>OY856187.1:399241746-399565746 GCA_963693315.1 Diogma glabrata
AGCAAACCTGGTATTTTGACTTATTTCGCAAAAATTTTGCAAAAAAAGCATGGGTTAACCCCTTACCTGTTTTTTTAGCGAAAAAAAAAGTTGTCGCAAATCTTGGGGAATGGCATATAAACTGAAAGGTGGGTCCAAAACAATCCCCTACCTCAAGTTATAGCATAATTGGTAAGCGGGTTTAGCCACAGCACCAGCTTTGGTTTCAAATGTAAAATTTTGGTTTGCAATTTATGGCCTGTTTAAGGTAGCAAACCTGGTATTTTGACTTATTTCGCTTAAATTGACATCTAGAGATTACCGCTAGCATATTTTTTCAATTTTTTTTTTTGACAAAAATTTTGCAAAAAAAGCATGGGTTAACCCCTTACCTGTTTTTTTAGCGAAAAAAAAAGTTGTCGCAAATCTTGGGGAATGGCATATAAACTGAAAGGTGGGTCCAAAACAATCCCCTACCTCAAGTTATAGCATAATTGGTAAGCGGGTTTAGCCACAGCACCAGCTTTGGTTTCAAATGTAAAATTTTGGTTTGCAATTTATGGCCTGTTTAAGGTAGCAAACCTGGTATTTTGACTTATTTCGCTTAAATTGACATCTAGAGATTACCGCTAGCATATTTTTTCAATTTTTTTTTTCTCAAAAATTTTGCAAAAAAAGCATGGGTTAACCCCTTACCTGTTTTTTTAGCGAAAAAAAAAGTTGTCGCAAATCTTGGGGAATGGCATATAAACTGAAAGGTGGGTCCAAAACAATCCCCTACCTCAAGTTATAGCATAATTGGTAAGCGGGTTTAGCCACAGCACCAGCTTTGGTTTCAAATGTAAAATTTTGGTTTGCAATTTATGGCCTGTTTAAGGTAGCAAACCTGGTATTTTGACTTATTTCGCTTAAATTGACATCTAGAGATTACCGCTAGCATATTTTTTCAATTTTTTTTTTTGACAAAAATTTTGCAAAAAAAGCATGGGTTAACCCCTTACCTGTTTTTTTAGCGAAAAAAAAAGTTGTCGCAAATCTTGGGGAATGGCATATAAACTGAAAGGTGGGTCCAAAACAATCCCCTACCTCAAGTTATAGCATAATTGGTAAGCGGGTTTAGCCACAGCACCAGCTTTGGTTTCAAATGTAAAATTTTGGTTTGCAATTTATGGCCTGTTTAAGGTAGCAAACCTGGTATTTTGACTTATTTCGCTTAAATTGACATCTAGAGATTACCGCTAGCATATTTTTTCAATTTTTTTTTTTGACAAAAATTTTGCAAAAAAGCATGGGTTAACCCCTTACCTGTTTTTTTAGCGAAAAAAAAAGTTGTCGCAAATCTTGGGGAATGGCATATAAACTGAAAGGTGGGTCCAAAACAATCCCCTACCTCAAGTTATAGCATAATTGGTAAGCGGGTTTAGCCACAGCACCAGCTTTGGTTTCAAATGTAAAATTTTGGTTTGCAATTTATGGCCTGTTTAAGGTAGCAAACCTGGTATTTTGACTTATTTCGCTTAAATTGACATCTAGAGATTACCGCTAGCATATTTTTTCAATTTTTTTTTTGACAAAAATTTTGCAAAAAAGCATGGGCCCCTTACCTGTTTTTTTAGCGAAAAAAAAAAGTTGTCGCAAATCTTGGGGAATGGCATATAAACTGAAAGGTGGGTCCAAAACAATCCCCTACCTCAAGTTATAGCATAATTGGTAAGCGGGTTTAGCCACAGCACCAGCTTTGGTTTCAAATGTAAAATTTTGGTTTGCAATTTATGGCCTGTTTAAGGTAGCAAACCTGGTATTTTGACTTATTTCGCTTAAATTGACATCTAGAGATTACCGCTAGCATATTTTTTCAATTTTTTTTTTCTCAAAAATTTTGCAAAAAAAGCATGGGTTAACCCCTTACCTGTTTTTTTAGCGAAAAAAAAAGTTGTCGCAAATCTTGGGGAATGGCATATAAACTGAAAGGTGGGTCCAAAACAATCCCCTACCTCAAGTTATAGCATAATTGGTAAGCGGGTTTAGCCACAGCACCAGCTTTAATTTCAAATGTAAAATTTTGGTTTGCAATTTATGGCCTGTTTAAGGTAGCAAACCTGGTATTTTGACTTATTTCGCTTAAATTGACATCTAGAGATTACCGCTAGCATATTTTTTCAATTTTTTTTTTCTCAAAAATTTTGCAAAAAAAGCATGGGTTAACCCCTTACCTGTTTTTTTAGCGAAAAAAAAAGTTGTCGCAAATCTTGGGGAATGGCATATAAACTGAAAGGTGGGTCCAAAACAATCCCCTACCTCAAGTTATAGCATAATTGGTAAGCGGGTTTAGCCACAGCACCAGCTTTGGTTTCAAATGTAAAATTTTGGTTTGCAATTTATGGCCTGTTTAAGGTAGCAAACCTGGTATTTTGACTTATTTCGCTTAAATTGACATCTAGAGATTACCGCTAGCATATTTTTTCAATTTTTTTTTTACAAAAATTTTGCAAAAAAGCATGGGTTAACCCCTTACCTGTTTTTTTAGCGAAAAAAAAAAGTTGTCGCAAATCTTGGGGAATGGCATATAAACTGAAAGGTGGGTCCAAAACAATCCCCTACCTCAAGTTATAGCATAATTGGTAAGCGGGTTTAGCCACAGCACCAGCTTTGGTTTCAAATGTAAAATTTTGGTTTGCAATTTATGGCCTGTTTAAGGTAGCAAACCTGGTATTTTGACTTATTTCGCTTAAATTGACATCTAGAGATTACCGCTAGCATATTTTTTCAATTTTTTTTTTCTCAAAAATTTTGCAAAAAAAGCATGGGTTAACCTGTTTTTTAGCGAAAAAAAAAGTTGTCGCAAATCTTGGGGAATGGCATATAAACTGAAAGGTGGGTCCAAAACAATCCCCTACCTCAAGTTATAGCATAATTGGTAAGCGGGTTTAGCCACAGCACCAGCTTTGGTTTCAAATGTAAAATTTTGGTTTGCAATTTATGGCCTGTTTAAGGTAGCAAACCTGGTATTTTGACTTATTTCGCTTAAATTGACATCTAGAGATTACCGCTAGCATATTTTTTCAATTTTTTTTTCTCAAAAATTTTGCAAAAAAAGCATGGGTTAACCCCTTACCTGTTTTTTTAGCGAAAAAAAAAGTTGTCGCAAATCTTGGGGAATGGCATATAAACTGAAAGGTGGGTCCAAAACAATCCCCTACCTCAAGTTATAGCATAATTGGTAAGCGGGTTTAGCCACAGCACCAGCTTTGGTTTCAAATGTAAAATTTTGGTTTGCAATTTATGGCCTGTTTAAGGTAGCAAACCTGGTATTTTGACTTATTTCGCTTAAATTGACATCTAGAGATTACCGCTAGCATATTTTTTCAATTTTTTTTTTTGACAAAAATTTTGCAAAAAAAGCATGGGTTAACCCCTTACCTGTTTTTTTAGCGAAAAAAAAAGTTGTCGCAAATCTTGGGGAATGGCATATAAACTGAAAGGTGGGTCCAAAACAATCCCCTACCTCAAGTTATAGCATAATTGGTAAGCGGGTTTAGCCACAGCACCAGCTTTGGTTTCAAATGTAAAATTTTGGTTTGCAATTTATGGCCTGTTTAAGGTAGCAAACCTGGTATTTTGACTTATTTCGCTTAAATTGACATCTAGAGATTACCGCTAGCATATTTTTTCAATTTTTTTTTTTGACAAAAATTTTGCAAAAAAAGCATGGGTTAACCCCTTACCTGTTTTTTTAGCGAAAAAAAAAGTTGTCGCAAATCTTGGGGAATGGCATATAAACTGAAAGGTGGGTCCAAAACAATCCCCTACCTCAAGTTATAGCATAATTGGTAAGCGGGTTTAGCCACAGCACCAGCTTTGGTTTCAAATGTAAAATTTTGGTTTGCAATTTATGGCCTGTTTAAGGTAGCAAACCTGGTATTTTGACTTATTTCGCTTAAATTGACATCTAGAGATTACCGCTAGCATATTTTTTCAATTTTTTTTTTCTCAAAAATTTTGCAAAAAAAGCATGGGTTAACCCCTTACCTGTTTTTTTAGCGAAAAAAAAAGTTGTCGCAAATCTTGGGGAATGGCATATAAACTGAAAGGTGGGTCCAAAACAATCCCCTACCTCAAGTTATAGCATAATTGGTAAGCGGGTTTAGCCACAGCACCAGCTTTGGTTTCAAATGTAAAATTTTGGTTTGCAATTTATGGCCTGTTTAAGGTAGCAAACCTGGTATTTTGACTTATTTCGCTTAAATTGACATCTAGAGATTACCGCTAGCATATTTTTTCAATTTTTTTTTTGACAAAAATTTTGCAAAAAAAGCATGGGTTAACCCCTTACCTGTTTTTTTAGCGAAAAAAAAAGTTGTCGCAAATCTTGGGGAATGGCATATAAACTGAAAGGTGGGTCCAAAACAATCCCCTACCTCAAGTTATAGCATAATTGGTAAGCGGGTTTAGCCACAGCACCAGCTTTGGTTTCAAATGTAAAATTTTGGTTTGCAATTTATGGCCTGTTTAAGGTAGCAAACCTGGTATTTTGACTTATTTCGCTTAAATTGACATCTAGAGATTACCGCTAGCATATTTTTTCAATTTTTTTTTTTGACAAAAATTTTGCAAAAAAAGCATGGGTTAACCCCTTACCTGTTTTTTTAGCGAAAAAAAAAGTTGTCGCAAATCTTGGGGAATGGCATATAAACTGAAAGGTGGGTCCAAAACAATCCCCTACCTCAAGTTATAGCATAATTGGTAAGCGGGTTTAGCCACAGCACCAGCTTTGGTTTCAAATGTAAAATTTTGGTTTGCAATTTATGGCCTGTTTAAGGTAGCAAACCTGGTATTTTGACTTATTTCGCTTAAATTGACATCTAGAGATTACCGCTAGCATATTTTTTCAATTTTTTTTTTCTCAAAAATTTTGCAAAAAAAGCATGGGTTAACCCCTTACCTGTTTTTTTAGCGAAAAAAAAAGTTGTCGCAAATCTTGGGGAATGGCATATAAACTGAAAGGTGGGTCCAAAACAATCCCCTACCTCAAGTTATAGCATAATTGGTAAGCGGGTTTAGCCACAGCACCAGCTTTGGTTTCAAATGTAAAATTTTGGTTTGCAATTTATGGCCTGTTTAAGGTAGCAAACCTGGTATTTTGACTTATTTCGCTTAAATTGACATCTAGAGATTACCGCTAGCATATTTTTTCAATTTTTTTTTTGACAAAAATTTTGCAAAAAAAGCATGGGTTAACCCCTTACCTGTTTTTTTAGCGAAAAAAAAAGTTGTCGCAAATCTTGGGGAATGGCATATAAACTGAAAGGTGGGTCCAAAACAATCCCCTACCTCAAGTTATAGCATAATTGGTAAGCGGGTTTAGCCACAGCACCAGCTTTGGTTTCAAATGTAAAATTTTGGTTTGCAATTTATGGCCTGTTTAAGGTAGCAAACCTGGTATTTTGACTTATTTCGCTTAAATTGACATCTAGAGATTACCGCTAGCATATTTTTTCAATTTTTTTTTTTGACAAAAATTTTGCAAAAAAAGCATGGGTTAACCCCTTACCTGTTTTTTTAGCGAAAAAAAAAGTTGTCGCAAATCTTGGGGAATGGCATATAAACTGAAAGGTGGGTCCAAAACAATCCCCTACCTCAAGTTATAGCATAATTGGTAAGCGGGTTTAGCCACAGCACCAGCTTTGGTTTCAAATGTAAAATTTTGGTTTGCAATTTATGGCCTGTTTAAGGTAGCAAACCTGGTATTTTGACTTATTTCGCTTAAATTGACATCTAGAGATTACCGCTAGCATATTTTTTCAATTTTTTTTTTTGACAAAAATTTTGCAAAAAAAGCATGGGTTAACCCCTTACCTGTTTTTTTAGCGAAAAAAAAAGTTGTCGCAAATCTTGGGGAATGGCATATAAACTGAAAGGTGGGTCCAAAACAATCCCCTACCTCAAGTTATAGCATAATTGGTAAGCGGGTTTAGCCACAGCACCAGCTTTGGTTTCAAATGTAAAATTTTGGTTTGCAATTTATGGCCTGTTTAAGGTAGCAAACCTGGTATTTTGACTTATTTCGCTTAAATTGACATCTAGAGATTACCGCTAGCATATTTTTTCAATTTTTTTTTTTGACAAAAATTTTGCAAAAAAAGCATGGGTTAACCCCTTACCTGTTTTTTTAGCGAAAAAAAAAGTTGTCGCAAATCTTGGGGAATGGCATATAAACTGAAAGGTGGGTCCAAAACAATCCCCTACCTCAAGTTATAGCATAATTGGTAAGCGGGTTTAGCCACAGCACCAGCTTTGGTTTCAAATGTAAAATTTTGGTTTGCAATTTATGGCCTGTTTAAGGTAGCAAACCTGGTATTTTGACTTATTTCGCTTAAATTGACATCTAGAGATTACCGCTAGCATATTTTTTCAATTTTTTTTTTTGACAAAAATTTTGCAAAAAAAGCATGGGTTAACCCCTTACCTGTTTTTTTAGCGAAAAAAAAAGTTGTCGCAAATCTTGGGGAATGGCATATAAACTGAAAGGTGGGTCCAAAACAATCCCCTACCTCAAGTTATAGCATAATTGGTAAGCGGGTTTAGCCACAGCACCAGCTTTGGTTTCAAATGTAAAATTTTGGTTTGCAATTTATGGCCTGTTTAAGGTAGCAAACCTGGTATTTTGACTTATTTCGCTTAAATTGACATCTAGAGATTACCGCTAGCATATTTTTTCAATTTTTTTTTTCTCAAAAATTTTGCAAAAAAAGCATGGGTTAACCCCTTACCCGTTTTTTTAGCGAAAAAAAAAGTTGTCGCAAATCTTGGGGAATGGCATATAAACTGAAAGGTGGGTCCAAAACAATCCCCTACCTCAAGTTATAGCATAATTGGTAAGCGGGTTTAGCCACAGCACCAGCTTTGGTTTCAAATGTAAAATTTTGGTTTGCAATTTATGGCCTGTTTAAGGTAGCAAACCTGGTATTTTGACTTATTTCGCTTAAATTGACATCTAGAGATTACCGCTAGCATATTTTTTCAATTTTTTTTTTTGACAAAAATTTTGCAAAAAAAGCATGGGTTAACCCCTTACCTGTTTTTTTAGCGAAAAAAAAAGTTGTCGCAAATCTTGGGGAATGGCATATAAACTGAAAGGTGGGTCCAAAACAATCCCCTACCTCAAGTTATAGCATAATTGGTAAGCGGGTTTAGCCACAGCACCAGCTTTGGTTTCAAATGTAAAATTTTGGTTTGCAATTTATGGCCTGTTTAAGGTAGCAAACCTGGTATTTTGACTTATTTCGCTTAAATTGACATCTAGAGATTACCGCTAGCATATTTTTTCAATTTTTTTTTTGACAAAAATTTTGCAAAAAAAGCATGGGTTAACCCCTTACCTGTTTTTTTAGCGAAAAAAAAAGTTGTCGCAAATCTTGGGGAATGGCATATAAACTGAAAGGTGGGTCCAAAACAATCCCCTACCTCAAGTTATAGCATAATTGGTAAGCGGGTTTAGCCACAGCACCAGCTTTGGTTTCAAATGTAAAATTTTGGTTTGCAATTTATGGCCTGTTTAAGGTAGCAAACCTGGTATTTTGACTTATTTCGCTTAAATTGACATCTAGAGATTACCGCTAGCATATTTTTTCAATTTTTTTTTTGACAAAAATTTTGCAAAAAAAGCATGGGTTAACCCCTTACCTGTTTTTTTAGCGAAAAAAAAAGTTGTCGCAAATCTTGGGGAATGGCATATAAACTGAAAGGTGGGTCCAAAACAATCCCCTACCTCAAGTTATAGCATAATTGGTAAGCGGGTTTAGCCACAGCACCAGCTTTGGTTTCAAATGTAAAATTTTGGTTTGCAATTTATGGCCTGTTTAAGGTAGCAAACCTGGTATTTTGACTTATTTCGCTTAAATTGACATCTAGAGATTACCGCTAGCATATTTTTTCAATTTTTTTTTTGACAAAAATTTTGCAAAAAAAGCATGGGTTAACCCCTTACCTGTTTTTTTAGCGAAAAAAAAAGTTGTCGCAAATCTTGGGGAATGGCATATAAACTGAAAGGTGGGTCCAAAACAATCCCCTACCTCAAGTTATAGCATAATTGGTAAGCGGGTTTAGCCACAGCACCAGCTTTGGTTTCAAATGTAAAATTTTGGTTTGCAATTTATGGCCTGTTTAAGGTAGCAAACCTGGTATTTTGACTTATTTCGCTTAAATTGACATCTAGAGATTACCGCTAGCATATTTTTTCAATTTTTTTTTTGACAAAAATTTTGCAAAAAAAGCATGGGTTAACCCCTTACCTGTTTTTTTAGCGAAAAAAAAAGTTGTCGCAAATCTTGGGGAATGGCATATAAACTGAAAGGTGGGTCCAAAACAATCCCCTACCTCAAGTTATAGCATAATTGGTAAGCGGGTTTAGCCACAGCACCAGCTTTGGTTTCAAATGTAAAATTTTGGTTTGCAATTTATGGCCTGTTTAAGGTAGCAAACCTGGTATTTTGACTTATTTCGCTTAAATTGACATCTAGAGATTACCGCTAGCATATTTTTTCAATTTTTTTTTTGACAAAAATTTTGCAAAAAAAGCATGGGTTAACCCCTTACCTGTTTTTTTAGCGAAAAAAAAAGTTGTCGCAAATCTTGGGGAATGGCATATAAACTGAAAGGTGGGTCCAAAACAATCCCCTACCTCAAGTTATAGCATAATTGGTAAGCGGGTTTAGCCACAGCACCAGCTTTGGTTTCAAATGTAAAATTTTGGTTTGCAATTTATGGCCTGTTTAAGGTAGCAAACCTGGTATTTTGACTTATTTCGCTTAAATTGACATCTAGAGATTACCGCTAGCATATTTTTTCAATTTTTTTTTTGACAAAAATTTTGCAAAAAAAGCATGGGTTAACCCCTTACCTGTTTTTTTAGCGAAAAAAAAAGTTGTCGCAAATCTTGGGGAATGGCATATAAACTGAAAGGTGGGTCCAAAACAATCCCCTACCTCAAGTTATAGCATAATTGGTAAGCGGGTTTAGCCACAGCACCAGCTTTGGTTTCAAATGTAAAATTTTGGTTTGCAATTTATGGCCTGTTTAAGGTAGCAAACCTGGTATTTTGACTTATTTCGCTTAAATTGACATCTAGAGATTACCGCTAGCATATTTTTTCAATTTTTTTTTTGACAAAAATTTTGCAAAAAAAGCATGGGTTAACCCCTTACCTGTTTTTTTAGCGAAAAAAAAAGTTGTCGCAAATCTTGGGGAATGGCATATAAACTGAAAGGTGGGTCCAAAACAATCCCCTACCTCAAGTTATAGCATAATTGGTAAGCGGGTTTAGCCACAGCACCAGCTTTGGTTTCAAATGTAAAATTTTGGTTTGCAATTTATGGCCTGTTTAAGGTAGCAAACCTGGTATTTTGACTTATTTCGCTTAAATTGACATCTAGAGATTACCGCTAGCATATTTTTTCAATTTTTTTTTTGACAAAAATTTTGCAAAAAAAGCATGGGTTAACCCCTTACCTGTTTTTTTAGCGAAAAAAAAAGTTGTCGCAAATCTTGGGGAATGGCATATAAACTGAAAGGTGGGTCCAAAACAATCCCCTACCTCAAGTTATAGCATAATTGGTAAGCGGGTTTAGCCACAGCACCAGCTTTGGTTTCAAATGTAAAATTTTGGTTTGCAATTTATGGCCTGTTTAAGGTAGCAAACCTGGTATTTTGACTTATTTCGCTTAAATTGACATCTAGAGATTACCGCTAGCATATTTTTTCAATTTTTTTTTTGACAAAAATTTTGCAAAAAAAGCATGGGTTAACCCCTTACCTGTTTTTTTAGCGAAAAAAAAAGTTGTCGCAAATCTTGGGGAATGGCATATAAACTGAAAGGTGGGTCCAAAACAATCCCCTACCTCAAGTTATAGCATAATTGGTAAGCGGGTTTAGCCACAGCACCAGCTTTGGTTTCAAATGTAAAATTTTGGTTTGCAATTTATGGCCTGTTTAAGGTAGCAAACCTGGTATTTTGACTTATTTCGCTTAAATTGACATCTAGAGATTACCGCTAGCATATTTTTTCAATTTTTTTTTTGACAAAAATTTTGCAAAAAAAGCATGGGTTAACCCCTTACCTGTTTTTTTAGCGAAAAAAAAAGTTGTCGCAAATCTTGGGGAATGGCATATAAACTGAAAGGTGGGTCCAAAACAATCCCCTACCTCAAGTTATAGCATAATTGGTAAGCGGGTTTAGCCACAGCACCAGCTTTGGTTTCAAATGTAAAATTTTGGTTTGCAATTTATGGCCTGTTTAAGGTAGCAAACCTGGTATTTTGACTTATTTCGCTTAAATTGACATCTAGAGATTACCGCTAGCATATTTTTTCAATTTTTTTTTTGACAAAAATTTTGCAAAAAAAGCATGGGTTAACCCCTTACCTGTTTTTTTAGCGAAAAAAAAAGTTGTCGCAAATCTTGGGGAATGGCATATAAACTGAAAGGTGGGTCCAAAACAATCCCCTACCTCAAGTTATAGCATAATTGGTAAGCGGGTTTAGCCACAGCACCAGCTTTGGTTTCAAATGTAAAATTTTGGTTTGCAATTTATGGCCTGTTTAAGGTAGCAAACCTGGTATTTTGACTTATTTCGCTTAAATTGACATCTAGAGATTACCGCTAGCATATTTTTTCAATTTTTTTTTTGACAAAAATTTTGCAAAAAAAGCATGGGTTAACCCCTTACCTGTTTTTTTAGCGAAAAAAAAAGTTGTCGCAAATCTTGGGGAATGGCATATAAACTGAAAGGTGGGTCCAAAACAATCCCCTACCTCAAGTTATAGCATAATTGGTAAGCGGGTTTAGCCACAGCACCAGCTTTGGTTTCAAATGTAAAATTTTGGTTTGCAATTTATGGCCTGTTTAAGGTAGCAAACCTGGTATTTTGACTTATTTCGCTTAAATTGACATCTAGAGATTACCGCTAGCATATTTTTTCAATTTTTTTTTTGACAAAAATTTTGCAAAAAAAGCATGGGTTAACCCCTTACCTGTTTTTTTAGCGAAAAAAAAAGTTGTCGCAAATCTTGGGGAATGGCATATAAACTGAAAGGTGGGTCCAAAACAATCCCCTACCTCAAGTTATAGCATAATTGGTAAGCGGGTTTAGCCACAGCACCAGCTTTGGTTTCAAATGTAAAATTTTGGTTTGCAATTTATGGCCTGTTTAAGGTAGCAAACCTGGTATTTTGACTTATTTCGCTTAAATTGACATCTAGAGATTACCGCTAGCATATTTTTTCAATTTTTTTTTTGACAAAAATTTTGCAAAAAAAGCATGGGTTAACCCCTTACCTGTTTTTTTAGCGAAAAAAAAAGTTGTCGCAAATCTTGGGGAATGGCATATAAACTGAAAGGTGGGTCCAAAACAATCCCCTACCTCAAGTTATAGCATAATTGGTAAGCGGGTTTAGCCACAGCACCAGCTTTGGTTTCAAATGTAAAATTTTGGTTTGCAATTTATGGCCTGTTTAAGGTAGCAAACCTGGTATTTTGACTTATTTCGCTTAAATTGACATCTAGAGATTACCGCTAGCATATTTTTTCAATTTTTTTTTTGACAAAAATTTTGCAAAAAAAGCATGGGTTAACCCCTTACCTGTTTTTTTAGCGAAAAAAAAAGTTGTCGCAAATCTTGGGGAATGGCATATAAACTGAAAGGTGGGTCCAAAACAATCCCCTACCTCAAGTTATAGCATAATTGGTAAGCGGGTTTAGCCACAGCACCAGCTTTGGTTTCAAATGTAAAATTTTGGTTTGCAATTTATGGCCTGTTTAAGGTAGCAAACCTGGTATTTTGACTTATTTCGCTTAAATTGACATCTAGAGATTACCGCTAGCATATTTTTTCAATTTTTTTTTTGACAAAAATTTTGCAAAAAAAGCATGGGTTAACCCCTTACCTGTTTTTTTAGCGAAAAAAAAAGTTGTCGCAAATCTTGGGGAATGGCATATAAACTGAAAGGTGGGTCCAAAACAATCCCCTACCTCAAGTTATAGCATAATTGGTAAGCGGGTTTAGCCACAGCACCAGCTTTGGTTTCAAATGTAAAATTTTGGTTTGCAATTTATGGCCTGTTTAAGGTAGCAAACCTGGTATTTTGACTTATTTCGCTTAAATTGACATCTAGAGATTACCGCTAGCATATTTTTTCAATTTTTTTTTTGACAAAAATTTTGCAAAAAAAGCATGGGTTAACCCCTTACCTGTTTTTTTAGCGAAAAAAAAAGTTGTCGCAAATCTTGGGGAATGGCATATAAACTGAAAGGTGGGTCCAAAACAATCCCCTACCTCAAGTTATAGCATAATTGGTAAGCGGGTTTAGCCACAGCACCAGCTTTGGTTTCAAATGTAAAATTTTGGTTTGCAATTTATGGCCTGTTTAAGGTAGCAAACCTGGTATTTTGACTTATTTCGCTTAAATTGACATCTAGAGATTACCGCTAGCATATTTTTTCAATTTTTTTTTTGACAAAAATTTTGCAAAAAAAGCATGGGTTAACCCCTTACCTGTTTTTTTAGCGAAAAAAAAAGTTGTCGCAAATCTTGGGGAATGGCATATAAACTGAAAGGTGGGTCCAAAACAATCCCCTACCTCAAGTTATAGCATAATTGGTAAGCGGGTTTAGCCACAGCACCAGCTTTGGTTTCAAATGTAAAATTTTGGTTTGCAATTTATGGCCTGTTTAAGGTAGCAAACCTGGTATTTTGACTTATTTCGCTTAAATTGACATCTAGAGATTACCGCTAGCATATTTTTTCAATTTTTTTTTTGACAAAAATTTTGCAAAAAAAGCATGGGTTAACCCCTTACCTGTTTTTTTAGCGAAAAAAAAAGTTGTCGCAAATCTTGGGGAATGGCATATAAACTGAAAGGTGGGTCCAAAACAATCCCCTACCTCAAGTTATAGCATAATTGGTAAGCGGGTTTAGCCACAGCACCAGCTTTGGTTTCAAATGTAAAATTTTGGTTTGCAATTTATGGCCTGTTTAAGGTAGCAAACCTGGTATTTTGACTTATTTCGCTTAAATTGACATCTAGAGATTACCGCTAGCATATTTTTTCAATTTTTTTTTTGACAAAAATTTTGCAAAAAAAGCATGGGTTAACCCCTTACCTGTTTTTTTAGCGAAAAAAAAAGTTGTCGCAAATCTTGGGGAATGGCATATAAACTGAAAGGTGGGTCCAAAACAATCCCCTACCTCAAGTTATAGCATAATTGGTAAGCGGGTTTAGCCACAGCACCAGCTTTGGTTTCAAATGTAAAATTTTGGTTTGCAATTTATGGCCTGTTTAAGGTAGCAAACCTGGTATTTTGACTTATTTCGCTTAAATTGACATCTAGAGATTACCGCTAGCATATTTTTTCAATTTTTTTTTTGCACAAAAATTTTGCAAAAAAAGCATGGGTTAACCCCTTACCTGTTTTTTTAGCGAAAAAAAAAGTTGTCGCAAATCTTGGGGAATGGCATATAAACTGAAAGGTGGGTCCAAAACAATCCCCTACCTCAAGTTATAGCATAATTGGTAAGCGGGTTTAGCCACAGCACCAGCTTTGGTTTCAAATGTAAAATTTTGGTTTGCAATTTATGGCCTGTTTAAGGTAGCAAACCTGGTATTTTGACTTATTTCGCTTAAATTGACATCTAGAGATTACCGCTAGCATATTTTTTCAATTTTTTTTTTGTCAAAAATTTTGCAAAAAAAGCATGGGTTAACCCCTTACCTGTTTTTTTAGCGAAAAAAAAAGTTGTCGCAAATCTTGGGGAATGGCATATAAACTGAAAGGTGGGTCCAAAACAATCCCCTACCTCAAGTTATAGCATAATTGGTAAGCGGGTTTAGCCACAGCACCAGCTTTGGTTTCAAATGTAAAATTTTGGTTTGCAATTTATGGCCTGTTTAAGGTAGCAAACCTGGTATTTTGACTTATTTCGCTTAAATTGACATCTAGAGATTACCGCTAGCATATTTTTTCAATTTTTTTTTTGACAAAAATTTTGCAAAAAAAGCATGGGTTAACCCCTTACCTGTTTTTTTAGCGAAAAAAAAAGTTGTCGCAAATCTTGGGGAATGGCATATAAACTGAAAGGTGGGTCCAAAACAATCCCCTACCTCAAGTTATAGCATAATTGGTAAGCGGGTTTAGCCACAGCACCAGCTTTGGTTTCAAATGTAAAATTTTGGTTTGCAATTTATGGCCTGTTTAAGGTAGCAAACCTGGTATTTTGACTTATTTCGCTTAAATTGACATCTAGAGATTACCGCTAGCATATTTTTTCAATTTTTTTTTTGACAAAAATTTTGCAAAAAAAGCATGGGTTAACCCCTTACCTGTTTTTTTAGCGAAAAAAAAAGTTGTCGCAAATCTTGGGGAATGGCATATAAACTGAAAGGTGGGTCCAAAACAATCCCCTACCTCAAGTTATAGCATAATTGGTAAGCGGGTTTAGCCACAGCACCAGCTTTGGTTTCAAATGTAAAATTTTGGTTTGCAATTTATGGCCTGTTTAAGGTAGCAAACCTGGTATTTTGACTTATTTCGCTTAAATTGACATCTAGAGATTACCGCTAGCATATTTTTTCAATTTTTTTTTTGACAAAAATTTTGCAAAAAAAGCATGGGTTAACCCCTTACCTGTTTTTTTAGCGAAAAAAAAAGTTGTCGCAAATCTTGGGGAATGGCATATAAACTGAAAGGTGGGTCCAAAACAATCCCCTACCTCAAGTTATAGCATAATTGGTAAGCGGGTTTAGCCACAGCACCAGCTTTGGTTTCAAATGTAAAATTTTGGTTTGCAATTTATGGCCTGTTTAAGGTAGCAAACCTGGTATTTTGACTTATTTCGCTTAAATTGACATCTAGAGATTACCGCTAGCATATTTTTTCAATTTTTTTTTTGACAAAAATTTTGCAAAAAAAGCATGGGTTAACCCCTTACCTGTTTTTTTAGCGAAAAAAAAAGTTGTCGCAAATCTTGGGGAATGGCATATAAACTGAAAGGTGGGTCCAAAACAATCCCCTACCTCAAGTTATAGCATAATTGGTAAGCGGGTTTAGCCACAGCACCAGCTTTGGTTTCAAATGTAAAATTTTGGTTTGCAATTTATGGCCTGTTTAAGGTAGCAAACCTGGTATTTTGACTTATTTCGCTTAAATTGACATCTAGAGATTACCGCTAGCATATTTTTTCAATTTTTTTTTTGACAAAAATTTTGCAAAAAAAGCATGGGTTAACCCCTTACCTGTTTTTTTAGCGAAAAAAAAAGTTGTCGCAAATCTTGGGGAATGGCATATAAACTGAAAGGTGGGTCCAAAACAATCCCCTACCTCAAGTTATAGCATAATTGGTAAGCGGGTTTAGCCACAGCACCAGCTTTGGTTTCAAATGTAAAATTTTGGTTTGCAATTTATGGCCTGTTTAAGGTAGCAAACCTGGTATTTTGACTTATTTCGCTTAAATTGACATCTAGAGATTACCGCTAGCATATTTTTTCAATTTTTTTTTTGACAAAAATTTTGCAAAAAAAGCATGGGTTAACCCCTTACCTGTTTTTTTAGCGAAAAAAAAAGTTGTCGCAAATCTTGGGGAATGGCATATAAACTGAAAGGTGGGTCCAAAACAATCCCCTACCTCAAGTTATAGCATAATTGGTAAGCGGGTTTAGCCACAGCACCAGCTTTGGTTTCAAATGTAAAATTTTGGTTTGCAATTTATGGCCTGTTTAAGGTAGCAAACCTGGTATTTTGACTTATTTCGCTTAAATTGACATCTAGAGATTACCGCTAGCATATTTTTTCAATTTTTTTTTTGACAAAAATTTTGCAAAAAAAGCATGGGTTAACCCCTTACCTGTTTTTTTAGCGAAAAAAAAAGTTGTCGCAAATCTTGGGGAATGGCATATAAACTGAAAGGTGGGTCCAAAACAATCCCCTACCTCAAGTTATAGCATAATTGGTAAGCGGGTTTAGCCACAGCACCAGCTTTGGTTTCAAATGTAAAATTTTGGTTTGCAATTTATGGCCTGTTTAAGGTAGCAAACCTGGTATTTTGACTTATTTCGCTTAAATTGACATCTAGAGATTACCGCTAGCATATTTTTTCAATTTTTTTTTTGACAAAAATTTTGCAAAAAAAGCATGGGTTAACCCCTTACCTGTTTTTTTAGCGAAAAAAAAAGTTGTCGCAAATCTTGGGGAATGGCATATAAACTGAAAGGTGGGTCCAAAACAATCCCCTACCTCAAGTTATAGCATAATTGGTAAGCGGGTTTAGCCACAGCACCAGCTTTGGTTTCAAATGTAAAATTTTGGTTTGCAATTTATGGCCTGTTTAAGGTAGCAAACCTGGTATTTTGACTTATTTCGCTTAAATTGACATCTAGAGATTACCGCTAGCATATTTTTTCAATTTTTTTTTTGACAAAAATTTTGCAAAAAAAGCATGGGTTAACCCCTTACCTGTTTTTTTAGCGAAAAAAAAAGTTGTCGCAAATCTTGGGGAATGGCATATAAACTGAAAGGTGGGTCCAAAACAATCCCCTACCTCAAGTTATAGCATAATTGGTAAGCGGGTTTAGCCACAGCACCAGCTTTGGTTTCAAATGTAAAATTTTGGTTTGCAATTTATGGCCTGTTTAAGGTAGCAAACCTGGTATTTTGACTTATTTCGCTTAAATTGACATCTAGAGATTACCGCTAGCATATTTTTTCAATTTTTTTTTTGACAAAAATTTTGCAAAAAAAGCATGGGTTAACCCCTTACCTGTTTTTTTAGCGAAAAAAAAAGTTGTCGCAAATCTTGGGGAATGGCATATAAACTGAAAGGTGGGTCCAAAACAATCCCCTACCTCAAGTTATAGCATAATTGGTAAGCGGGTTTAGCCACAGCACCAGCTTTGGTTTCAAATGTAAAATTTTGGTTTGCAATTTATGGCCTGTTTAAGGTAGCAAACCTGGTATTTTGACTTATTTCGCTTAAATTGACATCTAGAGATTACCGCTAGCATATTTTTTCAATTTTTTTTTTGACAAAAATTTTGCAAAAAAAGCATGGGTTAACCCCTTACCTGTTTTTTTAGCGAAAAAAAAAGTTGTCGCAAATCTTGGGGAATGGCATATAAACTGAAAGGTGGGTCCAAAACAATCCCCTACCTCAAGTTATAGCATAATTGGTAAGCGGGTTTAGCCACAGCACCAGCTTTGGTTTCAAATGTAAAATTTTGGTTTGCAATTTATGGCCTGTTTAAGGTAGCAAACCTGGTATTTTGACTTATTTCGCTTAAATTGACATCTAGAGATTACCGCTAGCATATTTTTTCAATTTTTTTTTTGACAAAAATTTTGCAAAAAAAGCATGGGTTAACCCCTTACCTGTTTTTTTAGCGAAAAAAAAAGTTGTCGCAAATCTTGGGGAATGGCATATAAACTGAAAGGTGGGTCCAAAACAATCCCCTACCTCAAGTTATAGCATAATTGGTAAGCGGGTTTAGCCACAGCACCAGCTTTGGTTTCAAATGTAAAATTTTGGTTTGCAATTTATGGCCTGTTTAAGGTAGCAAACCTGGTATTTTGACTTATTTCGCTTAAATTGACATCTAGAGATTACCGCTAGCATATTTTTTCAATTTTTTTTTTGACAAAAATTTTGCAAAAAAAGCATGGGTTAACCCCTTACCTGTTTTTTTAGCGAAAAAAAAAGTTGTCGCAAATCTTGGGGAATGGCATATAAACTGAAAGGTGGGTCCAAAACAATCCCCTACCTCAAGTTATAGCATAATTGGTAAGCGGGTTTAGCCACAGCACCAGCTTTGGTTTCAAATGTAAAATTTTGGTTTGCAATTTATGGCCTGTTTAAGGTAGCAAACCTGGTATTTTGACTTATTTCGCTTAAATTGACATCTAGAGATTACCGCTAGCATATTTTTTCAATTTTTTTTTTGACAAAAATTTTGCAAAAAAAGCATGGGTTAACCCCTTACCTGTTTTTTTAGCGAAAAAAAAAGTTGTCGCAAATCTTGGGGAATGGCATATAAACTGAAAGGTGGGTCCAAAACAATCCCCTACCTCAAGTTATAGCATAATTGGTAAGCGGGTTTAGCCACAGCACCAGCTTTGGTTTCAAATGTAAAATTTTGGTTTGCAATTTATGGCCTGTTTAAGGTAGCAAACCTGGTATTTTGACTTATTTCGCTTAAATTGACATCTAGAGATTACCGCTAGCATATTTTTTCAATTTTTTTTTTGACAAAAATTTTGCAAAAAAAGCATGGGTTAACCCCTTACCTGTTTTTTTAGCGAAAAAAAAAGTTGTCGCAAATCTTGGGGAATGGCATATAAACTGAAAGGTGGGTCCAAAACAATCCCCTACCTCAAGTTATAGCATAATTGGTAAGCGGGTTTAGCCACAGCACCAGCTTTGGTTTCAAATGTAAAATTTTGGTTTGCAATTTATGGCCTGTTTAAGGTAGCAAACCTGGTATTTTGACTTATTTCGCTTAAATTGACATCTAGAGATTACCGCTAGCATATTTTTTCAATTTTTTTTTTGACAAAAATTTTGCAAAAAAAGCATGGGTTAACCCCTTACCTGTTTTTTTAGCGAAAAAAAAAGTTGTCGCAAATCTTGGGGAATGGCATATAAACTGAAAGGTGGGTCCAAAACAATCCCCTACCTCAAGTTATAGCATAATTGGTAAGCGGGTTTAGCCACAGCACCAGCTTTGGTTTCAAATGTAAAATTTTGGTTTGCAATTTATGGCCTGTTTAAGGTAGCAAACCTGGTATTTTGACTTATTTCGCTTAAATTGACATCTAGAGATTACCGCTAGCATATTTTTTCAATTTTTTTTTTGACAAAAATTTTGCAAAAAAAGCATGGGTTAACCCCTTACCTGTTTTTTTAGCGAAAAAAAAAGTTGTCGCAAATCTTGGGGAATGGCATATAAACTGAAAGGTGGGTCCAAAACAATCCCCTACCTCAAGTTATAGCATAATTGGTAAGCGGGTTTAGCCACAGCACCAGCTTTGGTTTCAAATGTAAAATTTTGGTTTGCAATTTATGGCCTGTTTAAGGTAGCAAACCTGGTATTTTGACTTATTTCGCTTAAATTGACATCTAGAGATTACCGCTAGCATATTTTTTCAATTTTTTTTTTGACAAAAATTTTGCAAAAAAAGCATGGGTTAACCCCTTACCTGTTTTTTTAGCGAAAAAAAAAGTTGTCGCAAATCTTGGGGAATGGCATATAAACTGAAAGGTGGGTCCAAAACAATCCCCTACCTCAAGTTATAGCATAATTGGTAAGCGGGTTTAGCCACAGCACCAGCTTTGGTTTCAAATGTAAAATTTTGGTTTGCAATTTATGGCCTGTTTAAGGTAGCAAACCTGGTATTTTGACTTATTTCGCTTAAATTGACATCTAGAGATTACCGCTAGCATATTTTTTCAATTTTTTTTTTGACAAAAATTTTGCAAAAAAAGCATGGGTTAACCCCTTACCTGTTTTTTTAGCGAAAAAAAAAGTTGTCGCAAATCTTGGGGAATGGCATATAAACTGAAAGGTGGGTCCAAAACAATCCCCTACCTCAAGTTATAGCATAATTGGTAAGCGGGTTTAGCCACAGCACCAGCTTTGGTTTCAAATGTAAAATTTTGGTTTGCAATTTATGGCCTGTTTAAGGTAGCAAACCTGGTATTTTGACTTATTTCGCTTAAATTGACATCTAGAGATTACCGCTAGCATATTTTTTCAATTTTTTTTTTGACAAAAATTTTGCAAAAAAAGCATGGGTTAACCCCTTACCTGTTTTTTTAGCGAAAAAAAAAGTTGTCGCAAATCTTGGGGAATGGCATATAAACTGAAAGGTGGGTCCAAAACAATCCCCTACCTCAAGTTATAGCATAATTGGTAAGCGGGTTTAGCCACAGCACCAGCTTTGGTTTCAAATGTAAAATTTTGGTTTGCAATTTATGGCCTGTTTAAGGTAGCAAACCTGGTATTTTGACTTATTTCGCTTAAATTGACATCTAGAGATTACCGCTAGCATATTTTTTCAATTTTTTTTTTGACAAAAATTTTGCAAAAAAAGCATGGGTTAACCCCTTACCTGTTTTTTTAGCGAAAAAAAAAGTTGTCGCAAATCTTGGGGAATGGCATATAAACTGAAAGGTGGGTCCAAAACAATCCCCTACCTCAAGTTATAGCATAATTGGTAAGCGGGTTTAGCCACAGCACCAGCTTTGGTTTCAAATGTAAAATTTTGGTTTGCAATTTATGGCCTGTTTAAGGTAGCAAACCTGGTATTTTGACTTATTTCGCTTAAATTGACATCTAGAGATTACCGCTAGCATATTTTTTCAATTTTTTTTTTGACAAAAATTTTGCAAAAAAAGCATGGGTTAACCCCTTACCTGTTTTTTTAGCGAAAAAAAAAGTTGTCGCAAATCTTGGGGAATGGCATATAAACTGAAAGGTGGGTCCAAAACAATCCCCTACCTCAAGTTATAGCATAATTGGTAAGCGGGTTTAGCCACAGCACCAGCTTTGGTTTCAAATGTAAAATTTTGGTTTGCAATTTATGGCCTGTTTAAGGTAGCAAACCTGGTATTTTGACTTATTTCGCTTAAATTGACATCTAGAGATTACCGCTAGCATATTTTTTCAATTTTTTTTTTGACAAAAATTTTGCAAAAAAAGCATGGGTTAACCCCTTACCTGTTTTTTTAGCGAAAAAAAAAGTTGTCGCAAATCTTGGGGAATGGCATATAAACTGAAAGGTGGGTCCAAAACAATCCCCTACCTCAAGTTATAGCATAATTGGTAAGCGGGTTTAGCCACAGCACCAGCTTTGGTTTCAAATGTAAAATTTTGGTTTGCAATTTATGGCCTGTTTAAGGTAGCAAACCTGGTATTTTGACTTATTTCGCTTAAATTGACATCTAGAGATTACCGCTAGCATATTTTTTCAATTTTTTTTTTGACAAAAATTTTGCAAAAAAAGCATGGGTTAACCCCTTACCTGTTTTTTTAGCGAAAAAAAAAGTTGTCGCAAATCTTGGGGAATGGCATATAAACTGAAAGGTGGGTCCAAAACAATCCCCTACCTCAAGTTATAGCATAATTGGTAAGCGGGTTTAGCCACAGCACCAGCTTTGGTTTCAAATGTAAAATTTTGGTTTGCAATTTATGGCCTGTTTAAGGTAGCAAACCTGGTATTTTGACTTATTTCGCTTAAATTGACATCTAGAGATTACCGCTAGCATATTTTTTCAATTTTTTTTTTCTCAAAAATTTTGCAAAAAAAGCATGGGTTAACCCCTTACCTGTTTTTTTAGCGAAAAAAAAAGTTGTCGCAAATCTTGGGGAATGGCATATAAACTGAAAGGTGGGTCCAAAACAATCCCCTACCTCAAGTTATAGCATAATTGGTAAGCGGGTTTAGCCACAGCACCAGCTTTGGTTTCAAATGTAAAATTTTGGTTTGCAATTTATGGCCTGTTTAAGGTAGCAAACCTGGTATTTTGACTTATTTCGCTTAAATTGACATCTAGAGATTACCGCTAGCATATTTTTTCAATTTTTTTTTTGACAAAAATTTTGCAAAAAAAGCATGGGTTAACCCCTTACCTGTTTTTTTAGCGAAAAAAAAAGTTGTCGCAAATCTTGGGGAATGGCATATAAACTGAAAGGTGGGTCCAAAACAATCCCCTACCTCAAGTTATAGCATAATTGGTAAGCGGGTTTAGCCACAGCACCAGCTTTGGTTTCAAATGTAAAATTTTGGTTTGCAATTTATGGCCTGTTTAAGGTAGCAAACCTGGTATTTTGACTTATTTCGCTTAAATTGACATCTAGAGATTACCGCTAGCATATTTTTTCAATTTTTTTTTTGACAAAAATTTTGCAAAAAAAGCATGGGTTAACCCCTTACCTGTTTTTTTAGCGAAAAAAAAAGTTGTCGCAAATCTTGGGGAATGGCATATAAACTGAAAGGTGGGTCCAAAACAATCCCCTACCTCAAGTTATAGCATAATTGGTAAGCGGGTTTAGCCACAGCACCAGCTTTGGTTTCAAATGTAAAATTTTGGTTTGCAATTTATGGCCTGTTTAAGGTAGCAAACCTGGTATTTTGACTTATTTCGCTTAAATTGACATCTAGAGATTACCGCTAGCATATTTTTTCAATTTTTTTTTTCTCAAAAATTTTGCAAAAAAAGCATGGGTTAACCCCTTACCTGTTTTTTTAGCGAAAAAAAAAGTTGTCGCAAATCTTGGGGAATGGCATATAAACTGAAAGGTGGGTCCAAAACAATCCCCTACCTCAAGTTATAGCATAATTGGTAAGCGGGTTTAGCCACAGCACCAGCTTTGGTTTCAAATGTAAAATTTTGGTTTGCAATTTATGGCCTGTTTAAGGTAGCAAACCTGGTATTTTGACTTATTTCGCTTAAATTGACATCTAGAGATTACCGCTAGCATATTTTTTCAATTTTTTTTTTGACAAAAATTTTGCAAAAAAAGCATGGGTTAACCCCTTACCTGTTTTTTTAGCGAAAAAAAAAGTTGTCGCAAATCTTGGGGAATGGCATATAAACTGAAAGGTGGGTCCAAAACAATCCCCTACCTCAAGTTATAGCATAATTGGTAAGCGGGTTTAGCCACAGCACCAGCTTTGGTTTCAAATGTAAAATTTTGGTTTGCAATTTATGGCCTGTTTAAGGTAGCAAACCTGGTATTTTGACTTATTTCGCTTAAATTGACATCTAGAGATTACCGCTAGCATATTTTTTCAATTTTTTTTTTCTCAAAAATTTTGCAAAAAAAGCATGGGTTAACCCCTTACCTGTTTTTTTAGCGAAAAAAAAAGTTGTCGCAAATCTTGGGGAATGGCATATAAACTGAAAGGTGGGTCCAAAACAATCCCCTACCTCAAGTTATAGCATAATTGGTAAGCGGGTTTAGCCACAGCACCAGCTTTGGTTTCAAATGTAAAATTTTGGTTTGCAATTTATGGCCTGTTTAAGGTAGCAAACCTGGTATTTTGACTTATTTCGCTTAAATTGACATCTAGAGATTACCGCTAGCATATTTTTTCAATTTTTTTTTTCTCAAAAATTTTGCAAAAAAAGCATGGGTTAACCCCTTACCTGTTTTTTTAGCGAAAAAAAAAGTTGTCGCAAATCTTGGAGAATGGCATATAAACTGAAAGGTGGGTCCAAAACAATCCCCTACCTCAAGTTATAGCATAATTGGTAAGCGGGTTTAGCCACAGCACCAGCTTTGGTTTCAAATGTAAAATTTTGGTTTGCAATTTATGGCCTGTTTAAGGTAGCAAACCTGGTATTTTGACTTATTTCGCTTAAATTGACATCTAGAGATTACCGCTAGCATATTTTTTCAATTTTTTTTTTGACAAAAATTTTGCAAAAAAAGCATGGGTTAACCCCTTACCTGTTTTTTTAGCGAAAAAAAAAGTTGTCGCAAATCTTGGGGAATGGCATATAAACTGAAAGGTGGGTCCAAAACAATCCCCTACCTCAAGTTATAGCATAATTGGTAAGCGGGTTTAGCCACAGCACCAGCTTTGGTTTCAAATGTAAAATTTTGGTTTGCAATTTATGGCCTGTTTAAGGTAGCAAACCTGGTATTTTGACTTATTTCGCTTAAATTGACATCTAGAGATTACCGCTAGCATATTTTTTCAATTTTTTTTTTGACAAAAATTTTGCAAAAAAAGCATGGGTTAACCCCTTACCTGTTTTTTTAGCGAAAAAAAAAGTTGTCGCAAATCTTGGGGAATGGCATATAAACTGAAAGGTGGGTCCAAAACAATCCCCTACCTCAAGTTATAGCATAATTGGTAAGCGGGTTTAGCCACAGCACCAGCTTTGGTTTCAAATGTAAAATTTTGGTTTGCAATTTATGGCCTGTTTAAGGTAGCAAACCTGGTATTTTGACTTATTTCGCTTAAATTGACATCTAGAGATTACCGCTAGCATATTTTTTCAATTTTTTTTTTGACAAAAATTTTGCAAAAAAAGCATGGGTTAACCCCTTACCTGTTTTTTTAGCGAAAAAAAAAGTTGTCGCAAATCTTGGGGAATGGCATATAAACTGAAAGGTGGGTCCAAAACAATCCCCTACCTCAAGTTATAGCATAATTGGTAAGCGGGTTTAGCCACAGCACCAGCTTTGGTTTCAAATGTAAAATTTTGGTTTGCAATTTATGGCCTGTTTAAGGTAGCAAACCTGGTATTTTGACTTATTTCGCTTAAATTGACATCTAGAGATTACCGCTAGCATATTTTTTCAATTTTTTTTTTCTCAAAAATTTTGCAAAAAAAGCATGGGTTAACCCCTTACCTGTTTTTTTAGCGAAAAAAAAGTTGTCGCAAATCTTGGGGAATGGCATATAAACTGAAAGGTGGGTCCAAAACAATCCCCTACCTCAAGTTATAGCATAATTGGTAAGCGGGTTTAGCCACAGCACCAGCTTTGGTTTCAAATGTAAAATTTTGGTTTTCAATTTATGGCCTGTTTAAGGTAGCAAACCTGGTATTTTGACTTATTTCGCTTAAATTGACATCTAGAGATTACCGCCAGCATATTTTTTCAATTTTTTTTTTGACAAAAATTTTGCAAAAAAAGCATGGGTTAACCCCTTACCTGTTTTTTTAGCGAAAAAAAAAGTTGTCGCAAATCTTGGGGAATGGCATATAAACTGAAAGGTGTGTCCAAAACAATCCCCTACCTCAAGTTATAGCATAATTGGTAAGCGGGTTTAGCCACAGCACCAGCTTTGGTTTCAAATGTAAAATTTTGGTTTGCAATTTATGGCCTGTTTAAGGTAGCAAACCTGGTATTTTGACTTATTTCGCTTAAATTGACATCTAGAGATTACCGCTAGCATATTTTTTCAATTTGTTTTTTTGACAAAAATTTTGCAAAAAAAGCATGGGTTAACCCCTTACCTGTTTTTTTAGCGAAAAAAAAAGTTGTCGCAAATCTTGGGGAATGGCATATAAACTGAAAGGTGGTCCAAAACAATCCCCTACCTCAAGTTATAGCATAATTGGTAAGCGGGTTTAGCCACAGCACCAGCTTTGGTTTCAAATGTAAAATTTTGGTTTGCAATTTATGGCCTGTTTAAGGTAGCAAACCTGGTATTTTGACTTATTTCGCTTAAATTGACATCTAGAGATTACCGCTAGCATATTTTTTCAATTTTTTTTTTGACAAAAATTTTGCAAAAAAAGCATGGGTTAACCCCTTACCTGTTTTTTTAGCGAAAAAAAAAGTTGTCGCAAATCTTGGGGAATGGCATATAAACTGAAAGGTGGGTCCAAAACAATCCCTACCTCAAGTTATAGCATAATTGGTAAGCGGGTTTAGCCACAGCACCAGCTTTGGTTTCAAATGTAAAATTTTGGTTTGCAATTTATGGCCTGTTTAAGGTAGCAAACCTGGTATTTTGACTTATTTCGCTTAAATTGACATCTAGAGATTACCGCTAGCATATTTTTTCAATTTTTTTTTTTGACAAAAATTTTGCAAAAAAAGCATGGGTTAACCCCTTACCTGTTTTTTTAGCGAAAAAAAAAATTGTCGCAAATCTTGGGGAATGGCATATAAACTGAAAGGTGGGTCCAAAACAATCCCCTACCTCAAGTTATAGCATAATTGGTAAGCGGGTTTAGCCACAGCACCAGCTTTGGTTTCAAATGTAAAATTTTGGTTTGCAATTTATGGCCTGTTTAAGGTAGCAAACCTGGTATTTTGACTTATTTCGCTTAAATTGACATCTAGAGATTACCGCTAGCATATTTTTTCAATTTTTTTTTTTGACAAAAATTTTGCAAAAAAAGCATGGGTTAACCCCTTACCTGTTTTTTTAGCGAAAAAAAAAATTGTCGCAAATCTTGGGGAATGGCATATAAACTGAAAGGTGGGTCCAAAACAATCCCCTACCTCAAGTTATAGCATAATTGGTAAGCCGGTTTAGCCACAGCACCAGCTTTGGTTTCAAATGTAAAATTTTGGTTTGCAATTTATGGCCTGTTTAAGGTAGCAAACCTGGTATTTTGACTTATTTCGCTTAAATTGACATCTAGAGATTACCGCTAGCATATTTTTTCAATTTTTTTTTTCTCAAAAATTTTGCAAAAAAAGCATGGGTTAACCCCTTACCTGTTTTTTTTAGCGAAAAAAAAAGTTGTCGCAAATCTTGGGGAATGGCATATAAACTGAAAGGTGGGTCCAAAACAATCCCCTACCTCAAGTTATAGCATAATTGGTAAGCGGGTTTAGCCACAGCACCAGCTTTGGTTTCAAATGTAAAATTTTGGTTTGCAATTTATGGCCTGTTTAAGGTAGCAAACCTGGTATTTTGACTTATTTCGCTTAAATTGACATTTAGAGATTACCGCTAGCATATTTTTTCAATTTTTTTTTTCTCAAAAATTTTGTAAAAAAAAGCATGGGTTAACCCCTTACCTGTTTTTTTAGCGAAAAAAAAAGTTGTCGCAAATCTTGGGGAATGGCATATAAACTGAAAGGTGGGTCCAAAACAATCCCCTACCTCAAGTTATAGCATAATTGGTAAGCGGGTTTAGCCACAGCACCAGCTTTGGTTTCAAATGTAAAATTTTGGTTTGCAATTTATGGCCTGTTTAAGGTAGCAAACCTGGTATTTTGACTTATTTCGCTTAAATTGACATCTAGAGATTACCGCTAGCATATTTTTTCAATTTTTTTTTTTGACAAAAATTTTGCAAAAAAAGCATGGGTTAACCCCTTACCTGTTTTTTTAGCGAAAAAAAAAGTTGTCGCAAATCTTGGGGAATGGCATATAAACTGAAAGGTGGGTCCAAAACAATCCCCTACCTCAAGTTATAGCATAATTGGTAAGCGGGTTTAGCCACAGCACCAGCTTTGGTTTCAAATGTAAAATTTTGGTTTGCAATTTATGGCCTGTTTAAGGTAGCAAACCTGGTATTTTGACTTATTTCGCTTAAATTGACATCTAGAGATTACCGCTAGCATATTTTTTCAATTTTTTTTTTTGACAAAAATTTTGCAAAAAAAGCATGGGTTAACCCCTTACCTGTTTTTTTAGCGAAAAAAAAAGTTGTCGCAAATCTTGGGGGATGGCATATAAACTGAAAGGTGGGTCCAAAACAATCCCCTACCTCAAGTTATAGCATAATTGGTAAGCGGGTTTAGCCACAGCACCAGCTTTGGTTTCAAATGTAAAATTTTGGTTTGCAATTTATGGCCTGTTTAAGGTAGCAAACCTGGTATTTTGACTTATTTCGCTTAAATTGACATCTAGAGATTACCGCTAGCATATTTTTTCAATTTTTTTTTTTGACAAAAATTTTGCAAAAAAAGCATGGGTTAACCCCTTACCTGTTTTTTTAGCGAAAAAAAAAGTTGTCGCAAATCTTGGGGGATGGCATATAAACTGAAAGGTGGGTCCAAAACAATCCCCTACCTCAAGTTATAGCATAATTGGTAAGCGGGTTTAGCCACAGCACCAGCTTTGGTTTCAAATGTAAAATTTTGGTTTGCAATTTATGGCCTGTTTAAGGTAGCAAACCTGGTATTTTGACTTATTTCGCTTAAATTGACATCTAGAGATTACCGCTAGCATATTTTTTCAATTTTTTTTTTTGACAAAAATTTTGCAAAAAAAGCATGGGTTAACCCCTTACCTGTTTTTTTAGCGAAAAAAAAAGTTGTCGCAAATCTTGGGGAATGGCATATAAACTGAAAGGTGGGTCCAAAACAATCCCCTACCTCAAGTTATAGCATAATTGGTAAGCGGGTTTAGCCACAGCACCAGCTTTGGTTTCAAATGTAAAATTTTGGTTTGCAATTTATGGCCTGTTTAAGGTAGCAAACCTGGTATTTTGACTTATTTCGCTTAAATTGACATCTAGAGATTACCGCTAGCATATTTTTTCAATTTTTTTTTTGACAAAAATTTTGCAAAAAAAGCATGGGTTAACCCCTTACCTGTTTTTTTAGCGAAAAAAAAAGTTGTCGCAAATCTTGGGGAATGGCATATAAACTGAAAGGTGGGTCCAAAACAATCCCCTACCTCAAGTTATAGCATAATTGGTAAGCGGGTTTAGCCACAGCACCAGCTTTGGTTTCAAATGTAAAATTTTGGTTTGCAATTTATGGCCTGTTTAAGGTAGCAAACCTGGTATTTTGACTTATTTCGCTTAAATTGACATCTAGAGATTACCGCTAGCATATTTTTTCAATTTTTTTTTTTGACAAAAATTTTGCAAAAAAAGCATGGGTTAACCCCTTACCTGTTTTTTTAGCGAAAAAAAAAGTTGTCGCAAATCTTGGGGAATGGCATATAAACTGAAAGGTGGGTCCAAAACAATCCCCTACCTCAAGTTATAGCATAATTGGTAAGCGGGTTTAGCCACAGCACCAGCTTTGGTTTCAAATGTAAAATTTTGGTTTGCAATTTATGGCCTGTTTAAGGTAGCAAACCTGGTATTTTGACTTATTTCGCTTAAATTGACATCTAGAGATTACCGCTAGCATATTTTTTCAATTTTTTTTTTTGACAAAAATTTTGCAAAAAAAGCATGGGTTAACCCCTTACCTGTTTTTTTAGCGAAAAAAAAAGTTGTCGCAAATCTTGGGGAATGGCATATAAACTGAAAGGTGGGTCCAAAACAATCCCCTACCTCAAGTTATAGCATAATTGGTAAGCGGGTTTAGCCACAGCACCAGCTTTGGTTTCAAATGTAAAATTTTGGTTTGCAATTTATGGCCTGTTTAAGGTAGCAAACCTGGTATTTTGACTTATTTCGCTTAAATTGACATCTAGAGATTACCGCTAGCATATTTTTTCAATTTTTTTTTTTGACAAAAATTTTGCAAAAAAAGCATGGGTTAACCCCTTACCTGTTTTTTTAGCGAAAAAAAAAGTTGTCGCAAATCTTGGGGGATGGCATATAAACTGAAAGGTGGGTCCAAAACAATCCCCTACCTCAAGTTATAGCATAATTGGTAAGCGGGTTTAGCCACAGCACCAGCTTTGGTTTCAAATGTAAAATTTTGGTTTGCAATTTATGGCCTGTTTAAGGTAGCAAACCTGGTATTTTGACTTATTTCGCTTAAATTGACATCTAGAGATTACCGCTAGCATATTTTTTCAATTTTTTTTTTTGACAAAAATTTTGCAAAAAAAGCATGGGTTAACCCCTTACCTGTTTTTTTAGCGAAAAAAAAAGTTGTCGCAAATCTTGGGGAATGGCATATAAACTGAAAGGTGGGTCCAAAACAATCCCCTACCTCAAGTTATAGCATAATTGGTAAGCGGGTTTAGCCACAGCACCAGCTTTGGTTTCAAATGTAAAATTTTGGTTTGCAATTTATGGCCTGTTTAAGGTAGCAAACCTGGTATTTTGACTTATTTCGCTTAAATTGACATCTAGAGATTACCGCTAGCATATTTTTTCAATTTTTTTTTTCTCAAAAATTTTGCAAAAAAAGCATGGGTTAACCCCTTACCTGTTTTTTTAGCGAAAAAAAAAGTTGTCGCAAATCTTGGGGAATGGCATATAAACTGAAAGGTGGGTCCAAAACAATCCCCTACCTCAAGTTATAGCATAATTGGTAAGCGGGTTTAGCCACAGCACCAGCTTTGGTTTCAAATGTAAAATTTTGGTTTGCAATTTATGGCCTGTTTAAGGTAGCAAACCTGGTATTTTGACTTATTTCGCTTAAATTGACATCTAGAGATTACCGCTAGCATATTTTTTCAATTTTTTTTTTCTCAAAAATTTTGCAAAAAAAGCATGGGTTAACCCCTTACCTGTTTTTTTAGCGAAAAAAAAAGTTGTCGCAAATCTTGGGGAATGGCATATAAACTGAAAGGTGGGTCCAAAACAATCCCCTACCTCAAGTTATAGCATAATTGGTAAGCGGGTTTAGCCACAGCACCAGCTTTGGTTTCAAATGTAAAATTTTGGTTTGCAATTTATGGCCTGTTTAAGGTAGCAAACCTGGTATTTTGACTTATTTCGCTTAAATTGACATCTAGAGATTACCGCTAGCATATTTTTTCAATTTTTTTTTTGACAAAAATTTTGCAAAAAAATCATGGGTTAACCCCTTACCTGTTTTTTTAGCGAAAAAAAAAGTTGTCGCAAATCTTGGGGAATGGCATATAAACTGAAAGGTGGGTCCAAAACAATCCCCTACCTCAAGTTATAGCATAATTGGTAAGCGGGTTTAGCCACAGCACCAGCTTTGGTTTCAAATGTAAAATTTTGGTTTGCAATTTATGGCCTGTTTAAGGTAGCAAACCTGGTATTTTGACTTATTTCGCTTAAATTGACATCTAGAGATTACCGCTAGCATATTTTTTCAATTTTTTTTTTGACAAAAATTTTGCAAAAAAATCATGGGTTAACCCCTTACCTGTTTTTTTAGCGAAAAAAAAAGTTGTCGCAAATCTTGGGGAATGGCATATAAACTGAAAGGTGGGTCCAAAACAATCCCCTACCTCAAGTTATAGCATAATTGGTAAGCGGGTTTAGCCACAGCACCAGCTTTGGTTTCAAATGTAAAATTTTGGTTTGCAATTTATGGCCTGTTTAAGGTAGCAAACCTGGTATTTTGACTTATTTCGCTTAAATTGACATCTAGAGATTACCGCTAGCATATTTTTTCAATTTTTTTTTTGACAAAAATTTTGCAAAAAAATCATGGGTTAACCCCTTACCTGTTTTTTTAGCGAAAAAAAAAGTTGTCGCAAATCTTGGGGAATGGCATATAAACTGAAAGGTGGGTCCAAAACAATCCCCTACCTCAAGTTATAGCATAATTGGTAAGCGGGTTTAGCCACAGCACCAGCTTTGGTTTCAAATGTAAAATTTTGGTTTGCAATTTATGGCCTGTTTAAGGTAGCAAACCTGGTATTTTGACTTATTTCGCTTAAATTGACATCTAGAGATTACCGCTAGCATATTTTTTCAATTTTTTTTTTTGACAAAAATTTTGCAAAAAAAGCATGGGTTAACCCCTTACCTGTTTTTTTAGCGAAAAAAAAAGTTGTCGCAAATCTTGGGGAATGGCATATAAACTGAAAGGTGGGTCCAAAACAATCCCCTACCTCAAGTTATAGCATAATTGGTAAGCGGGTTTAGCCACAGCACCAGCTTTGGTTTCAAATGTAAAATTTTGGTTTGCAATTTATGGCCTGTTTAAGGTAGCAAACCTGGTATTTTGACTTATTTCGCTTAAATTGACATCTAGAGATTACCGCTAGCATATTTTTTCAATTTTTTTTTCTCAAAAATTTTGCAAAAAAAGCATGGGTTAACCCCTTACCTGTTTTTTTAGCGAAAAAAAAAGTTGTCGCAAATCTTGGGGAATGGCATATAAACTGAAAGGTGGGTCCAAAACAATCCCCTACCTCAAGTTATAGCATAATTGGTAAGCGGGTTTAGCCACAGCACCAGCTTTGGTTTCAAATGTAAAATTTTGGTTTGCAATTTATGGCCTGTTTAAGGTAGCAAACCTGGTATTTTGACTTATTTCGCTTAAATTGACATCTAGAGATTACCGCTAGCATATTTTTTCAATTTTTTTTTTGACAAAAATTTTGCAAAAAAAGCATGGGTTAACCCCTTACCTGTTTTTTTAGCGAAAAAAAAAGTTGTCGCAAATCTTGGGGAATGGCATATAAACTGAAAGGTGGGTCCAAAACAATCCCCTACCTCAAGTTATAGCATAATTGGTAAGCGGGTTTAGCCACAGCACCAGCTTTGGTTTCAAATGTAAAATTTTGGTTTGCAATTTATGGCCTGTTTAAGGTAGCAAACCTGGTATTTTGACTTATTTCGCTTAAATTGACATCTAGAGATTACCGCTAGCATATTTTTTCAATTTTTTTTTTGACAAAAATTTTGCAAAAAAAGCATGGGTTAACCCCTTACCTGTTTTTTTAGCGAAAAAAAAAGTTGTCGCAAATCTTGGGGAATGGCATATAAACTGAAAGGTGGGTCCAAAACAATCCCCTACCTCAAGTTATAGCATAATTGGTAAGCGGGTTTAGCCACAGCACCAGCTTTGGTTTCAAATGTAAAATTTTGGTTTGCAATTTATGGCCTGTTTAAGGTAGCAAACCTGGTATTTTGACTTATTTCGCTTAAATTGACATCTAGAGATTACCGCTAGCATATTTTTTCAATTTTTTTTTTTGACAAAAATTTTGCAAAAAAAGCATGGGTTAACCCCTTACCTGTTTTTTTAGCGAAAAAAAAAGTTGTCGCAAATCTTGGGGAATGGCATATAAACTGAAAGGTGGGTCCAAAACAATCCCCTACCTCAAGTTATAGCATAATTGGTAAGCGGGTTTAGCCACAGCACCAGCTTTGGTTTCAAATGTAAAATTTTGGTTTGCAATTTATGGCCTGTTTAAGGTAGCAAACCTGGTATTTTGACTTATTTCGCTTAAATTGACATCTAGAGATTACCGCTAGCATATTTTTTCAATTTTTTTTTTTGACAAAAATTTTGCAAAAAAAGCATGGGTTAACCCCTTACCTGTTTTTTTAGCGAAAAAAAAAGTTGTCGCAAATCTTGGGGAATGGCATATAAACTGAAAGGTGGGTCCAAAACAATCCCCTACCTCAAGTTATAGCATAATTGGTAAGCGGGTTTAGCCACAGCACCAGCTTTGGTTTCAAATGTAAAATTTTGGTTTGCAATTTATGGCCTGTTTAAGGTAGCAAACCTGGTATTTTGACTTATTTCGCTTAAATTGACATCTAGAGATTACCGCTAGCATATTTTTTCAATTTTTTTTTTTGACAAAATTTTGCAAAAAAAGCATGGGTTAACCCCTTACCTGTTTTTTTAGCGAAAAAAAAAGTTGTCGCAAATCTTGAGGAATGGCATATAAACTGAAAGGTGGGTCCAAAACAATCCCCTACCTCAAGTTATAGCATAATTGGTAAGCGGGTTTAGCCACAGCACCAGCTTTGGTTTCAAATGTAAAATTTTGGTTTGCAATTTATGGCCTGTTTAAGGTAGCAAACCTGGTATTTTGACTTATTTCGCTTAAATTGACATCTAGAGATTACCGCTAGCATATTTTTTCAATTTGTTTTTTTGACAAAAATTTTGCAAAAAAAGCATGGGTTAACCCCTTACCTGTTTTTTTAGCGAAAAAAAAAGTTGTCGCAAATCTTGGGGAATGGCATATAAACTGAAAGGTGGGTCCAAAACAATCCCCTACCTCAAGTTATAGCATAATTGGTAAGCGGGTTTAGCCACAGCACCAGCTTTGGTTTCAAATGTAAAATTTTGGTTTGCAATTTATGGCCTGTTTAAGGTAGCAAACCTGGTATTTTGACTTATTTCGCTTAAATTGACATCTAGAGATTACCGCTAGCATATTTTTTCAATTTTTTTTTTGACAAAAATTTTGCAAAAAAAGCATGGGTTAACCCCTTACCTGTTTTTTTAGCGAAAAAAAAAGTTGTCGCAAATAATTTATTGTATAAAAATACTTTATTGTGTAAAAATAATTTATTGCGTGAAGATAATTTATTGTGTAAAAACAATTTATTGAAAAAAAAAATACAAATCCACAAATTAACTAATTAGTGAATATAGGCTGAGTGTAGATTTTATTGTAATTTGTGTAAAAATTGTAAAAATAACTAAAGGAAAAGAATGCAAATCAATAAATTAACTAATTAGTGAATGTAAGCTCAGTGTGGATTTGAGCATAATTTGTATAAAGAACGATACCCAACTCGTTACAATAAATAGTCAAATGATTGTATTTGTTATCCATGTTTATTGTCATGCTTTGTTGTAAAGATTGAGTTATCCATATAAAACGGGAGAGGCAATTCTGTAATCCAACTGGAATAATTTACCTGAATTACTGTGCTGGTATTTTTTTTTTGTGGCGTTTCCGGAGCAACCATTTTGTTTCGCTATAAAATTGTGACGCATTTTTCGGCTCGGATTATAATTTTTATTCACCGTTTTGATCAACCTGTGGGCTGAATATTTGAACATACTTATACATCGATTTTTCAATATGAACCTTTGCTGGTTTGCTGAACTTGTCTAACAGGGAGCATGATGAGGATGAACTGATTAAAATCTTGGAGTGGGATCTGGACAAACCATGGGGTGAGTCATTTTAAAATAAATATATGTATGAAAGGGGGCGTGGGTGTGTGGACGTGTGCGTGTATGCATGGGGTATATATGGGTGGTATATTGTGAAACAAACCCAAAATGCTTATAAATTTATTTTATTATTTGAAATTATGGATTGGTCTCTGATAATTGTTATTCAGAATTTAAACAACTTGTAATAAAATCATTAATTCTGATGTACTTATGAACGATAAAACATAGCAATACTATTTCTCTATAATGGTGTAATCTGGGATTTCTATATTAAACAAAAAAAAAGAAACAACAAAAGAACATAAAAGAAAAACCAGTGATGGGATGTAGTTCTATTATTGTGTTTTTTTGGGGGGGATTTAAACTTTTGACTCATTTATACCTAAGTCATGGTACATAATGATATCGAAGGCGACTGTAATAGGAATGCTTGTTAGAGTTATGAACGTTTATGAACAATGAACTTAAGTTTTCGTTTTTTACTACAATTAAATTGAATTGAATTTCCATTGTGAAAAAAATAATTTTTTTCTACAACTGTCAAAAAAGATGATGTTTACGCATTTATGTCAGTTTGCGAAGTGTCACTTTTTTTCATTTAAGGTTAAAATTTATTTCGCGCACTAGGGTGCGAAATATTTCGCACATTGACACAATCAGGAGTATAGACAAGGGAGGGTGATTTAGGATGAAACTCCAATTAATTCAAATTCGAAAAATTATGTTACATTGTAATTTTATTAAATTATAACAAAAACCAAAAACTTATAATATTCTAATTTTTATTAAAATTAATATTAATGGTACAGTCATTGCATGTTCCAATATTTAATCCTGGAATTGCAAAGTTAGTTGCTTTTGATGTTGATGGAGCAGAATTGTTAATTTCACAATTTAATATTTTATTTGAAATCAATATTTTATTCTGGATTGAATCCTCAATGTACCCTTCGGCCACAGTCGAGGATTTCCATCTGCCGTGTCGTTTCAAACTGCATATATCGGCCCCTGCATTAGCTAGTAAAGTTGCGGACGTTACGTTCTCCTAAAGCAATGTCCAGTGTAAGTTTCAGGATTTGTCAAATTCAAGTACTTTGCTATCAAAGAAGGTACTGCTCCAATCGTATTAATACCCACAACTTGATTAATACATTTATTGTTTTGGTATTTAACGAATAAACGTGGATTACTGGCATTTTTTGGCCAAAGACTTAAATATTTTCGATAAAGATTTATATAGTCCAAATTGGAAACTGTAAATGTGCGCTGAATATAATTTTTTCATAATGAAGGATGATAATGAAATTGTCTTTGGGAGATTGTTTTTTTAAAATACTTACATCATACCGAATATTTTCTTTTGTATAAATTTGAATTATTTTCCATTTTTTTTAAATAACTGTTTTTAAATATATTGACGTTTCAATGAACTGACAACTAAATTGAAAAGCAAGCTGGCGAGGAGACTTTTCGTCCGCCGCCTGGTGGTCAATAGCGCAACTTGGGTATGAAATGAAAAGTCACTGATTTAGCTCAAAAAGTTGGTGTGAGGCACACAGCATAATATTGTGTTCCGCAGCAAAATTTTACTCATTCCGAATTTAAGAACGGTTTTAAAAATAAATAGCGCATTTGCTGTTTTTTGTGAGTGAAAATTTGTTCACGTAAACGTAAAACGTTTTCATCTAGCATAGTAAATGAAATTTTCCCTACAATAGTAAACATATAAACGGTATTTATTATAAACTATTAAATTAGAAATCGAAAACATAACCTCCAAAATTGATATTCCATTTTTTAATGGTTGCTTTGATTTAAAAACTTTAATAAAATTAGATGAAAATACCATAGCTACCGCAATTTATCATTTAGCAAAAATAATTTTACACTAGTTGAAAAAACATTTTCACAATGGATTAAGCCTGCATGAAAATAGAGTTTTTATATGCTAACATAGAAAAAAAATTTAATTTGTGAAATAGTATTCACATTTGTTGAGTGAAGAAGCACTCGAATAAAATAAAATTGTAATGGTAATAAATATAAAACAATTCGCGGACCATTAAACTTTTTCTGTGGACCATCGATGGTCCGCGAAACCAACGGTTGAGAAACACGGGTCTAGAACACGTTTTTCTTCTGTAAGGATTACAGTGAGATACCGTTACCGATCGGTTTATTATTTCCTTTAAAATATTTGACTTGGTAAGTTTATGAACGAAAAGAACAATTTTGACTGAGATTGCTCAGTTATTCGATTCCTTGGGCATTTGTGGTCTTGTAATTTTTATCGCAAAAACCATAATGCCGTCTTTTTAGACGCTGAATAAAATCTCTGGGATGATCTTGTTAGCTCCGAAATAAGTGAGCGGTAGAACAATTTCAAGCGTTGGATGTCGAATCTTAGTTAAAATACGATCCCTAAATGTATCGTGCCGTTTAATACTGTTGCATTTAAGTTACACGGTTTAGCCGATATTTCCGAAAGGGAATTCGGATGTTGTGTATATTTCAAGTGCATCGATTTGAATCGATGCAGTTCGACCAATTTAATTTGCGCCAAGTTACATCACGAGTTGCACCATTAAAAATACAAACAATTCCGAGATTGGAATTATGTGCAGCATTGCTTTTGACCAAATTATAAAAAAGGTTTTATTGGAAATCAATATAAAATTCAATGCGGTTTGTTCGGACTGATTCCGAAATAACCTTGTATCGCGTTAATACAAACCCGTCTAGATTTGAATCTCACAAATTCTACAACTTTGTCTAGCATCTGACTGGCGATATGTTCCAACAGAATTTAACGCTGCTGATTTAATTTCAAGGGGTCTGATGGCAGAGGAATTACCGAGTGCTGAGTTACGGTGGGAAAGGCCTAAGTTTTGTTGGAGCTTCGAAAAAATAATCCTGTATAAATTTCTAACAATGATATTACATTTTTGAATAATTTATGGCTAATTTGTTAGAGAACTGTAAAATTATTGATAAAACTCTTAAAAGAAGTGAGCTAATTAGTTGAAAATATTGGTCAAATTAGTTCATGGTGTTGAATTTTGCAAAGAACTGAAACAGATCAAAACGCATGATTGTATATGATACCCTATCAAGTAAGTTAAAAAGTTTGTCTCCTTTTATTGACGAGAACGGCCTATCGGACCACTACACGAACCACCTACACGCAGGTCGTCTTTCAAATGATGATGTTAGCCGTGATTATCCACACAAATTATTGCTACCTTCTTCGTCTGTTTTATCGAAACTTTTGGCCAGTCATGAACATTCTCGCACGCGTTACGCTTATCTTTAATCGCTCTTGTACCCTTTAAGACAGTGCTTTTGGATTGTGCAACTTATGCCGCTTAACCGTAAATAAATGTATAAGGTGCATTAGTACTAAGCCACTAATTTCGAATTAAATAGTGGATCAACTTCCAAGGTCGAGGATCAGTCCTGTTAGAGCATTCTTAAATATTGGTATTGGTTTTTGTGAATCTTTTAACATCGTCCTCAAATTAAGATCGAAGGTTGCAAGCTAGTCTTATGTATGCGTCTTTGTGTGCTTTGTGACCAAAGCCGTGCATCTGAAAATAGTGGAGGATTTGATTTGAGTACTCAAGCTTTTCTTACTTGCTTATGTAGGTTTGTAAGACGTCGCGGTTTAAGCTTAAATTTATATTCTGACAATGCGATTAACTTTACCGGTTGCAATATAGAGCTGAAAGAACTGTATAAATTGATTCATTACGACCCTTCGCTCATATGACTTTGATGATTATGGGAAGCTATTGTGAGGAGGTCGAAATTTAAAACGAATCATTTAAATAATTTAAAACGAATTGTTGGAAATTTTAGTTATACACTGAGGAATTCGGTGCCTTCTTTTGCCAGGTTGAAGTTTGCCTCTACTGCCACTCCCTAAATCCCATGTGCAACAAGTCGAACGATTTAGCCTGATAACACCGGAGCATTTTTTAATTGGTCAGCCCATTACTGTTCTTCCCGATCCTAATCTTGAACATTTGGATTATAATAGATTGTCCAGATTTTAACGAATTCAATGCCAGCACCAAATGTTCTGGACACGTTGGAAAATACTTATACGAACTCCACCATAGACGGAAGTGGTTGAAAGAGGTCGACAATATAGAAATTGGCACGTTGGTAGATTTTAAAAGAAGATAATCTCCATACGTTAAAATGGGACCTTGGTAGAATTATTGATGTATATAAAGGTGATGATGGTAAGGTGCGCTAAAATTTCACCTTGACCTTTGGTATCTCACTACTATTGCCAGTGGTATGCGATATCTAACGTTAACTCATATCATAAGTTATTAACAGTAAATGATGTGTTTCCTACACTTTTCATTAATAAACTCCAAATGCTGTTTTCTGATCCAAAACAGTAAAATTTTGAAACTAGGCTAAATAATATCATTCCAACTTATCTAACATAAACTCACCGTTAAACTAAAAATATTTATAAATATCTTTTTCTTATTTTATTTTAATAATTAATTACAAATATTTTTTTTTCTTCGTTAAATTTAAATTAATTTACAATTAAATATATTTTTATCTTTCATTTTCACTTCTTTTATATTTTATATAATTAAATTAAAAATTAAATAACAATTTGTTTTCTGTTTTTGTTTTATTAATAAAAATAAAATTTAGATTTATTTTTTTAACTTTTATATTTAATTATATTTATACACAATATGTCTTCTAATTAATGATGACTTTGGACATTTTGTTGTTTTACTTACAACAGAAAAGAAAAAAAAAATATATATTACAAATAAAGTAATAACAAACAAATGGAACTGTTAAATTCTTAGAATAACTTTATCGTCTTCTTTCTAAAAAAAAAACATAAAAACTTCTTCATACCCTTCCCTCATAACGTTTGTATGTTTGGATGGTTTGATGGGTAATAACGCTCACTTAACGGATTGATTCAATAATCACATAAATAAATTAATTTAATTTTTTTTCTTCTAATAAAATTAAGATTTCAGTCAAATATTAACTTTCTGATGAACTCTCTGGTGGTGTCACTGTTACTAAAATTAAATAAATCAAAAGATAAAATAAAAAAACTATAAAGATTTATTTTGATGGTTAAAGAAGTTTGATGAAATGAAATGTGAAACCAGATCGAGAAAGAAAAACAAAAGGGCCAACGATGATCATTTCCATCAAAAAACTTTACTCAAAAATCCATGAAATAATTAAAACAAAACGAAAAAAAAAAAAAAACAAAAGCAAATGTTGTCGATTTTCGACGAACTCTTTTCGCAGCGTTTTCTCAAAGCAAAACATATTATTACGACATTGACGATTACGTAGCTCCAAAAAAAAAAAAACAATTTATCCTATATTAATAGTATTAACACAACATTGCATTTGGATTTTGTACTGCTTACCTCGAGACACTACTTTATTCTATAAACTATCCCGATAACATAAATTTTTGACAATAAATGAAAGAAAAGAAAAGAGAAATAAGTAAAAATGGAAACAGAAATTTAATTGTTAGTAAAAAAACCCGATGGTTAAAAAAAAGTTAAATCGCGAAATAAAATTCTTCAATTTTTAGTTTAAATAAATTAGTTTTTGAATTTTATTTTCTTGCTATCTATATTTACAAAATATCTAAGATACTTATAGATGATTGAACCAAACCAAAGAAAAATAATATCATTTAGTATATGGTGAGACAGTGGTGGGGTTTATAAGTTTATAATTTTTTTTCTTTTAAAATCAAAACAAATTCAAACAAACCAGATAATAAAAGAGAAAAAAAAATATATCAATTGAATGGAAAAACATATATTAAAATTTCCTTTTTTATTTTTTTTTTGTATTGTAAAACTTTTTGTTTTTAAATTTATTTTGTTAGCGTGACAAACTATGTGATCGTTCACGTATGTTCAGTTCTGTTGTATTACCTGGATCTCCAAGACGTTGATGTGCGGGCAGTTTTGAGAAAAACGGATGTTGCAAAGCTTCAGCTGAAAATAAAAAAATTTATCGTAAATCAGTAACGTGTTTTAAGCAAACATTTTAGTTTTTGTATATCTTTGTTATAGATAATTATCTCTAATTATATAAAATACATCTTTTATAGTGAAATTATACCTCTTGGGAACAAAGAATATATACTGAAAACGACGAAAACTTTTCACTATAATTTTTTCAACAAAAACTGCAGCACCAAAATACTTTCTAGTGATAAAAGTCAACATGCCTACCTGTGATTATCAAAACGAGGAGCGGGTAACATTAAGAAATCCTGAAGGAGAGAAGAAAATGTTGTTGTCATGTAGTGATGGGGAATGGAATGTCAGTGTAGGACCAGAAATGAAAGAGGGAAAAGGCTGATTGAGTTTTGTAAAGAAAAACAGTTAATTACCGATACAATATCCGGATCGAAGGACCATGGACCAACCTTTATTACTAATTTTAATAAATCAGCAAGACAGTAAAAATCTATTATTGATGTCATAACCATATATTATCTTAATGGTAGACAGGCGAGCAAACTGAATGCTTCATCACTGAAGATGATTACTATCTCAGTTTCCCAGGCAAATCTGACTTAAACATCTCGGTGGAAGTATCTAATTTTTTCATTGGAAGGTTATTAGTGGAAAAGAACCCAGTTCGAAAGTCCTCGGGTTTAAATCTATTGTTTTAAGCAAATTTGATTTTTAAATTCCAACATTCACTGTTGTGAAGGTGGGATCAATTCTGGTGCTTACAGTTCCTCAAATCAATCTCAACTATATTTCTTTTTTAATTTTAGGTAATAGCGCGTTGCCACATCATAAGCAAAATAGCTATTATCAAAGGCTTGTAAATTTTTTTCACTGACACAATATCCGGCTCGCAGGACCATGCACCAAACTTTATTACTAATCTTAATAAATCAGCAAGATAGTAGCATTATTATTGGTATCATAGCCAGGTGAGCAAACTGAACGTCTTCTAACATGATCACTATCTCAGTTTCAATGGCAAATCAGACTAAAATATCTCGGTAAAACTTAGAGCATTCAAATCCGAATAGTCGAGTATTTGAATGTCCGATTAATTTGCTTATATTTTAAGTATTCGTTATTCGAATATTTATACGCGAATACATTTTTTTATCTCCCAAAATATAATGGTTTTCCATCGCTTCATTTCTTTTTTCAAACTTCGAAACTTAGAAATTTCAATATGTACAGGGAAATAATTTTATTACAAAAAGTGTTTGACGTATTAACTCCGCTTGATATTGCAGTCAAAAAACTTAGCAAAAAAAATTCAACACTTATGACAGCCGAAGGCGTATGCAAATTCTTATTTAATTCTCTAATAGAAATGAACAGTGATTTGAGTAAAATCTTACTCAACGAAATTAGGAAACGAATGGATCAGAGAAGAAACAAAACCTTAACAACCTTACTGCTATATCTTGAAGTTGGAGTTATACCACAATCGAACAAATATTTTGATTAGGCAATGAAAACTGCTGTGAAAACTGGTGTCTCCACCAACCCCACCAACCCCAACCCCGCATAATATGTTAAACCTGTTTGATTTTATTCACAGTTCTTAGTACTTCTTTTACTATTCGAATACTAACCGAATATTCTGAAATATAAGGAAAAAGTTATTCGATATTCGGATAACTCAAAATGTCGAATAACTGAATGCTCTAGACTTAAAGTATTTAACTAATGTTTTTATTGAGAGGAGTTAGTGGAAAAGAACTCAGTTGATAGAGAGTTCAAAAGTCCTCGGTTTTAAATTTTTTGTTTTAAGCAAAACTGATATTTAAATTCCAACATTAACTATTGTTAAGGTGGGACCAATTCTAGTAGTTACAATCTCAAATATCTTTACTTTCTTTTTAGTTTTAGGTACTAGCGCGTTCCCTCATCATAAGCAGAATAGCTAATTTAGCTAATTTCAACTACACAATATCCGGCTCGAAGGACCATGGATCAACTTTTATTACTAATCTTAATAAATCAGCAAGATAGTAGCGCCATTATTAGAGCCATAGCCATATATTATCTTAATGGAAGACAGGCGAGCGAACTGAACGCCTCCACACATGATTACTAACTCAGTTTCACTGGCAAATCAGACTAAAATACTTCGGGGAAAGCATTTAACTAATGTTTTCATTGGAAGGAATTAGTGAAAAGAACTAAGTTAATAGATGGTTCGAAAGTCCTCGGTTTTAAATTTACTGTTTTAAGCAAAATTGATTTTCTAATTTAAAAGCTTTAATTGGAAGGAATTAGAGGAAAAGAACTATGTTGATAGAAGGTTCCAAAGTTCTTCGTTTTTAATTTTTTTGTTTTAAGAAAACTGATTTTTAAATTTCAATATTCACTGTTGTGAAGATGGGACCAATTCTAGTGCTTACAATTCTTCAAGTCAATCTCAACTATCTCTACTTTCTTTTTAATTTTAGGTACTAGCGCGTTGCCATGCCACATCATAAGCAGAATAGCTCATATAAGAGGGTTGTACAATTTTTTTCAGCGACACAATATCCGGCTCGAAGGACCACGGACCAACCTTTATTACTAATCTTAATAAATCAGCAAGATAGTAGCGCTATTATATCAGCAAGATAGTAGCGCTATTATTGGTGAAAAGCCAGATATTATCTTAATGGAACTGGGGAGCAACCGGACGCCTCCTCACATGATTACTATCTGAGTTTCAGAGGGTGCAAAAGTACTTGGTTTTAAATTTATTATTTTAAGCTGGTACAGATGACTTATGTCAACTAGAAAAACCAACAAACCCGACATAAAAAAAACTGACTATATACTTAAGTTTCATCCAGAAAATTTAATAACTAGAAATAATTATTGTAAAAAAAATTCCCACTTACCCAATGTTATTCTTTGGCTTGGTTCATATTCTAACATTTTTCTAATTAAATCAAATAATTGCATATGTTCTGCCATTTCACATATTACATATCTATGTAATGGTTTACAATGGTCTCTAACATAACGTCCGGCTGATGATTTTTCATCCCAATCCAATTTTCCATGGTAGAAATATTTTGTCTTTGTTTTTCTGTTATACCAAAACATGGAAATTACATAATGTAATAGTCATATTTATAAAGAACTCACCTTGCCATTCTGTATGGTATAGCACCCAAAATTCTTTCCATCATTGCTAAATGTTCACGATTGTCATGTGTTTGGAATAATGTAATTCCAAGATATAATTCAAACATAATACATCCTATTGACCATACGTCACATGGTTGTGACCATCCTAATTCTAAAATAACCTCAGGAGCTCTATAATGCCTTGTCGAAACAATTGTACTATGGTGTTCATGGTCAAATGTGGCACTTCCGAAATCAATTAATTTTACATCGGTTGCTTCTACACGACGGACATCACGATTCTATCAATAAAAAAATTTTAATTAAAATTAAAATAACAAAAATTTATTTTCATTACCTTTCTATGGTTATATACTGTTGTATAACCAGAATCAATAAATAATATATTTTCTGGTTTCAAATCGGTGTGTGTGAGATTATTTTCATGTAAAAATTTAACAGAATAACATAATTGATATGCTATATGTCTTACTTGATCAATTGGATATGGTTCATAGTTGTTTTCACGCTAAAATATAGTTTGTCGAAATTATATAATTATTTATGAAACATTTTAATTATTAACTAAAGAAAATATATATAATTACCAAAAAATCGAAAACACTTAAACCAAGCATTTCAAATGCAATGCACATATGACCATGAAAATCAAACCAATCGAGCATTTTAACACATAAACTGAAAAGAGAAAACAAAAATAAAAATATTATTTGTTAATTAATTCAATGTTTATAGAAAATTCCAATCAATCGTAAGATTCAAGATTGAAATAAATTTAAACAAAACGTTATGATATGAAATATATTAAATTAAATCAATAATGAAGTAACTACACTTTGTATTCTTCAATTCGAATGTAATGATAGGAAAAAAAAGTAAAGTTAAGATTATTATTTTGATAAAGAAATAAAATTATTTTATATTTTATTTCGTTTGTATATTAGTTCAGATCTATGTTTTAGCATCGTTTGTCTTTTTTTGTCATATTTTTTGTAAATGAGTTTACAAGCCTCTACCTCGAACAACAGATATACCATACCATACCGCATACCAACCTCAAAAATATAATCTCCATATTTGTCTTTTCAAAGCAATCTGACAACAGGACATATGAACGCGCTTACATATTGCAACTAAAGTCACTCAGCCCTTCTATCTAGGTATCGACTTGTGGGACTAAGTTGGTTTAGATCCGTCTTATAAATGAGCTTGAATTACAATTAGCTCACGAAAAAGATGAAAACCGTCATAATTTAGTTCACGATACTGAAAATCGACTTGCTCGTATCATTGACCAGTTTTGGATTAGAACGAACTGATCGTATTATCCATGATATTCACGTGGTTGGGGTCACTCCGGTTAAACAAATTCACTACCCGGTATCCCAAGCGGAAAATATGGAGGGGCTGAAATCTCACAGCTCTGAGATATCAAGACTTCGGTCTGGGTTAAGGATTTTGATATAGTTTTCGGCAAAAAACTTTTATGAGGACATGGTTTTTAGTTTTGGGCAGCGATGTATATCAAACATAACTCTTTGTTAAAGTACAAATATTTTTTATACCTGTTTAAAAATTTATTACAAAACTAACACGAAACATCAATATGTTGCCGGAAAATTATAATCAAAATTCCAAAAATATTGTTAAATTAAATAAAATCAAACTTTTTCAAAATTCCAAAAATTATAATTAAATCAAAAATTTAAAATTTTTCAAAATTCTAAAAATATTCCAAAAATTCTTACAAAATCTAAAAATCAAACTTTTTTCAAAATTGTAAATATGAACCGTTTTTTTTTTGAAAGTGGTATAAGTCCATTTTTGAAAAAATTGAGTTAGTGGTAGTTTTAGAAAGATAATGATGGCCTCTTTCTATTTATATAATCATACCTTCAATAGAGCCCGATTTGGGGTGGAGCGTGGGTGGAGAAATGGCTTAAGATCGATTTCAACATTTTATTTGTTTATATCAATAGAAATTTGTGAATAACTTTTGTTAATTTTATTTTTTTTTTAAATTAGCATCTTTTAACTTTAAAATAAAATAAAACAGAAGTTTCTATCTTTAATAGAAAGGAAGTTATGAATTTTTGAAAATAATTCATCAAGAAATTTAGAACCACTATATTTTCGAAAAAAAAAAAAATCCTCAAACACAAATATCTTTTTTTTCGATATAAAACGCATAAAAAAAATTTCAGCCAAATCAAAAAAGAATGACCCATTTACATGGGACTTATACCACGTCTCTTGTTCTTATTTTTTAGAATGTTATTATTGAAAGTGGTATAAGTCCATTTGGAGCCAAAAAATCAATTATTTTCATTTTAATTTTAAATAACTATTATTGCATCATAAAATTAAATTGGTATAAAGTGTGAAAAATATTACAAAATTTTAGTTACATTTGCCTATATTTTTATATTAATGCAAACACAAATCCTATCCTTAAATATCTCAATATAGAAAAAATGGACTTATAACACTTTCAAAAAAAACGTTTCATATATATATATATATATATATATATATATATATATATATATATATATATATATATATATATATATATATATATATATATATATATATATATATATATATATATATATATATATATATATATATATATATATATATAAAATTCAAAAATTCTATTTTATTCAAAATTCTAAAAATATTGCAAAAATTATAACAAAATCAAAAATTGAAACTTTTTTCAAAATTCCAAAAATTATAATAAAATCAAAAATTTAAAATTTTTCAAAATTCTAAAAATATTCCAAAAATTCTTACAGAATCAAAAATTAAAACTTTTTCCGAAATTCTAATAATATTGCAAAAATTATTACAAAATCAAAAATACAAACTTTTTTCAAAAATATTTCAAAAACTATAACAAATTCAAAAATTTCCATTTCCAACATTTTTTGACAAACTTATAATGCCATAATTCTCAATAATAATAATAAAATTTCATTTCAAACAATTTTATTTTTTTCCAAAAAATTGGGTAAAAAAATAAATAAAAATCTTTTGACACACTTGACAACATTTTTTTGACAAACTTATAATGCCATAATTCTCAATAATAATAATAAAAATTCATTTCAAACAAACAATTAATTTTATTTTTTTTTCCAAAAAATTAGGTAAAAAATAAATAAAAATCTTTGTTTTGACACACTTGACAACATTTTTTTGACAAACTTATAATGCAATAATCTAGTTTTTGATCTCACATACCAATCCCGACCATCAAGATTTCTCCAAATTTAATGATCCTACTCGTAATCACTTAAAATGAACGTTTAAGCCGGACCTGTCCTTGTGAATACCTATTTTTAGAAAAAAATTTTTTTTTGAAATCCCTCCAGCCGTTTTCCCTGCTGCGTAGGTGATGACGGACGGCCGACAGACAGACATACATTTTTTTTGCTTTCTTAGAATCAGTAGGTCCTAAAACGTCGAGAAATGCCAAAAAAAAGTGGGGGTAAGAATTTCACTTTTGGCTCATGAATGTAATACTTAGGTCTTTCAGACCGAAGTAATAGTCTACACTTCTAGCGAAGTATTATTTTTGTTCATATAGGAGCTGTTGGAGGAAAAAAGTTTTTGTTTTTTTATACTTCGCTAGAAATACATCCTAACTTTTGTTTATATAGAAAAAAAGTTTTCAGTTTCTTTTACTTCGCTAGAAATGCAGGCTAATTTTTGGTTTATAAGCGATCTAATATTGATGTAAGAAAAAATTTTTGTTGTCAAAAAATGTTGTCAAGTGTGTCAAAACAAAGATTTTGATATATTTTTTGGAAAAAACTAAAATTAATTGTTTGTATGAAATGAAATTTTTCTCTTTTTATGATGTAAATGTATTTGAAAATGAAATTGAACACAATTTTGAAAAAAAAAATGTTTGAATTTTAAATATATTATAAGCAATTTTTTGTTTATAAGCAATTTTTGGTTTATAAGCGATCTAATATTGATGTAAGAAAAAGTTTTTGTTGTCAAAAAAATGTTGTCAAGTGTGTCAAAACAAAGATTTTGATTTATTTTTTTACTCAATTTTTTGGAAAAAAAAATAAAATTAATTGCAAAAATTATGACAAAAACAAAAATTCAAACATTTTCCAAAATTCTAAAAATATTGCTAAAGTTATTACAAAATCAAAAAATATTGTAAAAATTAAATAAAATGAAAAATTCAAAATTTTTTAGAATTCTAAAAATATTCCAAAAATTATTACAAAATCAAAGATTAAAACCTTTTTCAAAAATTCTAAAAATTTTGCAAAAATTATAACAAAATGAAAAATTGTTACTTTTTAAAATTCCAAAAATATTCCAAAAATTAGAATAAAATCAAATATTTAAACTTTTTCTAAATTCCAATAAAATTCCAAAAATTCTTAAAAATTCAAACCTTTTCCAAAATTCTAAAAATATTGCAAAAATTATAACAATATCAATAATTGAAAATTTTTTCAAAATTCCAAAAATTATAATAAAATCAAAAATTTAAAATTTTTCAAAATTCTAAAAATATTCCAAAAATTCTTACAAAATCAAAAATTAAAACTTTTGCCGAAATTCTAAAAATATTGTAAAAATTAATTCAAAATCAAAAATACAAACTTTTTCAAAATTCCAAAAATATTTCAAAAACTATAACAAATTCGAAAAAATTTCCATGTCCAATTTCATTTTCAATAACATTTACGTCATAAAAACAGCTACATTTTTTTCCCCAACAAATTGGCTAAAAAAATAAATGAAATCATTTTTTGACACACTTGACATTATTTTTTTGACAAACTTATAATGCCATAATTCTCTATAATAATAATGAAATATATGACATGATGACAAACTATTAATTTTATTTTTTTCTGAAAAAAGTGGGTAAAAAATAAATAAAAACCTTTCTTTCGACACACTTGACAACATTTTTTGACAAACTTATAATGCAATAATTCTCAATAATAATAATAAAATTTCATTTCAAACAAACAATTTTATTTTTTTCCAGAAAATAAAAATCTTTCTTTTGACACACTTGACAACATTTTTTTGACAAACTGATAATGCAATAATCTAGTTTTTGATCTCACATACCAATCTATACCATCAAGATTTCTCCAAATTTAATGATCCTACTCGTAATCACTTAAAATGAACGTTTTTTAAGCCAAAAATATGAAAATTTGCTATTTTTGACACAATAATTATTTTTTTGACACACTTCCGGTACAGTTATCGAGCACAGCGTCCTTTCGGACCTGTCCCTTGAGTATACCTATTTTTAGAAAAAAAAATTTTTGAAATCCCTCCAGCGGTTTTCCCTGCAGCGTAGGTAATGACGGCGGCCGACCGGCCGGCAGAGACATTTTTTTTTGCTGTTTTAGAATCAGTAGGTCCTAAAACGTCGAGAAATGCTCAAAAAAGTGGAGGTAAGAATTTCACTTTGAGCTCATGAATGTAATACTTAGGTCTTTTAGACCGAAGTAATATATGGAGAACTTGATACAATATTACAACTTGGTATCATAGAGGCGAGTCAAAGTTCATGGTCGTTGCCAAATGTAGTTGTTCGAAAGGTAAATAAGCAAGTTGGACCTTGTCTTAATGCTCGAAAGTAAATGCGGTTACACTAACGGATGTCTATCTGGTGCCACTGATTGATGGACTTCTTAGTCGACTAGACCAACAAAAAAAATTAGTTCATTGACTTGCAAGAACTATGAAATACTATTTAGTAGATTCAGAGCAGCATCTGGTGTTGTTGAATCGCTAATTTGGTGAAGCTTAACAATCAACATTGAAAATATTTTCTGACAATAGTTTTCAAAATTTGTGTTGCTAGTCATTTAGAAGTGTTACTGCTGCTGGGGTCATTTCTTTTCTCAAAAAGAAAGTCTTGTGTTTGGTGTACCAGAATTTATGTGTCATATAATGACCCACAATTTCAATCCAATTACTTTGCGAACTGGTTGGTACAGAACTTTGAAATGTCCGACCAATGCGTCGAAGTAAATAGAACTACCATTGCCACTATTAAAAAACTATATCAAAGACGATCAACGGCTATGGGATACTCATAGAGGAAACTAGTAGAGCGTTACGGAATACCGTACATAGCTCCACACGGGTCTCGCCATATTTCATAGCTTTTCGGCTACGCATGGTAAGCCATGGGGTCTAATACAATTTAATGCGTGAGCTCAACCTGTTAAGTAATAAACAAAGATCGCTAATGACTGTTACAAACAAACTTTTTACCGTACAAGATAATTCATGAAGCCTATCAGCGAAAAAATAGTAATTACAATCTCCGTAGCAAGCCCCCCAGGTAAACCGTTTTCGCTAGGAATTGTGCAGAGCGATGCTCTCACTGATTTTTCAGCAAAACTAGCACAAAAATTTATTAAAGCCATTGTTGCGTAGGATTCTATTATTCATTGCAATTTTTACTCTGCTCAACAGGTTATGGGCCCATAATAAATATAAAGTTTAAATATAACAACTATCGTAGAATGTTTTGTTATTATGTATTTTAGAAATGTTTAAATAATTTCTTGTGTCGCGAAGAAATACAAGTGCGTTGAAATTTGTTTTCGGAACGCTAAAATTCTTATATAGTGGCGTGTTTTTTTGGCTATAGTTTAACAAACTTTGTAAATATAAAAAAATCGGTATTACGGATTTTTCATTCAGACAATGGTTTTGAAAACTGTTTAATACACTCGGTACGTCGAAGACATCACGTGGAAAAACTTTTAGAAACGCCGGGAAAGTGTTACTATAAAACTTTTGTGATTTTGCAAGTGTGTTTAGTGGAAAAATTTGCAGAATAAAAGATGAAACAAACAAAATGAGTAAGATCTTTGTACCTTATAGTATGGGAGGTAGCGTAACATTTGAAAGAGTCATTTCATACCGACTGAAAATACCAAAAAAATATAGTTTCCCTCTACTACATAAGATTTCTAGACGTCAGCTGCTCCGATAGCGGTGGAACTAAACGTGACAGCATGCGAAAGTCGGCAAAAAAAAATTTGGTCCAAGTGTTTTCATACCGTTCCAAAATTTGTGAGATGATTTCCCCCCGTTAAAAATGCAGCTGACGGTTTTCTTTATTTTTTTAAAAGTATGAAAATTCAGCTGCATGAATATCGTAAGGTATAAAATGAATTTATATTTATAAGTTTTCAGATTGGTGACTTCATATATGTGACTGACGTATAACCCACCCTCTTCAATACAGCTGACCATTATTTTTTTGTTAAAAATGATCTAAAATATCATCTCACAAATTTTGGAACGGTATGAAAATACTCGGACCAAAATTTGTTTTACCGACTTTCGCATGCTGGCACCTTTAGCTCCACCGCGGGTCCGACGACTGACGCGCACTTTGTTAATATATGAATATGAACAACTCTCAAAATGAAATTCATTCGGTATAAAATTCCCACAAAAAATTTAGCGCTACCTCCCGTACTATTAGAAAATATATCATCAAGATGATAGAAGAAAGTCGAATGTTATTGCAAGAACAAACTGGAGAAAGTGCAGCATTGAGGAGTAGAAATAAAATGTTTCAGGGAACTTCTAGCCGTAATTTCAATCCAAAGTAAATCCTGGGAAATGTTTTCGGTGTAATGAGAAAGGTCATTGGAAAAGAGATTATCCGGTAAATAATTCGAAAGTTTTTGCTGATAATTAAATTAAAGACAAATTATGGTGGGAGTGCGTTAGTGTTGAAGTCAGAAATATCGACCTCAGTTGCTGAGGATTAATCTTGGTTTTCAGACTCTTTGCCAGTGATCATATGTCTAACGAGAAGATTTGGTTTAGTAATTATGTGAAGTTTTGTGAGCCAACAATTGTAAATGTTGGCAATGGTGACTCTATTATGGCGTATGGAAATGCAGTGGGAGTTCGTGAAATGAAACTGTTTAAGATGTTGTGCAAAGTTGTCTTATCAAATAATGTTTTATGTGAAGCTAATACAGTAATAAAAACGGAATCAATAAAATTAATCCATAAACACATCAAAATTTACCTGATGTTAGAACATTTTTGCGACTAACAACATTGATTTTTTTGATAAATTGATAGATGCAATGGATGAAGAAATAAGTTCATTAATAAAAAATCGAAACTGGGATTTAGTTGATTTACCGGAAAATCAAATTGATCGATAGTCGATGGTTGTTTAAAATTAAACAGAAGACCAATGGAACGACTGAACGTTTCAAGGCAAGATTAGTCATTCGAGGATTTACTCAAGTATAGGGAATAGACTATAAAGAAACTTTCAGTTCGGCTATTTAGTTTAATTCGATTAGATCAATTTTAGCGATTGCCGCTGCGAATAGTTTGTTTGATATTGAAACAGTTTGATACTAAGCCTGATTTCTTATACGGTGATTTGGAAGAAAATATTTATATATCTCAGCCAATCTAATGACAATAGTGGAAAAGTTTTCAAGCCATTAAAAGGTCTGCATGGGTTAAAACAGGCTGCATCATGTTGGAACATAAAATTCACATTATTTTTCAAGAGATTCAGATTTAAAGTTTGTGAATCAGATTCTTGAATTTTTATTCATCATAAAGGAGACAAAAAAATAATATTAGCAATTTACATCGATGATGGGTTAATTGCAGCAAGTGATGAGGAAATGTTAAGCGATGAAGAAATGATAAAACCCTAGATGTATTTGGCTATCGCCACCAGGCCAGATATATGTTATGCAGTTAACAGTGCAAGTCGTTACATGAAAAATCCTGCAGAAGATCATGTTAATGAGGATTGTGAAGAGGATTTTCTAATACATAAAGGGGACAACAGATTATGGTATAATATATAAAAATAATTGTTTATTAAATTTGGTTGGTTTTATTGACGCTGATTATGCTCGAGATGTTGATTCAAGAAAGTCATCTCTGGATATTTATTCATTTTGGGGTTTAGAGTTATAAGCTGGTGTTCTGAAAAGCAACGATCGGTTGCACTATCAATAACTGAATCAGAGTATATAGCAGCATCTCAAGCTGTGAAAGAGTTAACATGGCTCGTTTGAGTTGGGATTAAAAATATTTACAGTAGTACTCTAAAATTAACATTATTATTTTAATTTTTGATATTTTTCTTTCTTCAATCTGTTCACTTTTTTCCGTTTTTGTTTTTCTTAGATTCTTTTTTTACTTTTTTTTTTTTTGGTTTTCATTTTCTATTTTTGCTTTTTTGTCCATTTTTACTTTTTGTATCATTTGTTTTATTTTTTGTTTCGTTTTGGTAATTTTTGTTATGAGCTTTAATTCTCATATTATTTTAATTTTATTCTGTTTCTTTAATTTCTTATTTCTTTATTTTTTTAAAGATTACAAGTGAAATCACGCTAGGGATTAATTTCGTATTAGTTTTAAATATTTTACGTTCTATTAATAAAACTGGCTTGAAAGAGACCGTTTGAAACTATTTGAAAAGTACATAGCGCACACTGGTAAGAATTATGAGGGGAAGTTTGACACATTGGCGCAGCTGATTTTGGTTAATCGTGAGCTGCTATCTCTTGTAAAGTTAAAATATTTTGAAACTACAAAGATTTTTATCACAAATTTCAGCCAGTTTCTTGAGAAAGGATTAAACTGAATAATATTTTTAACAGAAAGATTTCAACTCAAAAACATGAATAAAATCAACAAATATTTAGCCTAAATGATAGAAAATTTACAATTTTAATTAACTTGAAGAAGGAGAACACATTAACATCAACCGTTGAGCTGTTGAAATATAAAGTTTTTAGGATAATCAAATAAGAAATAGTCTCATGAGCGCGTTAAAAATTGGCGCAGCTCAAAATGTAGTGTCAACAAATTTGGTTGACAGATTTATGATATTTAAATCTGAATTATAATGATTAGAAAACAGTTTAGTTTTGTTTTTATTCTTCTATCTCTTTTTCTCGTATATCTTTGTTTTTTTTTATGTCTTTTTGTAACTTTTACATGCTTTTTCTTCTAGTTTTGATTTATCTACTTTTCTATTTCGATATTATGAGCTTGTTCTTTTTATCCAAAAAGTAATCACTAGCTTTCAAAAAATTAAGCCACTAGAACCAAAGTATCAACATGGCGTGAACTTGAACAAAAATGGAATAAAAAAAATTTAACATTTCCACTTTAATTGTTGTAGAATAGCCACAATTGACGTTTGTCGTTTGCTACAAATATGTTTGTTTTCACAACAATCTTTTATTTAAATTATAGTTCTATTTGTGAAGTTATTTTATAATTAATTAATATTCATTTTGCAATGAAATAAATTACAGAAAAATTAAACTTAATACTTAAACATAGAAAAAGGCTTGGTAATAATATTGTATTTTATTACAATTATTATTATAAAATAATAAAAATATATAGTTTGTTTTCTTTTTAATCTTAGATCAAATCTTATATTTTATGGATACAAATTGATTCATGTTTCGTAAATGACTAAATTCGGAAAAGATGTAAATATTGAGGTAGACTTAAAACGTGATTATTATTTTTGCATAGAGATTGGAAAAAAATCATAATAGTTCTCATTCAAATACTCCAGTCTCGAAGGGTTCAGTTTTGTAGAAACAAAAATGAATTTAAATATAAACAAAAAATTGTTATGTCGAGTAATTCAAATTCCATTGTGATGGTCCGAACCGCTGTCCCGCCATAGATTCTCACATTTGTTTTCCTAGTTGTCGTCAGTTTGTTCTAATTAGTTTCTGATACTCGATATATAATCGTTAATCGCTATAAAATTCGTTAACGAATTGATATGAATTAACCCATGGTTCCGCTAATCAATATATATTTTCTACAACCAATCATCTGTTGATTAATAATATTCCCCACTGTAGTTTTCTGTTAATTAATAAATCACCGTAAAACTATTATAAATCTCTCTAATCCTTACTCACGTTAATTACATGTATATTTCTTTCAAATGTTTTGTAAATAGTATCTCTCTTTGAAATATTTTCACATTTCTATTACAACATAATAACCAGTATTACTTGATAGGATAAATAAAATAACGATAATTTTTAAACTCTACAAAAAACTGCGTTATCGATTCTATTATTCACCTATATATAGCAGCTAAAATCGTGTAATCTCTCTCTTATATTTTCGTTAGTCCATTGTGACTTTTTCATTTCAATTATTAAAATTTCAATGATCGATTGTTTTTTTTTTGTTGACGTACTGAGCTGATGATTTGTCATCGCCATATTTGAGTCAATATTTCTTTTTCAAGTAAATTAAAGAAAACAAACGCGTGAATATTGAATTTTAAATATAATTATGTGTTAATTTATTATAATGTTGTGCAAGTTCGTGTAATTATGATGCATCGTAGTGGAAGACCAATGAATATAACTTGGATGTGTGCTAAACCATTGTTGGATTACTTTCTAAATGTTCTTACCGTTATCTGAATAAAATGACGGGAACTTTTATGATAATTGCTGTTACCTCATTAGAACTAATAAATCAGTAAAATTAGAACTAATAAACCAGAAAATATGAGACTTCCCAATATATTCAGTTGGTTTTTGCGAATTAAGTTAATATAATTGTGTACGGGAATGCAACCTGAAAAGTGAACGTTGTGATGTTATATAAATATTATAAGAAAAGACATAATGTACATATAAATAGCCTGAACTTTCTGTTCTCATTAGTTCTTATTTATTTTGTAAAGCTGCTAGTAGCTTAGATATTTTTATTAAACCAAGGCGTCGATTATGCAAAGAAGATTAATGAACCTATTGTTATAATTAGTTAATTATTCATATAAGTGCAACCAAAATCAATAATCTAAAAAAATTAAATAAAAGTTCCACAAGAAATAAAAAGTTATTTAAGAACAACCGAAAGTTTTTATCTATAAATCTATTTATCTATGAATCTATATATCTATTTATCTATGAAGGATTGAACGGTGAAACTAAGTTACCAGTGTGAATAATTCGTTGGTCCAAGTAAGAAAAATAAGGAAACATAACTAAACAAGACGGAAAATTATTGTTGTGCCGTGATCAAATCACCGCCAAATACGAGAAAGGGGAAGGATGAGTGGTTACGGATGCTGTTGGGGGAGATGACGGAACAGGATTACATTCTCCGCTACCTGTGGTGGAATGCAAAGGTGAGCTTCGTTTTTTTTATATAAATATATTAATATTTATTTTGCTAGTTTTTTTTACATTCAAACCAAATTATTATAATATAAATATATGTATTTCCACAACCCTTGTTGCTCACTAGTTCCGTTAACCTACCAAAAAAAAGAGAGCCAAAAAAAAGAAAGAAAACCAAACCAGTATAATCTTCTGATTTTTGTTATCATCTATATAAAGTAATCTACATCGAGAACCATTTTTTTTACATTACGGTTAATTTAAAAAAAAAAAAAGACAAAAACGAAGAACCAAACTCCGAATTATGATTTCTTCTTGTATCTTACTCCATGTACGCATATAACTGACGAGCCGTGTTAGTGCATGCTACTTCGTGTTATGGATTGGTGCACATTAATTTGGTTTTCATTGTGTCTGTGAAGTTGAACCCAAATTCAAGGTTACCCAAACAAAGGAAAAGGAACCGAGATAATCCTGATTGTTGACTCTCAAATCGGATTCTAATTGTAAAACTCGCTGTTACTATATTTGGATTTATTACTAACGCGAATTGGAGCCAAGCAACGACAACTTAATTTCGTGGGGGTCCGCAATCGTGGAGTCGGTCAATCACTGAACCATAGGAGTCAATGTCAACATAGGCAAGTTCTGATTTTGTGTGAAATTATATTTCAGGTTTAACTCCGAAAACTCCTATTGAAGGTGAATTGGTGGCTATTTAAAAAAAAAAAATATGTTGTACTATAATACCATCGTACAAGCTAATTACAGTCGGTAATGTAAGGTCGGAAAAGGTCATAGACCTTACTGACCCCGATGAAAATGAATTTCACTATGTTTTTTTTTGGGATATCACCTCTCATAAGAACCGTATTTCTCCGATGACATTGACAGTGCTGGATCTTGGCAAGATTTTCTTTTGGTGGTTAATTTTCGCAACGTAATTCGATTCAATCTACTTAACATTATATTCCATCACCGTCTTCTTCAACTATAGATTATTTTCATACCAAACCGGTACCTATTGGATAGGAGATGGAATTACTGGGTGTCGTGCGGTGGACAAGCTAAATAAAATCGACTGACTGGGCCACCAAAGATTGTATTAGTTTTTTTTGTTGTTTTTGTTTTTATGGAATCTCCATGTTACCAGGACTATCTAAATCATTGATGAAAATCCGAACCATCTGGGAAGACTATTAGTTTACTCAATTTGGCATGTTCATATATAAGTTTATCCTCCTAATCGTAACCTGCAAATGAAAGTGGGTTGGTTTAGTTTTACGATTATCTAGGGCAATCTGTGGTATTCCTAGCAGCCAATACAGTCAGTGACATTTAACCATCTGAATTGTTCCTGCGACTAAAATGAATTGCAAAGAGGTCCAGGTGTTATGTAAATGTACGTAGTCTTAGCGAAATATTGAATCCAAGTTAGGAGCAAATCGAGGGCCTTAATTAAATGGTGGTTAGACGCTCTCTCCATTTACTCAAAGTATCGATAGTAATGCCCAGCAGTAATACTGATGCCTGTTTGTTAATCCCTACGGGTGGGGTGGGTATCATTACCTGAACAGATATATGTTTGAACGCGCGTCGACATTTTATGGATTAAACCTAGTATGCTGGTCTGTGTGATAGTTTTAATTTATTTGTTTTTGTTTTGTTGGAACTAGAAAAATTATTTTAATTGTCCGTAACTGTGTCGTGTCTAGAGTAAGGTGTAACCATGTGTTGTGATTTAACTTATGTGAAAACCGTTGAAAACGGAAATGAAGATTGGTCTGTTTGTGAAAATATTAAATTAAATAATTTCGAAGACGCTAGTCAACATGCCAATTATATTGTTTCCTATATTAATATTGTAACGTTTCTTAGCCGATTTACAATTATTTAGTTCGATCACTAAATCAGGAAATTTAAAACACAATGGATTTTCTAAACGTTATAATTTTATTCGTTCAAGATTTTACAATAAAAATATTTCTCCTATTACTATTCCCCTTTTAGTTCTTCTTGTACTAACAATATTTCACCACTTATAATTCTTTTATACTTGTTCACAATCAATATCACTTTTAACTTTCTACTTATAATACTGTTAATTTTACTTCGCCTTTATCACTGCTCAATTTTTATACTTTCTGTATCGCTAACAATTTTATAATAATCCTATCCTCGAAGAACACCTCTTATTTATACTACATGAAATAGCCTCGATATTACTGTAATATTCTAGAACACACCTTTTTTTCCTTCCTTTATCAACAATAAGACGATCTTCAAATATTGACACCTAGGTGTGAAATCTATTCTTTTCAATTGTTTTATTTACCAATTTTTATTTCGTTAACCAATCCTTATTCAAGAAAACAAATACTTCCTATTAAATGTTTACTTTGGTTACGTTGATTTGGTTTTATTGATTTTTACATTTCTTTTAGAAGAATTTTCTCGAAAGATGTAGTGATAGGGATTTTCTCGATAGTGTTGTGTTCTATCGTCTTCCATAATCGTCACAATACAATCATTGGGTTACCCAATCGGCTGATAAAATAAATAATTAAATATTTGTATTGCGTTAGATTCTAATTTAGACTTTTACAGTCATTTTGGAACTTCATGGTGTTTTTTTTGACCATCCAGATCACTATCACACTCAGAGACGTTCGCCGCGAGGTGGTTGCCTACGGCGGTGCAGGGATTGATGGATCTTTTAGAACGAAAATTAAAGGAAACCGTGAGCACACTAAATCTCAAATGATCAGTTCTAATCTGATCGCAAAACTATACAGTATAAAAGAGGTTTTGAATAGGTTTATGCTTCTTGACTTGAATGACTTACTCCACTGTAAGGAATTGTTGATCAACACTTTTATTTGCGTTTACAGTTTTTCGATAGCATTCCTAATTCTTTACAAACAAAATAACAATTTCACCGTTCCAAGCAACACTAACACTCAATTAAAAAATAAGATTTTCGAAATCAAAATATATTTATAAAGAAAAATTATTCTTAATCTGTTAATAGACTGAAAACCGATTACTCAATCATTTCTTGATATTTTTGTTTGTAAATCTACACATCTGCCGTTCGTTTTAAAAACGAACCCATTAAACGTTATTGTAGTGGACTCATAAATTTATGGAAATATGAAATTTTCTCTATTCTATTTGATTAATATTTTATTCAATACATATGGTCCGGTCAGTCAATGATTTAGATACAAAAATTTAAGATATATAAATATTTTGACTGGAACATAAACTAAACAATTTTGTTTTAATTAAAATCAATAATATTTAAAACAAAAAAAAATCTAAAAATTGGTGGGTAGAAATAGTTGACAAAAAATAATGATTAATGAATGATCATAGTTCAATCGTTGAGCAAGAATTATTTGAAAAAAAATTCTGTTTAAATTTAACATTATTATTGGAGCTTTAATTTTTAAAATAAATATTCAAGTTTTGCAATTTTAAATGAATTAACCAATTTTGGAATTTTTGTTTTTTTTAAAGAAAGATTTAAAAAAGGATAAGAGTTGACCAATGGAATTGATTTTGTTGTATTGTGGTGGTTGTAAATAATCTAGAGTTGAAAATTACCTTCGAATGTTACCAATTTCAGATTTATCTGATTTAAAACAATATATGTCAATTGAGTTTTTTTTTCTGTTTGTTTTAAGTCTAAGGTTTTTTCATCTCTATTCAGGCGTGTTACGTTTAACAAAAAAATTAACTGACCAATAAGTTAAAGAACAGAAAATTTTTGACGTCATGTCTTGTCTCGAATGAATGATTTCATCAATCAAATTATTTTAGTGTAGTATTAGACAATTAGATTATTAAATAGTTTTATTTTTGTTCTTGTATTACTTACTGTCTTTGACCAAATAAGTGAGGATAAAAACTGAAGGTGATTGATAAGTTGAGTTAGTCATATTGTTTGGAGTAATAATTAATTCAATGTTCTTATGTTCTATGAATCGGAACACAACTGCAAAATAATTTTTGCTATTTGGTGGAGAAATAATTAGTGGCCAAACGATATCTAAATTATTCGAATAAACTATAATAAACTATAAACGATATCTAAACTATTCGAATGATTATTTCTAATTTCCAACTATATTTTTAGGGTAGCAAAATCAAAAATTATACTTGTTTGTTAGATCAGAGAGTTTAAGCACAATTTCGGAACGATTAGTTAGTTAACCTTAATTGTTTCCATTCGTTAAAAAAATAGCAGTTTCATTGGGCCGGCCTGTTGTGAATCTAAAACAATAAAGTCGCGTTTATCTGGTACAATACCGATACAGAGAACATTTTAGCACTTTTAGAAACCACCTAGACAAAGAAAATCCACTTTCGTACCTTAAACCAACGTGATTCTGTGAACTCAACAAATAGAGAGACAAAATAAAAAAATATTCTAATAAAGCAGAGTAACAAGAGCTGGTGCTGATGGTTGCACTCCCCACTTCATCAATAACTTTTATAGACTAGACTATGTAACCTGAGTTAAATCCGACTTTAAGGTGAACGCTTATCCGAATGATGTTGCTATTGGGATGCGTACTCTAAGGAATCTAATGCAAAGTGCTCTTAGCAACCTTTCTAATTGGACTGATAGATGTGAACTGGGAATAAAGCCCCAAAAATCGGAATTGGTTCTCTTCTCAAGTCAGCCAAGGTCACAGACAAGATTAATTTCTTTGGGATCATTCTGAACAGCAAACTAAGATGGAAACCCAACATTCTTACCTCCACGTTGGATATACAGCTCGACCAACTCTCCTGTATGGGATTACGGTTTTTTGCCCAGCCCTAAATATTATGGTCAATCAGAAACTCATGGTGAAAGTTTAGAGATCCACATCATTGTCCATAAGGGGCGCTCTAAGGAGGACACCCACCGCAGCATTGGAAATTCTCTTTCATCTTGCTCCTATCAATATAAAAGTCAGATAGCCGACAGCTTCAGTTAGGCTGAAGTCTAACCGTATCTGTAGTTGTAGTAATATAGGACACTCGTCAATTTTGGTAAGGAGAAATATTCCCTCGTGTTGGCAATACAATGCCGTTAGATATCCATCTAGTGCATTTTATTAATCAATTTTTTATGTCATAATTAATCTTGTACTTTTTTGTTCTTTTGTAAAATCAACACTGAATAAAGTCACACGCATTTTTATTTTCTCCATCTTATTAAATATTGTTTTATTGTTATTATTTAGTGTTTAACACCTCGATCATAGACAATTCCATTACGAAACCATCTATAGAGGTTGGCTTCAGAGCTACTATTCCTTCGGAGAGGACTTGGATTGTGAATTATATAAAAATACAGACAGGTGTTGTCAAATTCTACAAGATGGGTCGAAAATTAATGGAGTCGTCTGTGGAGTATGCTGCCTAAATCTCTCCTTTCACATGCCTGATTTTTTAAAGATGTCGTGAATTGGTTGAAGTATAATGTAATATCCATAGGAGATATCGGTATCTTTACGGTTCAAGGTTTAGAAGTAGAGGTTCTAGGTTTCTAGAGTAGAGCCTCACCACGTCGAAAGTAGTCCTGAACAGCCTGGCATCTCTTAACAAGCAGTGGCAGTTTAGCATCCACCATGGTTGACTGCCAAGGAATTTCGGTGTAAGAGGAAACAAAAAGACCGACGAACTTGTTCGGCTAGGCACTTTCTACCTTGTGTCACTAATCATGGCAAGTTTGGGAATACCTCTTGCTTCATGCAAACTGATACTCCAAAGGGATATCAGCATGGTTGTGGGTGTCATTATTGGACAATGTCTTATCGGAAAACATGCGAGCATACTCGGTGTTTTTTCCATGACTACTGTCGCAGCTGCAATGTCGAGGGGGAGGATGAAACTGTACTCCATCTTCTCATCTTGTGTATCTTGTCTCATCCAGGTCTGATGCAGATTAGACTCAGGTTTCTAGGTTCACGCACCTTTCATGATTTGATGGATATCTGCGAGATGAACGTCAGAAACATTTGTCGTTTCTTGAGAAGCTCTGGCTTCTGAAAGTTAACCGATGGTAAAAGTTTAATTTTTAAAAAAGTTGTCTTGAGAAAAGTTATTTTTGCAGTAAGGAAGCAGAAATTATTTTTTCAAGTTGCAACATCCCGAGCTTCTGCTCTAGATGTTGCAACTTCAAAAATTAATTTTTGCTTCCAAAAATAGCTTTTCTCATGACAACTTTTTTCGTCTTAATACCAAATTAAACTTAGGTAAAGCCTGAATACAGACAGCCAGATCAATTCAGAGAGCATTAGGGTAATCTGGTGTGTGCTTGTTTCGCGTCTGAACTAAAATATCCGCTTAGGATTAACCTTATTTGAATATATGCTGCCCTAATTTGGTTTTTCGTATTTGACCTCAGTTGGGCAATCTGATCAGAGTCTAATACGAAATACCTTACTAGGGTTTGCCCTATTTAATTGTATACGGCAAAAACGTTACACTTATGATCAGGCAAACCTGATCCGGGTTCGTTTTGAGCCCTGACAAATTTCTGCCGAAGATGTATCCAATTAAATAGAAAATCAGCCAACAAACCGAGGAAGAGGAATCTGTTAGTCCTAAATGGACTAATTCTAGATCCACATAAAAAAACTGCATGTCATAAAAATTCAAATTTGGAAAAAAAAATATTGCTATTTCAATACTTTTTCGTAAGGACTAATGTAACGTCCTCGGATGATAACTGCATTTGTTCGTGTTCGTGCCTCTCAAGAGAAACTCATTAAGAATGAAACGTAACCATCAAACGTTTTAGATTAATTTAATAAATTGTGATGGTTGAAAAGAAAAATTTTAAAACATTAATTTTAAACAAAGAAACACAATTTAAAAGATTCGTTTCATAGAAAAACATATGTAACCAAAATTATTTTAAAAACACAAAGATCACTCACAATTACCTATCGCTCAACAGTTTGTTGACATGACAAATGATAAATTCATGATTCACAATTGTATAAACAGAACAACAAAACAAAAATTAACCGAACAATAGATTAGCATATATTATATTTAAAACAAACGAACGATTTGTTCTATGTTCACGTGTGCCATCGACACACATAAATTTATAAATAATTAACTTACTTTTTCGATGTTGGATCCTTATCGTTAATTTTTTCTAATGCATTAATTTCCAATTTAGCAGCCTCTCTATATTTCTCTACATTTTTTATAATTTTTAACGCCATACAGTTTTCCCTATCAAAAAAAATATCAAATTATTATTGAATTCCAATTTCTATAAAATAAAAAAAACACTACATTTCTGTATCCTTAACTTTCACTACACGTCCAAATGTACCTTCGCCCAGGGTAGCTAAAATTTTATCTGTAAAAAAAAACAAAACAATGTAATTCCCAAATAACAAAATATAAAAATGAAGATTCTTTTTTTTTTTTTACATATTTCAAAAAAAATTCTAATAATCGAATTTCGTTAATTTAGTTTGCCATTTTTAAAAAAAATAAAAACATTATTTTAAATAAACCGATATGACATTTTGTTTTTTATATTTCAATTAAAATCGATTTCTAATTTTTAAAATTTTTTTTTTTAAATAAAAACATTTCTTTTTAAATAAATTTAAATTAAAAAAATAATTTTTTTTAAATAGAAATGTTTTTATTTTTGTTTATAAGAAAAAAAAAAATTAAAATAAAATTATAAAATTTAATTTTAAATTTTTTTTTTAATTGATTTTATATTTTCACGAACATCTATTTTGTAGAACGTCGCCGGTTTTATAAATCAAATGCCCTTCTTCGTCGTCTTGTATTGGTGGTTTAGGCGCCTGATGAATATTCCATAAATGAAAGAATAACAGGATATTGTGTATGTGTATCAGCAGGTTGAAGTCCCATCATCATAATTATCATCATCATCATCATCATTCACGTCCCCAAAAAAAAGATCATCATAGTGGATAGAAGTAGGTAGTCGTATTTTGAGTGCAGCAATATGAATCAATCAAGTGGATAAGGAGCAGACACCATCCAAAAATCACGAGAAATATACGGTATCGAATTTACGATATAAGAAATTAGAACTTTATATAAAAGCAGCTATTTTTTTTTAGTTTTTTTGCAAAAGTTTTTTTTTAATTACAAAAAAAAAATGAATTTCGTGCAATAAATTTTTTTTTAGAACAAACATTTTTTTTTTCGTTAATTGGAAAATATGTAAAAAAAATAATTTAATGCAAAACTGAAAGGGATAATTGATATTAAAATAGTTAAAATCTCCGGTTTTACCAGACCGGCTTAATTTTTACAAAACTTTACATTTAAATAAGGAAATTAATTAAAACAAAGGCGTAGGGAGATATGTAAAAAGCCATTCTCTCGAATTTGTGTAAGTTCGAATAGTAAGATGATTTTTTTTATGATTGATCGAAAATAATTTTGTTGTTGTTTATTTATATAGCATAAAAGTTTACATGCACAAAAAATGTTTTGCCATGGGAAAAGAATGATACAACTTCTGAACGTCAGACTTATCAATTGGAATGGATTGGAACATACGTTATTTTCAATTTAAAAGTCCTGAAGGAAAAAAGAATTCGTAAACATTACGTCAAACTATTTAAAAACGAAATTTTTGATAAACAAAAATACAACTTAGTGGGGGTGGTAAAACGATTTCCAAAAATAAATGCTCACAAGTTGAATTAAATTTTAAATTTATGAATGAGAATGTGATGGATGATATTCAAAATTAAAGTGAAAATATTTGTGAAGATTAATTTTTGTTTCTGATATGTTTGCTAAATTTTAAAATTTGTAAATTTATTTTAAGAATTTAATTTTTTTTTCTAAAATGTGATTTTTGGAAATGTTTACGACCAAAATTCAATGGATATTTATAATATCCAATGGATATAACCGTTGTTTCTGTTAACCCTCAAATTCCTAACAATTACACTAGTTTACAAGAAAAATATCTCTAAATAAAACCCAACTTTTCCTATAGATTTTGACCTGCTGAACACGAATATCATTTTCATTTTTTAGGTTAGCTCTTGTTTTTGAGATATTCGCGAAAAACCAATTTTTTCTATGATGGCGTATGAAAAGTCTGTTTTCATCACGTTTAATGCCCTGTGAAAGTGGGTTCTTTTTCCACTAGTGAAGATTAACAAATTGTAGTTGCTATGGTTTTTCATATAATTTTACAAAGTTTTTTGAATGTTATGTTGTCGATTTCTAATTTTATAATTTATAATAAATATTGATGTATATATCAATCACAGAAAAAATTGCATTTCCTACGCGAGATAAAAACGTTTTTCGTTCATAAACATGTCTCACTCGACGCTAGCGCGTCTCGTTAACAAATGTTTACTCACGAAAAAAAGCAATGTTTTCATCTCTTGTAGGAAAATATACTATTTTTCCGTGAAAAAAAGGTTATTTCGGTTTTTGGATCGCATATTTTACAAAACAAACAAATTTAATATATTAACGAAACAAGTGCATAATAAAGATATTAACAAACGTTTTGAGCTATTTTTGAAAAAATCCATTAAGGATTTTGGAAGTTGTATTCGAAAAAAATTGAAAAAAAAATCATAAATTTATGTTTTTTTTTAAATTGTCAACAAATTGTTCAACGCCATAAATTTTGGACAAACAATGATTGTAATTTTTTTTATTTTCTTCGAGCCTACAATTAATTCAATATCCTTTCTTTTAAGTTAAAATCACGAATTTTGGTGCAGGTTGCACCAAGTTATTCAGGTTTTCCCAAAAAAGTAAAAATCCAAAATTTGGAAAAAAACAATTTTTTACTAAGAATAATTTAAATTCTGCAACATAATTGATTTATATTTGAGTTATTATATAGACTTTCGAATTGAAATTGCAAGTTATGGTCAAAACCTGGTTGTAACACAACGTTAAAACTTTAAATGAACATTTTCTGTATTATACCATCTTGAATGTGTTAAGTTGCAGTTGACATAACTATTTTTTGGTATCCACGGTTTATCTTTTTTCAGTTTTATGCCAAAGTAATGAAGGTATGCAATTCTTATATATGGAGTGATCTTTTTAGCAGGATGTATTATACAAATTCCACAAAAAATAAACAAAATGAATTTAGACTATTTTTACACTTGAAACTTCTTGAGAAGCCATTTAAATAAATTTATCTTTACACTTTACTATTTTAAAAGAATTCTTAACTGATGTTTGAGAACGACTGAGCTTGTAAAATATTATTTACGATGCGGCACAAAAAGAAAAGAAAAAATACATAAACGCGGTTGAAATAAGGAAAACTCAAAATGGCTCGCAGTTTTTATTCGAAAATCTGTATAACAACTTATATATAAATTAATTATGTTACAGAATTTAAATTATTCTTAAAAAACATTTTTTTTTTTCCAAATTTTTAGTTTTGCCTTTTTTGGGAAACCTGAATAACTTGGTGCAACCTGCACCAATATTCGTGTTTTTTAACTTAAAAGAAAGGAAATTGAATTTACCACGGGCTCCAAGAAATTAAAAAAAATCACTGTTTGGTCAAAATTTATGACGTTGAACATGGGAAAACGTTTAAAAAACGTGAATTTTTAATTTTTTTTCAACTTTTTTGGAATGTAACTTCCAGAATCCTTGATTGATTTTTAGAAAAATAGCTCAAAATGTTTGTTATAATCTTCACTGTGCACTTCTTTCATTAATACATTGAATTTGTTTGTTTTGTAAAATATGCAATCCAAAAACCGGAATAACCTTTTTTCACCGGAAAAATTGGTTTATCGCGAATATCTCAAAAACAACAGCCAACCTATAAAAATGAATATGATATTCGTGTTCAGCAGATCAAAATCCACAAGAAAAGTTAGGTTTTAGTCAGGGAGACAAAAAAAGATCAAAATTTGTAAGCTTGTGTTATCAAATTGAAAATGCAAAAATTTTTTAAATGGTAATTTTGAAAAATGAAATAGCATAAAAAATATTTTTTACAAAAAAAATTTTTTTTTTAAAAGGTATACTGATGTGCACGCAAACTTTTATGTTACATCAAAAACTATAATAGCTTTTGTTTAAATGAAAATAAATAATATAAAAATTTTTAATAATAATATTCTGGTTTAGCGATAATTAACTGTTGTGTTTTTTTTTATAAAAACTATTTAAAGCAATTTGATGAAATTATGATTTACCTATTATTCATGTTAAAAATCCAAATGCACACAACAAGCTCAGACAATTATTTTCCTTTAAACAAAATAAAAAAATTTTAACATCAAATAAAAAAAATATTATTAGACATTAAAAAAACCTTATTTTTGTTAATTTAACTACTGTTATTTAATTTTGTTTTTGTTTTGTTTTGTATTGATAGAGTTAGAAAAAAATAAAATCAAAGCTCATATATGAAAATAAATGAGCATAGCGATTTTTTTATAAAAAATATTAATAATATTTCTTACAAATGCCGAAGAATAGGAAGATATTAATGATTTAGGAATACGAGAATTATATTGTCGAAGACTTTGGTGTTGTTGATATTGTTGTTGTTGTACTTTAATAGATTTATTTTCACTAATTTTACTATTACTACTACTACTACTATTATTATTATTATTATTTTCATCTTTTTTCACCGTTGGTCTTCCTCCATATACATCATCGAGTTGTGCATATTTCATAATTAAACTACGAATTTCTTTTCTTTTGATATCACGTTCCGATAATTCTTCTTCTTCATCATAATAATTACTATGATTATGATTGTTTACTATCGATACTCCTGACGACGATGGAATATTTTTACAACTCATCGAATGTAGTAAAAGATTTTCTTTTTCAGTTTCAAAAAATTTTTGCGTTTGTGATTTTTTTTGACTTCCAGCACTTTTACGATTCGTATACGATAATCGTGGTGATCCATTTTCATTTGAATCAATATCGATTGGTAAAAGTTTATAATTTGTTGTATGTCGTCGATCACTAGCACTACTTAAATTATTACGATTACGATATGAGCGTAATTGTCGGCGTGGATTACCATTTTCTGGAGCAGCAAGATTTGTGTTTGAGCTATTGAGATCAGAATAAAACTGATCCGGATCATATCGTGATTTATAGTAATTTTGCCGACCCAAATATGCACTATCGTAGGTATTTTGTGGCTTGTAGTAATGATCATAGTTACCATAGCTTCGATAATCATAACCGCTATCTTTTTTTCGATTCGTTTCTCGATCGGAATATAATGATTTATTTTGTTTGTAATCTTTTTCAAGTTCACGATATGATGCTGTTGTCGGTCTTTCATATTTTGATGCTGTATAATCTGAATCAGTTACATCCGAATATTTGTTTTTACTTCGTGTTGTATATTTATATGGGGTACGTTCTTTTATTGGAGGTGTTGGTATTGCTGTTGGTGGTGGAGAGATTATCGATGTTGCACTTTTTGTTAAACCATATGAGGTTGGTAATGATTTTTCTGGTTTTTCAGGTTCTAATGTTTTTTCTCGATCATCATTTTTCGCTTCTTGTTCTTTTCGTTTTGATATCCGACCAAGAATATCGGAATATTTTGATTCCAAACGGGATATTGTTGATTGCGGTTTAACAGGTGTTGTGGGTACTGGCGTTACATCGTGATCATCTTCTTCTATAGTCGGTTTTTTCTGATAGAAATTTATTTATTTTAATTTTAATTATAAGTTAAACCATTTGGAATTTGAAACTATATTTTTTTTTTGAGGACTACAAAGCGACATTGTTTTTGGTCGGATAAGCTTCCAATCAATCAATTTTTAAGCAAAAAACTTTTTCATTCGTCAGAAATCTAATTGGGAAGGTGTTGTTTTAGCAGAAGTTTTTAGAGGATGTAGGATAAGCAAGATACATCTACCTTTAACAAGATCTTTAATTCAGAACTACAAAATTCAGATTCAACCTTAAAAACTTAAATCTTAATATAACATAAAAGAAATTGAAAAACACTAGAATTTTAAAGGAGTCAGAAAACATTATGAAAACTACGAGTATGGATGTTAAAGGAACGTCTTTAAGGAGGTATGAATGTTATGAGTAATATACATGGAACTTCAACTATTTGAAGCGTTTGTTTCAATTAAAATATGAATTCAAAATGTTATCGATATTTTACGAATGTCTTAAACAGACAATTCTAGAAGCTTTCGAGTTACAATGCACAACATGAATAAACAATTAATTTGTAATTTAAGTAACTTTCGAGACATTAGATTTATATGACACAGACTGGATCAGATTGTTTACAATGCAAATTGTAAATCATCTGAACCAATACAATGCTAAAATGTTACAAACAAGCAAAACCGTTTCAAAACTCATTGAATTAAAAGTGAGGTAAAAGGTAAAAGTGAATTAAACGATTCGGTCAATAGCCCTGATTTATTATAAGCAAAAACGAAATTTCCAAACTTATATTCAAGGACGATAATATGATGAGTTTGATAACATTGCTCCAAGAGCAAACCATTATAAATTTGATGATTTATTGTGGAACAAATGCTCAATCTGGCACTAAAATCTGTCTTATTACCTTGAAATAAAAACATAGTAATGCCTTTTGTGTTAATGCTACAAAGACAACACATAGTTAACGTTAATTGGTGACAGTGGAAAAGTCAACAATTCAAGAATTAGAAAAAGGAATGTAGCAAAGACCTTATTCAATAGCATGGACAGAAATAAACAAATAAAAATTTGAGGGAAATGCAGTAAATAACAGTTTCATATGCGAAACCAATTGATGAGTCATTGAATATCAAGACCATTGCAGGACAGGATAAAAGGAAATGTTTAGCTGACAGATATATTACGAAGAAAATATGGACAAGGGATCGAAACTAACATGAGAATTATAGTCTCATCCTCATTGCTCAGATCAACTAGCCAAGCAAACATAAGCGTTTCCTTTGAGTTTATACTCAAGGAAAGAACGACTTCGAGTTTGATAAAATGTTTGTTTGTGATGGTAAAACCGGATAATCAACGAGAGTGCAAAAAATTATATGAAGAACAGGAGGTTAGTAGATTGTTTGTCGGACAAGAAAAAGGAGGCAATGCCATAGTTACAAAATTCAGAGGCTGGAATCTATCTGTTTACCATTCCTCGACAAGCTGCCGAATTTTAGAATGATGTTGAAAAAACGGAAGCAAAATATCACGAAGGACATACCCTCTAGACCATAACCCTGGAGAAACAACCTGGTGGTCAACAAGGTTATTTTGATCGTGGTGGCTATTTAGGTATCAGAGACTTGATTAATTTCGCGCTGAAGGTCTAGTTAATTAATGTCTTGTCGTATGATAGATATTGGTCCATCAAGTAGTCGCCGCGCACTACTAGAATAATAAGGAAGTGTAGCTAGTATACTTTTTTTAAAAATAAAAAGTGTTGTGTTCTATGGTTTACAATATGTGTCACAACAACAAATAAATACCTTTTAAGACCTAGGTCCCACAACAACTTGCGCTCCAGGGTGTTGATGAACGCTTTTTTAAACCACTGCGGATTGAAACCACATTAGACTATGGATTCCGGCAAAATATTCCATTTGTACGCAGTTCGGACAAAGAAGTCTCTCTGCGATCTGCCAGTATGACAGCGCGGGATGTTTACCGTTTCACTGGTTGCGGCAGCCGATTGCCGAGTGGAACGGGGGTAAGAATAAGTTTGAGGCATGATGCTGCTGGTATCATTAGAGCACTGTTGATGACGATATTTGTAAAAAAACAACTAGGTCAGCAACAGTGCGACGATGTTGTAGGCAGTCAAGTTTTGATGTCAAAGCACGATCACCCACGATTCGTATAGCCCGCTTTTGAAGAGCCCAAGAGGGCCAAGATGGAAACAGAAGCAGCACCCCTAACTTGACAACAGTACTCCATACAGGGACGAATATAGGACTTATAAACATGGAGCAATTGGTATGGAGTGAACATTCTTTTGCATCTATTTAGGAGGCCGAGTTTTCTAGACGCGCTTTTTGCCAACGCCATTACATGATCGTTCCAGAGTAGATCATTTAAAACTGTGACACCCAATAAACGAATGTTTTTACATTCACCTATTGGTTCATCACACATACTGAATAAAATATCTTTGGGGAACTCGATCTTTGATCTGGAAACAATCAACAGTTGTGTTTTGGTAGAGTTGAAATTTACCAGGTTTTGGTCACCCCAATCGGCGACATTTTTTAGGTCTTTATTCACGTTTATGGCAGCGTCTCTCCGGGCGGGATTAATTCGTTCGTGCATTTTACCTTTTGAGGGAAGGGGCTCGAACGACTTGTGCAGAGAACTATCATCTGCAAAACTATTTATTGGGTTGCTGGCGATTTTCAACAATTCGTTCATATAAATCAAAAATAGGGTTGGAGACAATACTGAGCCTTGAGGTACACCAGCGTTGATTAGTTTAGACTCGAAAAATCGTCGAAAAAAATCCGTCTAAGGAGACCGAAATGTATCGGTTGGATAGAAAATTTTAAATCAGCTTCACAACATTGGGATGAAAATCATACGCAACGAGCTTGTTGATTAAGTTGGCATGCCAGGCTCGATCGAATGTCTAGGAGATGTCTAAAGCGATAACGTATGTTTCACCACCTTTATCAAGTATGCTGTTCCAACAATGCGCTACATAGTTTAATAGATCGGTAGTTGATCTTTTGTCGAAAACCGTATTGGGTGTCGGCTATCAAATGATTAACTTCCAGAAATTTTGAAATGTGTGTATTGATATAATGCTCGTAGACTTTGGATAGGACCGATAGTCCGATAAGCTATTCGCTTATAATTTGGGTTATCGGATTTTGGTCCTTTTTTGGGGACGGGCCGGACATTTCCAAACATCCAGCACGAGGAAATTATACCAGATTTGTAGGAGTGGTAGAATTTCTTAGTCACAGTTGGTGCAAGTTCTTTAGAAAAGGTATTTAAAATGATGGGTGGAATATTGTCCATTCCTGAGGCTTTGTTGATGTTTACCCCCTTTAAAAGTTTAGCGACTCCTGAAGACTGGATTTGGGGCATTTCTTTAGGAGTTTCCAAAATAGTGGAGTTCAGAGCAAAGCGTTCAGCGAACAAGTTAACTTTTCTTGCGGGAGCATTGACGATTGAACCACCATCAATAATAGGGGGAATAGAAGATTTTGTACCAGAGTTAAAAGAATTAAAGGAACTGTAGAAACTCTTGTCAGAAATAGACCTAGACGTAAGTTTTGAAGCTTGCGCTCTGTCAATTTCAGACTTTTCGTTTGAGATAATCTGGTTAGATATTTTGTTGGTCCTTAGAGGGCCAACTTAGCCTGCACTTAACTTTAGATAAAAAGTAGCTAAAACTCAACTGGACCAATTTCTCCTAACAGTCTTGATAAACTTTTAATTGTGTAAAATTATGACAAATTTATAAAATTGTTCAAACTAAAATTTATCAAATTATAATAACAGATTTTTTTCAGAGAACTAGCCAATCCCAACGCTATCGAAAAATCATTATCATTTGGAAAAATTATTCAAAAACCATTTCTATATAAAATTTAAGTTTTACTAAAGTTTCAATTTGACTAAGTTTAACTATCGAACGTTTGCGCCTTTACTAATAAACATTTGAATTTCATTATAGATTTATTTCACAAAATTATTCTTTTTGCTTAAACAAAACTTTCTATTTCTATACCCCATGCCGAAGAATTGATTGAGGTAAAATTTACAAATATTTTGAATATTTTTTTTGAAATCATGTTAAAAAAATTAGAATTAGGTAAAACACATTCTCACAACGCGCCCACCCGTTTTTTCGTTATTAAAGAAAATGAAATTCTTAACAGAATAAGTTTTTAATGTATATCAGTTTGTTTTGTTTGTCCTATCTAACGATAAAAAATATAGTTTCAAACACTAAACAATTATTTAATTAACTAACTTTAATTTTCTCTTCACTTTTCTTAAACGATTTTGTTAACGCTCTGTAACTACTTCCTGGACTTAAATTCGATGACGAATATTTTAATCGATTAAACGCTGATGTGGATGGTTTGATCGAAGAATTTAACGTTGTCGGTGTAATATTATTATTTGTATAATCTCCATAATATGTGGAAGATGGATTTGTATTACGTTTATATGATGATTTATCACTCATTGAATTATTATTATTTTTACTGTTATTATTACTTTTAGTTGGAGGACTGTGATCGTGATATCTGATCAAAAAGAAAATTAAATTTTTGTTTGTATTTTCATTTTGTTTTTATTATTTCAAATACGCCCGTCCTTGTGTTTATTTTCAGAATTTTTTTTTTTTTGATTCAAGATTGATAAAATGTAGTCGAAATTTAAATTAAATTTAATTAAAAAAAGAAATTAAAATTTTGTAATTAAAAAATCAACACAAAATAAATATTTTTTTATATCCATAATTATATGAGTTGAAATAACAAAAAAAAAATATGCATGAATCACACAGTAACAATGAGAGGTTTAGGATTAAATTTAACTTTTGATTACAGATTTTTTTTTTTGGTTTTATAAATAAAATAATGCAAATAAAACACTATAATTTTGTCCACTATACACTTTATCAACCCTTTTTTTTTTAAATTTTAAAAAGAAAACCAACGACGGGCGCACTAATTTTCATATTTTCTTTTTTTTTACCGTGATTGATTATTATTATTATTATTATTTTTCTCCGGTTTTTCACTAGGATTTCGTCGTAAACGTTGCATTAAACTATTATAACTGTCAGATAATAATTGTGTTACACTTGTCGTTGAGCTTCGCGTATAACGAGTTCTCCTAGGTGTTTGATATGACGGAGAAGTCGCCATCACAATGTTTATTTTATTATCTTTTTTTTTATTTTTATTATATTTTATTTTGGATACACGAAATTTTAAAATATATTTAAAATTTGGTGAAAAAAAATGAAAATAGCTTAAAATTTGTTTTGTTTTTACAAAATCAGGTAGCTTTTATTAAAAGGAAAACTGTTCACGAACTGTACCCGAATACGCAATATTTATTTATAAAAATTTATTTTCACATCGTTTTTTGTAAAAAAAAAAAAACATCAGACGATCGAATATATAAAATATATTTAATTCGGCGAAAATTATTTTTCTACTATTATTTCTTTGAAAGAAAAAAGAAAATTTAAATAATTTTATTGTTGAAGTATGTTTTGTTTTTCTTTTTTAATAAAATAATAAATTTAAAAGTTATTAATGGAAATAAATTACAGTCGAAAAAAAGGTTGTTTTACGATGCCCGTGACCTCAATTTAATAATAATACAGTTAAGTTCACTCCACTTTCATTAAATATAGTTCTCGTTGGTACATCGTAATTTCTATTTTTGACAAATTTTAACATTGTATTTATTTGAAATAAATTTTTTCAAAATTTTCTTTTCACAATATTAAGACTTTTCTTAAGTAAAATACAAATATCACTAGCAATAAATTATTAGGAGAGGTAGAATAATTACAATGAATACAAAAGCTGGGGAGACGGTTATAAATATCATAAAGTAAATAGGAAATTTCTTGTCATTTTCTATTTCATGTTTGGAAATAAACTGATTTTTTTCTTATTTTGCCAAAAATTTGATATTTTCTTAATTCTTATTAGTGAATTTTTTTTTTTTCGTGAATCAATACATCCATCAAAAAGTTGTATTGTTTTAAAAATTCAGAATACACACAGACAGAAAAAAAAATATATATTGTTGTGATCCGCATTTTCGTGCCAAATTATGTGAGATTTTTTAAATATGTTGGCTTATTTATACATTTTCAAGTATTACAGTTCAGATTAAGATTTTCCAATAGAAATAGTAAAAACAACGTTTCGAATTAATTGAATGAACTCTTTCACAATCATACCACATTCACTGTAACTAATTTTATCACACGAGTGAATAAAGTAAGCTATTGCATGAAAAAATTTTTTATACAAGTAAAATTATTACGCAAATATAAAATTTAATTTTATTTTATGACGCAAATGTGACATAGAAGATAACAAAAGAAATTTTTTTAGTACTATCGTTAGCGAAAAAAATTGAAATTTATCGGGAGATCTTAACATACATATTTGTAACGTTGGTGACAGCAGTTTTAAAAAATTAATATCGGAAGTAGTAAAAGTATATAGAACGTATATTATTTTCTATTTTCGTATTCCCTTGCGGGATCTACTCCCTAAACTCATAATTGTTAACGTTTCTACATGATTGCCGTGTCTGAAAGTTTAAGTAGGTTTTATAGGCCTTTTTATCGAGTTTTATGTACATTGATTAATGATTTGGCAAAACAACGACAAATATATTCATTGTCGATATGTACGTCAGAAGTGATACTGCATTTTTTATACATACGATATTAACAAGCCAAAATACGGACAGGCGGTAAACAGCAGAGGCTAACTACATGTGAACAATTATATGATGTATAACCGGATTTTTTCATCAATATATGTACACAAACGTGAGGAAATTTGATCTGAATTTTAAATTGGCCTAAGATTAGCATAGTCTCAATAGTCTCGAAGGCGTTCAATCCACAAAAGTTTTAAAAAAGCGTCCATCAACACCTCAAAGCGCATGTTGTTGTGGCACCTAGGTCTTAAAAGGTGTCCATGTGTTGTTGCGATACATATTGTAAATCACAACACTTTTTATTAAAAAGATGTAATTTCTGCTGATTTCCAAATTGATCCATAATTGTATAAAAGAGTAACAAAAACTATGATTAATAGTGGAATCAGCAATCCCAGTTTACCCAGTTTAACAATTTTTGTGTCTTGTGTGTTTTTATTGTGTGTGGTTGTTTTGGGGGTGGAAGTCAGAATGCCTTTGGATTATTGTGAGTTTAATTTAAAACCGCAAAGGTATGATAGCTTCAGACGTATTCCTAACGGGGTTAGACTGCAGCGAGAGTGGTGAATTATATTGAACTTATGTTTTTTAGAAGTTTTCTCGTTTATCCCGGCTACCTCAGTCGGTGGAGCATGAAACTTTTAATATCTGGGTTTGGGTTCGATGAGTTCTATCCCCTTACATTCATTCCTGTACTTTTCTGGGCGAATGTAGTCTGGTTCTTTTCCTTCCGTCCTGTCCTGTAACAGGTGTGAATTTATAACCTTTTCTCTCATAATTTTCCTCTATTTTTTAACCACATCACGTAGGAGCAACTTGGAGCAAATACTAGTTCAATCGTTTCACAAGTTCACCGAAGAACATTTCATCTTCTCCTGGTACTTTTATTAACAACAATTACCAAAAAAAATACAATGCAATGTGCTTATCTAAACAATTTTAATATTTGTTAGATTTAATTTCTTATAAAATACAAAACTTCCTTCCACATTTTATTCTATGCATAATTGTTTTATGAATTCGATCTTTTATACAACAAATATTAATTATAATCACAAACAAATTCCTTATGTAGCATTTTTATTTGATCGAGGGTAAGACAGATCCAACTAAAGAAAATAAAAGGATTCTTTCTTTGATATTTTTTGTGATAGACTTTTGACGATACTTTGTTTTTTATAACAAATTAATTTTTTTTCTTTAAAATAGGAAGTAGGATTTGGATTCTCGTGGTGGAGTGAAGTGAAACTTGTGTTTTTTTTGGAAGAACATTAAATTAAGTTTCGCTGAGAGAACAAAATGTTTTCATTTTGGTGATAGTTATTTTTAAGCAAAATAAACTTCATTCGACCACTTTCGTAAACTAGTAACTGACCAAATAGGTGCGACATATCCAGAGATATGCCAACAAATAATAAATCGAAAACAATACGCAATAAGAGAAAATATTTACCAGATATTTACGATTACATTGGCAACATGGTTTCAATCAAATTCAAGTGTTTGGACGTATCGGGAGGAGGTTGTATCACCACATCACAAATGTTTCCAAACTTCAAAATCAACAATGCATATAACCAAAATCTGCAGAAAGAAAACAACTAAGTTCCATAAGCATTGAAAACATATATTAAGGCAGAACTACCACAGTCATAGCAATGAACGACGTACTACATTCTAGTAGCAGAAAGTACACATCAATGTGGTCGATTGTATTTTCTTGTTGTGATTACAGCAAATAGTCTAATTTCAGTAAAAGTAAATTTCAAGTAAAAATCAAGAAAAAATACACAGCCATTCGGGAGAGCTCTGATTTTGTAAGCCGGTGATTTTCTTTATATAACAATGCGCAACGTGGCTCGTGTGGCTTGAATATGCAGTCATTGCGAGTAGTTTTTGAGTCGCTGAAATCTATTCAGGCGATACAATTGCGATTCTAGTGCAGGCTTTTGAGATAATTTAGCCCAAAAGCGCAAAAAATAGTTTTTGAATATTTGCGGTTTGAATATGTGCGAAAAGTTCAAGAATTGCTCTTTTAAATGCTGTTGAGTCTGCTCAAATATCACTTGTATTTCTTCAATATATATTATTTTGAAAAGTTCAAGCTACTTAGGTTCTGTATGTTTCAGATACTTAGGTATTCTTGACAATAGTAATAGAAACGATAGCCTACAAACTCAAAAATACAGGCAAGTAAACCTTATTCTAATAAATAAACAAATAATAATAAACATATAAATAAATAAAATTAAATCAAATAAATAAATTAATAAATAAATAAATTAATAAATAAACAAATTAATAAATAAATAAATAAAAAATAAATAAATAATTCGATTATCCTTAGCAATTTTTGTTTAAACAAAATCATTACAGTATCTAACCTCTCTTTTTTAGGTTAGAGTAAGTGGAGATTTTGCCGACTTCAGCGACTTACAGGCGAAAAACATAGGCTTTACATAGTTTATCTGAAGCTCTAAGTTTATAATCTGTAGTTTCTATTGTTCTTATCGGAAAGTTAAATATCTCAAACATACAAATTCTAAGTACATAGGTTGAAATTTATTTATTCCTCTATTTCTTTATTTGTTTGTTTCTTTATTTCTTTATGTCTTTATGTCTTTATTACTTTATTTTTTATTTCTTTATTTTTTATTTATTTATCTTTTTCTCTCCTTATTTATTTCGTTTTTTTTATTTATTTGTTTATTTATAAGAATAAGGTTTGGATGATATTTCTGAATTTCAGAGTTTGTAGACTGTCGTTTCTATTGTCATTGTCAAGGAACGTTAGGAATCTGAAACATAAATATCTTGAAATTTTCAAAATTGATAATCTCTAAGAAAAAAAAGATGTTTGAACAAACTCCACGACATTTAAAAGAGAAAGACTTGTACAAGTGCTCTGTATAATTTTTTGAGGAAAACAAAATTGGTGTTGCGACCTGGTGTTGCGCAAGTATGTCAAAAAGCAGCATTTTTTGCAGAGTTTGAAACGCTCCTTATATCACTCCTTTACTATGTACTTTCAGAGCGAGCAATTTAAAAATATATCACTTCCAAATACAGGAGTGAAATAGTATTTTACATTACAAGCCAGGTAAAATTTTTTTACTGGTGAATGGAGGATATAACTGACGAGTCGAAGACGAGTTAGTTACCTCCTTGAGCCAGCAAAATCAGTTACCTGGCGAGTCTTGTATAATATTTTATTTGTTACTAAATTGCAAACAACTAAATAAAAGTTGAATAAAATTAAAAATGATCAATTCTGTTTTCTTCCAAATTATTGCTCTTCTGAGTTTTAGAATTACAATTACTATGACAACGCGCCGTTTGTTCAAATTGTTTATTTCGGTCAAGATTTTTCTCAAATGAACGTGCCAGAAGAAATCAAAAAGCAAGCTATAAACGTGACTTCTAGTCGAAACAGACTTCCAGCGAAGTCTTTAGCAAGATATGAAACGAGAATATGAAGAATTTAAAAATTGGCAGAAAAACAATAGCACACTGGTGTAACGGAAGACGTTCTTTTGGTGAATCTTCACCAACTGTCAGAAAAATTTAGACCCAATTCTTTGTGGTCGAAATGGTCTATGTTAAAAAGCTGCCTGGAGATTAAAGAAAAAGTGATATTTTAACTTAACATTTGTAGATTTCATAAGGTATTTGCCTTTCTCAAGAGAAAAGATGAACGTTACGTACCGAAGAAGCCAAAGGTTTCAACAAAAGAGTAAGTAGAAAAATTTCTTGTTGAAGCTCCTGATGAATATTGGTTGTTATATAAAGTCATTACAATTTTTGGAATTTTTGGTGCTCGCCTATGTGACGAGATTCTTTCGTTGACGGTGAAGGACGTAGAAGATGTTGAAAAATATACTATCGTCAATTTACGGAATACAAAGAATTTAACAACAAGGATATTTACGATCACAAATGAGGGCTGCAGTTTTCAACCTTGTGCTTTGTACAGAAAATATGCAGCTCTTCGTCCTCGTCCAGCAGACCAATTAAATTTCTTTTTAACCTACCGTAATGGTAAATGTATTTTCCTCAATGTTGGCCAACACACTATTGGCGGTGTACCGAAAAAAATTGCAACATACTTAGGGCTACAAGAACCTGAACTATACACTCGGTCACTCATTTCGCCGATGAGCAGCAACGATGGTTGTGGATGCCGGCGGAGATATTTTGACACTAAAACGTGCGGGAGGATGGAAAAGTAGTGGAATTGCGTAAGGTTATGTGGATGATTCTATTAATAAAAAAAACTGAAATTGCGAAAAAATGCTTCCTGGACGAAACTCAATAGATGTGGCTTCCACATCGATAAATGTAGCTTCTACTTCGGGAGGTTCTACAATTAATTGTCCTATGACGAGCGAATTCACTTCCGCTTCAGGAATGTTCGGCATTAGCGGAAATTGTTATTTTAATTTGTATGAAACAAAGAAATAAAAATGTTCAAATGTTAAAAACGCTACTATCTTTTTCAAATTTCAAATTTCTCTACTAACTTGTCAAATTCATAAATGGTCTGCTATCAATTTAACACTACTAGCCAGTTAAAATGACTTTTCAACGTCAAAGAACAGTTCGAATAAATGACGTTTACAATTTAGTAACAAATAAATAATTAAATATCGTTCTTACTCCTAACTTGAAATAAATATTTTCTTTCAAATACTCAGAGATTTCATTTTAGCTTCAAAATTGATGCTTTCAAACGTAAAAAATAAAATAATTTTTCTGAATGTTTTGTTCAATTTTGCAAGTATTGTTATAAACATATATAAAAGAATGATGTACTAATTTTCTTCTTTTGCAAATGAAAAATAAATAAATAAATAAAAACTCCAAAGGAGTAAAATCAAAAAACTACAAATTTTACTCTTCGAGGAATATATTGAAATTATAAACATTTTATTTTGAGGAGTGAAATAAATGCTCGAATTAAATAAAATTTTTAGGTTAGAATATTCCAAAACCTGCACTAGAATCGTATTTTTATGGCCAGATGAAACCGATTTTCAGCACCCAAAAAACTACGCGAGCTGACTCCACACGAGTCACGTTGGGCAACGTAATACGAGATTCAATAGCATGGCAGACGCATACTTCAAATCATCTATTCGTTGGCGTCATATTTACATATTAAAATTAACATCAAATATAAGTATACAACTGCAACGATTCACCAGCAGCGTGATTCGCCAAACTTATTAGATTTAAGAAATGGAAAAGGCAAAATAATACAACCCATTATAGGTGTAATGTTAGAAATCAAAAATGACTATGTAAAAACGGATGCCAAAAAATTCAAAGCATATAAAATAATAGTTCCATTCAGAATAGAATTGTTGGAAATTCGACAACTGTCACTGGAAAATTTAAAAGGGAAAATCTGCTGCTACCATGAACTTAAATGACACACGTTCGATTTCAAACAATTGCAAGGAAAAAGTGTTCCATAATCATTGGATATCCCAAAAATCAAGAATATTCTTTTACACTGTTATATTTAGGTTCAAACAAACTACGACCACTGAAACTCAAATAATTCAACAGGTTTTAATTTGATTTTTCAATTATTTTTTTTTTCTAAAAATTTTCTTAAAAATCTATTGCAAACTGCAGTAATAAAATTTTATATAAAAAAAAAGAAAAACCAAAAAAAAAAAATTTAACATACGAAATTTTAAAAGAAAAACTAAAATATTTCGTTCTATTTATGAAATTTATTTTTAAAAATAAGACAATTTTCGAGATCATCTGTTTTTATTTATATATATTTATACGAAAGACGTCATTGAAAATGGTTGAAAAACTTTTCTTTTTAACTTTTCAGATTAATAGGTATCAAGACATTAAGGTGATTGATATAGTATCAAGATACATATATAGATGGACTACTTATGTTCTGTCTATATACACTTTAAAAAAGTTTTCATGTAGCCAATAAACATTGCATTTGTTATTTTGAATGAAAAGGAAAATATAAATCTTTTTTTAAGATATATTAACCGTGAACATAGGTCGTAGGACGTTTGAAAAATAAGTTAAAATAAAACAAAATCAAATATTTACTGTGCAATAATATGAAGTAACACCTACGGTCGTAGACATATCGACAGTGCAGCAAATTTTTTTATGTTTAATTAATAATTTATTATTGTGAAAAGTTTATTTGCAGGCAAATAATATTTTATTTTTTGTGAAAATGCTAAGTAATAAATTTGTATGATTAAGGTGGAATAATATTTTGAAATTTATTATAGTTATTAACGTGCAGAAAATATAATGTAAGAGTGGCGCACTGTTATAGTAGTAGGTTTTGTAGAAAAATTACGATGCAATTTTGTAAAAATAAGTTAATAAGTAAGTTAATGGAGTTCATTTGAGTTGAATTGATATGTTAAAAAAAACCTTGAGCGTTTGATATGTTTATGCCTTATAGTATCCTAACTTATCATAGGATACAATAATTCATAAAACTGAAATATTATTTAGAACTCACATCGAATTGGCCTCTACATTAATTCGGTAAACGTTATCCTCAATCACCAATAATCTCCTTCAAATTTGATACACGTCGTTCAAATCATGAATATTATATACACAATAAACTGGTTGTTAAAAGTTAAATTTTCCCAGACGCCCCCTAACAAAATTGTTTTTGGTGGAAAAATCACGAGGGCATATTTTTATTTAGATAAAAAAAAACACGTGCTGGAAAATTATCAAAGCTGATTTATTAATAAAATTGTAATTTTTTTAAATATGTCCTGAAATATGCAGATTTAAAAAAAAATCATATAAACATTTTTGTAGGATATTCAATTCTCTAATAAAAGTCATTTTTTGTCTAAAACGTATATTTCTGATGATATTTTTAAAACAAAACTCAAATTCTTTGTAACTCGAAAAAACAAATATGTATGACGAAAAAGTACTAATTTTGTTTTTTTCCTTTTCAGGATTATATTTTTATTCTTTTTTTTTCTATATCAGAACAAAATAATTAGTACTTTTTCGTCATTCTTATTATTTATGTTTTTTATAAATTACGAAGATTTACATTTTTTTTTAAATATTATCAGAAATAAACGTTTTAGGCAAAAATAATTTGGAGTTTTTTTTGTAGAAAATGAAATTTGCTATAAAAATGTTTATATGATTTTTCAAATGATTAAATCTGCATTTTTCATGAAATATTTAAAAAAAAATACGAAGGTCAGGCCATCTACTGGAGGAAGAGTGAGTGATATGGAACGAAAAATAATGTCAACATAGATATTTTTGGTTTCACTGAGGGATTGATTTTCGCAAATTATAATCACGGCGAACGGTGCTTTTATTTTAGGGGGGAGTGGTGTAGTGCACGAACTATTTTCAAATCATATATTTTCAACTTAAATTTTAAAAAACGATATTATTGTAATATATCTAAGTTGTGTTTCCGTTGGTTTTAAATAGTCATATAAATTATAAAAATCAGACCCATAATCAAGATTTTCAAGTAAACAACAGACAACACAAGCCATTTTAATCTTCTCTTTATTTTCATTAGAGTTTATAGCAAATAACTAATAATCTAAAAATAAATTTGTTTATAGCATCACTCAAATCAGTATTATAGAAAAACAAACTCATGTTAATGCAGGTAATTTTTTTAGAATTATAGCAACAACAAACAATGGGTTAGTAAATCACTGAAAAAAAAAAACAAAACATTCAGCAAAATAAAATTGTAATTGTTATATTAATAGGCGTCAATATTGTAATAAATATAATTTTTTTTAACCTCCAATTCGCGTATATTTTTGTTATCATCTAAACCCCAATGAAATAGTTGATCATCGATAAACTTTTTTAAACGATCTTCAAATGACGGTTGATGCTTTTCTTTTACAGTTTTATTATACAAAGGATCAAATGTTTCAAGAATATCATTCAAATCTGTATTGTTATTAATATTATTACTGTTATTATTCACTCTTTGTTTATTCTCTTTAATATGTGTTGATTGAGATAACGGATCGTAAAAATTATTATTATTATTTATATTAATATTATTTATATGATTCATTGAATTTCCTCCTATTAGTCTATTTTCATGTTTTTCTGTATAAATATTCGACGATGATGACGATTTTGGTATACAACTATTTTTTGTTTCTCGTTTATATAATTTACAATTTAAGTTCGAATCATTATTATTACGTTGAACTATTTGTTTATTAATAGGAATATTGTTATAATTTGGCTGAACTTGATTATAGGTTATAGGTGATGGTGGTGGCATTTGAAAATCAAATTGTTTTCTTTGATTTCGTAATAATAAATTATCTTTTGATTTCTTTTCAATTGGTTCATATAGATCTTCATTGATATTATTATTATTGTTGAAGGCTGGTGGGAGATTACCATTCACCGGAATCGGAATCGTATTATTTCGTGTAAAAGGTGGATAACCAACAACAATTTTATTCGGTTGTGGAAAATTTTGTTTTATAAAAAAGTTATTCGCACATGTTGGAGTTAGTTTTCGATTATCATTAAAATTACCTAAATTTTTTATTAATTCATTATTTTTTGAAACCATTTGATTTGCAAGACTAATATCACTTTTCCAATTACTATTACTATTACTTATACTATTTACATGATTATCAACTATGAGATCACTATTTTTCCGTCGAAGAAAATTCTCATATGGTTTTTGATAAATAATTGAACTTGAGGAGCTTTTACACAAATTTCGAACCGGAACTTCGGGCGGGATTTTAGAAATTGTTGTATTTGATATACTTTTTGTAATCGAGTTTTGTACAATTGGTTTTGGATTTATATAATCGATTTTAGGGATTCCGGGTGATGGCATTATTGAAGTTGAAATACTTTTGATTAACGGTTTGAAATTGTTTTGATGTTGTGGTGCCGGAGCATGATCGCTTTCTTTGAACACATTCTTTGGAATATTCTCCTTTGGTTTTGATACAATTTTACTGTAATCCCAACCCGTTTTGGATTGAGTTGAATTTGTTGTTTTTCGTTCCAACCAGAAATCATTCATAAACTGTTTTCCGAGTGATTTTTTAGATGAAATTGATTGATTTGAATCACTTTTCATTAAACCTTCTTTACTCGAACTTTTTGCCGTCGATAGATTTAATGGAATAAACGGTTTGATATCGGGACGATCAACAATTTTTTTATGTTGTAAAACTGTTCCGCTTGTACTTCGTAATATTTTATTTTGTCCTGAAAAGTTATTCCAATTATTTATCGTGTGTGGTGGAATATTTGGTGTTATGGTGGATGATGGTGTTGTGTTGTTAAAATGATATGAACTAGATTTCATTAACGGACCCGATGTTTTTGATAAATTATTCAACGGATAGCAATAGTTATTCGGAGGCTCATATCGATTATCATCATTCCCAATAATTTCACTCAACTGTTTATAATCGGGTAAACTTTTCAAATATTTATTCATATAATCTATTTCACTATTATACATATCACTATTAACGTTGCCAGTTGAAATCCTAAGTCCTTGATCGTTTAGCATTGATATCTCATTATTATCATTTGTTCTATTTTCTTTCCCAATGTTATTATTTTTCAATATTAAATTTTCATTGGGAACAACACAATCGTAACTACGAATTTTTTTTTGTATATCACTAATCGACGTTGAATAGGTTATAGGTTTTTTTGTTTGATTAAATTTAGTATCATAATTAAAATGATTATATTCCTCATCGTCATTACTATCATCATCTTCATCATCATCATCATCTTCATCATTTTTATTCTGAAATTAAAAAAATTGTTGATGGATCCAAACAAAAAGCAAATAAAATTCTCAACTGCCGCGAATTCTAGTTTGTTTTTGTATTTATTGTTTTTTTTTTTTGATTAAAAATAAGAAAATTAAAACAAATAAAATGCAATTATAGAAAAAACAGAAAACATTTATAATGAAAGGGAAATGAAATTAAAAATAAAACAAACACAAAAACCTTTTTGACTTTAACGATAACAATTCGTCCGTTTCCAAGTGGATTCGTTCCTTTTAATGCTTCCATCTTTTGACGGATTTCCTTTTTCTTCATTGGAATTATAACAGCATTCCTATCGGAGGGAATTTGTTTCATTTGATCAGCTTTTATGATAAACTCAGATCTTGTATTTGCATATAAATCAGTTGGTACCAAACGAATTGATTCGTTGGGATTAACTGGAGCATTCCGACGAGTTTGTTCAAATGGTAATAAACGATAACCACCTGAGTTTGTTGGGTTAGGAGCATTCGGTTCATTCCCTAATAAACGATAACCAACAGTTGTAAACCCATTCGATTTTTGTCCATTTGGAGCAGGAGCAACAGGTGTTTTTGATTGTGGTGCAGATGTTGATCCTTTCGTTGTTGCTGGTTTACTACCTGTCACTGTTTTCCCAGCAACGGTTGTACTTGTTGCTGATTTTGCTATTGTTTTTGCAACAGGCTTCGGTGTTGCTGTTGGTTTCGTTACGTTTGTTGTATTCGGTTTCGTAGCTGTAGTTGTTGTTGATATGGGTTTAACCACTGTCACTGGATTAGTTGTCGTTGTCGTTTTAACAATAGTTTGTGGTTTAGCAACAACTTGAGATACTTGTTTAACATTTGTACTATTTGTTTGAATTTCATTTTCATTATTCGTTTGACCACAACACAATAATGCATTTCGTGGTGCACAACCATTTGTCCCTGCTATCGTATTATTATTATTATTATTTATTTCATTTTCTAAAACAATATTATTGTTACTCAAACTTAATCCATTTGTTGCCATTTTTTTGTTTTTTTTTAAATCATATTATCACAAAAATTGAAAAACTTTGTTTTGCAAAAAAAAAAAACAACTTAATATATTTATATCGTTTCTATCATAAAAAATTTTCTTTCAATTTTGTTCAAATTGTAAATATTCGTCTAAAAATACAAGCGAAGGAAGAAACAGCAAAGAAAATTATAACATCAAGGTTTTCATCATCATTTATAGTTTTCCTCTCTATTTTTTTTATTTATTTTTATTTTTTAATATCACAATAATTACCACTAATTATCTTAAGATTTATTAAATTTCGAGTTAAGATTATAAAACAAATAACACAAAAATTCAACGCAACTGATTAACGAACAACTAACTTTAAACTTCAACAAATAACTCTCATTTCATTTAAACTAATAATAATTTAAGTTTATTTTTGTTTTTTTCTTATTTTAATTAAAACTGAAATTATTTTAAAATACACAAACAAATAAACTTAAAAAACACGATAGATTGCAAATTGATGTACCGAAAAACTAAACAAAAGAAATAAATAAAAAAAACTTGAAAAGAAAATGACTCTGGTACACACACAACCAAGTATACAATATGATGAACGGAAAAATCTTTTTTTCTTAATTCATAAGAAATAAAATAAAACAGAATTTTCTTACCCGAAAATTTTCGAAAAACAAGTTTTCTTGAAAATTTTATGATCGTGGTGCAGTGAATACGAATATAGTCGATAGAGTGTGTTTGTAAATTTTTATTATCTTCTAGAATTTTTTTTTTTTAATTTTGGCTTAATTTCAGAATAATATTATTTAAAGAGGTAATCTTACTAATTTTCTTTTCTAATTTTGAATAGAAAAATAATTTGAATTTGAAAAAAAAAAAATAAAAGTTGATCATTGTCAATGATGAGAATAAAAAAAATTTGATTTTTATAGTACGCCAAAAAAATATGTGTACAAATTTTAAATAAAGAAATCTACAATACGAATTTTTTGCGTTTTTTTGTTTCGATTTGTTGTGCTGGGGCGGAAGGCAGAATGTGTAAGACGCACAAACAACTTTTATGGTCTTTTGACTCAACTCGATTATTCGACGACCACCTATCCAAAGGTTTTTCTTGTTTCTTCCTCGATGTTTTGTTCTTTTTATTTCATAAACATTCATTTCTGTAATTTTCATGACGAATGGAGTTCGTATACATCCTTGATTCGTCCTGTCCTGTAATATTCAAGACCTGGAATTAGGCATATTTTGTTTCTGTTAATTTCATCCACTTTTCAACTCCATTATGTAGTTCCAATCGTACATTCACAGAAAAATCTTTCATCTTCCCCTGATAATTGTGGTAGAAATAGGGACCACAATTATAAACCGAAATCCAATTGAATGGGCTTATCTAACGATTTCTATTTTATTTGGTTCTATGCAACCTAAAAACTCATAAAATAAATATTTTTTTGTTTATTTATTTGACGCGATTTGAATCTTCGTAAATGAATTTTTTTTTAAATTATCTTAGTTTACAGTTTTTTTGGAATGGTCGATCCAGGGTTTGGGTAGAAGGTCAATTATAGGAAACTCAGAAGTTTTCTGGATTTTTTCGAGTACTTGATTTTTTTTATTTGAACAATGGACCTGAGAGATGGATTGAAGAAGTTGGATTTTGGTCACGGTGGAGATTAGTGAGGCGGTTTAAAAGTTTAATAAAGTTAGAAGTATAAAAATAGTAGATAGATATAATCAAAATAAATAGAAAACAAAATTATCTTGAATAAATTGTTATTGGAAGGTATACATATATGAAATTTGATTTATCCGAGATAATTCTACTGAAATTCATGAAGATGGCCCTTAGGATTTTTAGTGGATGAAACCGTGCGATAGTCCCGACTGCAAAACGGCATTTTATTAATCTACACTTATACCTGTGTTTATTCGCCTGAGTGTTAATATAAGGAAATACGGTGAAGTATTTAGAGGAATGGATCCAATTAAAGGAAGTGAATTAAGGAAGGCAAAGATGTTGATTTTATCTGTTTACATAATTTTTTTTTTCATTAAATTAAAATGAAGTGTTTTAGTTGATATTTGGGGAGGGTTGTGGCATAGCAAGTCACCTCCGTGGGAACTGGGTGGAATATGCAAGCATTTGAGTTTTCGTTTTTGTAAATTTTCTTGTGCATGAAGTCGGCGCTAGAACCGTTGCTCGAAGTGAGCTAGCGACATAGTGACTTCGCGTCGCAACCAACTGGACAACATTCGCGGTTCATCGAACCTACTTAATTTTTAGAAAAATCATTGTAGCATTTAATACTTAATGTCTAAATCTATTGCCAAACGATAAAATATAAGAATATTGTGCATAAATTCGACGGAATGGTTGAATGTGTTAACAGGATCGTTTTGAGTTTTCTCACTACATTCATTGTTAACTTGCAGTAGTTATCGAGTTTAATCTTAAGTTTTGGAAGTAATATAAAAGAAAAGCTATAATTGGTACCGAAGATTAGTATTTTTCCAAACAACGTAACAAAACCGAAGAAGGTTTTTCGTATACGATGATAGACAATGTAATGGTCAAAAATTCAACCTGGGAATGAGCAGTTTTTTTGTTGATTTCCTTCCTCTTTTATCCTCCCCTGATATTTTAATGAATAATGAACGCAATAATCAACCAAAAATTCCATTAAATGTGTTTATCTATCAGACTTTTTTATCCTTTAGATTTGATTTCTTATGAAATCTAAAACTTCATTTCACACATTTTACTTTGTATATTATTTTGTGAAATTGAAATCAATATAAAATAAATGATAAATTTTATAAACAAGAAAATTGTTGAATAAACGAAATTATAATGCCGAGGGTGGAACAAAGAGTCCAACCAATTAAAAAGATTTTTTGTTATGTTCTTTTTGTGTTAAATTTTTGCGAGTACCTTTTTGTTCCTTTTGTTTTTTAAACTTTGAATTTGTTTTGGAAAAGATAAGTTGGGTTTGAAAAGTTGTAATCTCTACTCGGGTTGTTTCAAGCGGCGAAACAGCAAAGAATTTGTTTCATTTTGGTGCAAAATTACTAGTTTCGGCTAATTTTAAGTGAACTTAAGATAAAATTAATAGTTTCGGTTAGTTGTAAATAAAAGTAAAACGAAATCACTAGTTTTAAATTTCACCTAGAGATGGTAAGACTCCAGGGGACGAATTACGAATTTTATATGCCATCAAAATAAACAGTTTTGATAACTAAAAAAACAGTTTTGGAATGTCCCTAAGTGACTTACTAAAGGATCAAAAGGACACAATCTAAATAGAAGTTATAACATAACAACCAGATGGCGTAGTGAGTTATGGATGATACTTAGGACTTTTTATTTAATTGAAATTAGTTGACGTTGCGTCAAGACCAAGCTATCATTTGGTGAGGTGGAGCACCAGCTATTATTGTTGGACGTGATTATCAGAATCAGAAAGAGAAAAATTTCCATTAGGTTTAATTTTTATTTGTTGTGGTTATTACGTTTATTGTATTTTGTTTTGTAAAAGAATGCTGGAATAGGGTAGGGAGAGTTGTGGCATGACGGCAAGATCTCGAGGAACCTGAGTGGGCATCGCACGCTTTTTGTTTTAAATCTTGCTTTAAAAATTTGGTCGATAGAACCTCCCACTTAACTTGAGCTAGCGACTGGGTGAAGTAGTGTGTCCGACCAACTCGTGGACATTCACGGTCCATCAGACCTCAGATTACAACTACTTAGTCATTATACATACAGTCGATTGGTCTTTTAATAGCCTCAGTACAAACGAGATAAATAGATACTAACCAATTGAAACTGGGATAAAATATTTTTCAATACACCCAGGTTTTTTTGCTTACCAATTTGGGAATAAAAAATAAATCAATAACATTTTCTACTACCGAAATTAAAAATGTCTGTACCAAAATTTGGACCTTTGAGATCAAAATATTTAAACTAAAACAATTTATTTTCATCAGCAGCCCTATACAAAAAACAAACTTTGTTAGTCTAACTTCAATGTGTGTAAAATGTTTTTAATCATTGTGTTGTTCGTATTTATTAGTCGCCGTACCTAGACTTTACCGGACGATGCCCACTCACATAAGGGGCACAGGATATTTTCACGTGCACCATATAGCTCGAAACTCTAAGGCTTCATCCAAATTGCTTACTTCCCAATCTCACAGAGAAGTAAACCAGCATTGGTATCGCTGACGGCAATCTAGCGTATGCCAGTACCAGATCCCATCTGGTAGGGAGCTCATTAAGCAGGCTCACCTGCTCGGTGATTGACATCGAACTTGGGTGTTTTGCCTTTTATTATTGTTATTGAAGACAACAAACCCATTTAAAATAAAACAACCGAATCTTCAAGACATGTGACCATGTCTCTTTGGAACCTAAACGTAAAACAAAAATTAACCAAAACGTTGATAGATACCACTCTTTCCTAGACAGTTCGGCGCATGTCGGAAAAAAATCATAAAACAATTAAAGGAACATTTTTATTCAAATTTCCGACAAACGTTTAAGATAATAAAAAAAATTGTACAAATATTCATGGAGAAAACGAGTATATTGCTATTTCAAAATACATAACAAAAAATTAGCAATCAAAATAAACAAAAATATCATTTTTTTTTTCATAATAAAAAATTTAATAAAAATTTTCTTTTCCATCTAATTCCGGAAATTCCTCAAGAATAAAAATGTATTTATAGCACAACCTACTCCAAATAATTTAAGCTATATAAACAAGCACAATCACAAATATAAAAATTTATGTCATCGTTTTTCATTTATGGCGCTTTCATCAAACTATTTGAATAAAACAAAAACCCCAAAAAATTTAAATTAGTTTAAAAATAATTTTCATGATTTACTTGAAGACGTCAATACAAAAGAAAAGTTGACACCATCAACTGCACCAGATAAATAGAATTTTCTGTATGAATGAATATTTTTGCAGCGAATAGAAAAACAAGTAACATGTAATCACTTAAAAATAGTTAATATTGTATTTTTTTTAATTAACGGATCATTGTAAGTAAAGCTAGTCCACATACCAACAAAATATATTTTTTGATATCGATTCAAAAATTCTGATTTTAATTTTCATTATCATTTGCCAATTAATTTTCTTTGTTGTATTAATTATTTTCATTGATTTCAATTGATTATTTTTTTTAAGATTTACTGTATGGCATTAGGATCAATTAATAGTGAAATAAAATACTACTGTTACTATAATAAAAGATATAAAAAAATTATAACATAACTTATCATTTTATTTTCGTATCATATCGCACATGTGTTTAGTTTCAAAAAAAGACTTCGCGCATAATTTTTATTTATATGAAAAACATGAATCATTTCCATTTCGTTTTTTTTTATTAAGTTTATTCAATATAAATAAATGTTAGAAGAAGAAAAAGAAAAATTAAGATCAAACACATAGATGATACATTTGTGTTGTTATATTTTTAATCATATTAAGAAATTAGAATAAGTACTGACAGCTAGGAAGAAAATTGTACAGACAACTATGATTGTGGGAAAAACAACTAAACTTCATCAACCTAAATGCAAACATTTAAGTCCCTTTTAGAATAATAAACAACGGAAAACAATTCCGTTTGGAAAACATAGTAACCAGATTTTGGCGGTCATTTTGAAAATAATGAATGGCGCCCAATAAGAGACCGAAATATTACCTTTATCACCCTTAAAATTAATTTTATCGTTTAAACCAGAATATTATCGTTACACAAAAAAAAAACATAAAAAATTAATTCGATCAATTCCATATCTATATAAAATATATATACAGTGTTTATAGGAAAAACATAAAAAAAAATTTATAGCAAAAAATTTAAAACAAAAAAAAACAAATTGAAAAAAAATCCTAAAAATAACATGAAATTCTTTTACCTTTTTCTGATCTATCCTGTCGTATTTTTCAACCCGCCCTCTATCTTTGTGCTGTCGATATGAGTCATTATAGGAAGGTGAGTAATCCCGATGACGATATTTTTCTAATTTACGTCCTGAAGTTATATTACGACTTGAACGTTTTGACCGTATATGACGCTTCCGTGCCGATATAACATCACTGTAATGAAAAAAAAAAAAAAACGAAATCATGAATCATCTAAATAATTAATTAATTTTCTAATATATATATGTATGACCATTAGAAAAACATCAATCATTAATCAACTTTTTTTTTAAAAACATTTCAAAAATATGTTTTTAACAATCCTTCAAAAAATTAAATATGGAATTGCTATAAACAACAAAAATAATTCACAAGAGAGAAATCTGAATCTCGTATTCAAGGTCCTCGTCCAATTTTTGCACGAAATTTTCTTTTGCCAATTTTGTTGTTATTGTTTACAGTTAAATGTCAAGTACACTAATAAGAACATAGTTTTCGTGTTTTTATTTTATCATTACTCGTATAAACATTATATCACTATTGTTATTATTCAATCGATTAAATTATTTATGCATTTTGAAATAGTTTTTTTGCAAATTTCAATCCATATAGTGAATTCCTTTGTGCAAAGGTTGATGGTTGAATATTAACTTTTCGGTTTTATAATCGGTGGGTGGATTTAACTTGTGCAATCGTATTTAAATGATCAGCTGACGTTGATGTAATCAGAATATTCGTACAATGTGTTTAATATTTTGTGAGAACTAAGTTTTGGAGGTGAGCAAGTACGATTGTTGTAATTTTAATTTTGAAAACAGTACAAGGTTCAACAAAATATTGAATTCGAATTAATCAGACAAATGGTAATTATTGACACTGTGTTTACTTAATTTAAATATGTTTCCCCCGGTTGATTTCTGATTCGTTCAAACACTAGAGAAATTACTAACATTTATTATTAAAAGCGTAAATTAATTAAGTAAAATTTCTCTTTTCAGAAACCATTAATCAACTTCGGATTACGACGAATCATATTTTTATTTATTGTAAAAGTAGAAAATTTCGCGATGTTCCAAATAACCAAAACAAAGACAAGCTTGGATTAAAAAATAGTACATTATGATGCTAGGACGTAAAGCTAAAGATTTTGGACGGATGTGGAGTTTGCAAATCGAGGCGCTAGCCGAGATTTGCACCCACATTAAGTCCAAAATAGCTTACGTCCGTGCATCATATACTATTTTTTATTCGACGCAAGCAAAATATTTTAAGAAAAGTTGTTTATTCTAAATTAAAATTATAAATTTTCATAAATTTTAAAATAAAAATATGTGGAACAAGTAACCTTTGAAAAAATATTTATTATTTTTTCCAAATTCTATGACAACAAATGATAACAACTATTTTAATTGGATAATGAAATTTTGAATTTGCGGGTTGCTTTGATAAAAAAATTTATTTTTCATAGAATTTAAACAAATACAAATGCTTTTTACTTTTTTGGACGTAGCTATGACGACAAAATAAATAGTTGAAAAGTAATACTTTAAAGCCGCAAATCACAGTAATAAAGTAACACTTTAATATATAGGCGAATAAAAAAGTTGTTTGTATTACAATTAAAATATATTTTACAATTAATTTGAATTTATTTAGTATATTTCACAAAATAATTTTGTAATTTTCACAAAAAAAAACTTTTAAATTTTTTTTTTGCAAATTGACAAAATCATCAAAAACAAACCAAACAACTTTACGTATAAAAATGTAAATTTCGTATGTGGTATTTGTATTAATTTAACAGAATTTTGTAAATTTTACCAATGTTTTTGTAAATCAAATTGAAATCATAATTTTTATTTTCATAAGATAATAAATAAAACTTATCGTGTTAATTTAACACAATCGTTTACCATTATTGTGAATTACTTTGGTCTGAAGGACCTAAGTATAACATTCATGAGCCAAAAGTGAAATTCTTGCCCCAACTTTTTTTGGAATTTCTCGACGTTTTCTAAAAAAGCAAAACAAAATTTGTATGTCTGTCTGCCGGCCGTCACAACCGACGAAATCTAGAAAACGGCTGGAGGAATTTCAAAAATTTTTGTTTCTAATAAAAGGTATACTCAATGGTAAGAGCCGAAAGGACGATGTGTTCGATAGCTGTCCCAGAAGTGTGTTAAAAAATCGTCAAGTGTGTTAAAGGAAATTTGCATATTTTTTGCTTAAAAAACGTTCACTTTAAGTGATTACGAGTAGGAACATTGAATTCGGAGAAATCTTGATTGTCGGGATTGGTATGTGAGACCAAAATCTAGATTATTGCATTAAAAGTTTGTCTAAAAAATGTTGTCAAGTGTGTCAAAAGAAAAATATCCATTTTTTTTACACAATTTTTTGGAAAAAAAAATGAAATTATGTAATTATTTGTATGGCATGAAATGTATTCGAACATAACATTGGACATGAACATTTTTGATTTTGTTATAATTTTTGGAATTTTGAAAAAAGTTTGTATTTTTGATTTTGTAAGAATTTTCGGAATATTTTTAGAGTTTTGAAAAAGTTTTAATTATTAATTTTATTATAATTTTTGAAATATTAGCTGCATTTCTTGGCGTATGATCTGATCCAGATCAGGTCATGTTTCATGAAACGACACAAAAATGTTATAAAGGGTGAGTCCGGTTGGTATAATAATTGCCTAAAGGTACTACTTAAAATTACATTGAAATATTATTTTTGTGACTACTCAAATTGATATTCTCTTTTTTTAGGATTCCGTTTTTTATACGGAACACTATTAGTGAGAGTAAAACGTGTTTTTCACATTATTTCGACTATCTTGATTAATATAAATCCAATGAACTTGAAATTTGGCATGCGTATAAAACTAATCTGTCCACACAAGATGAGGAGTTGAAAAAAAAACAAAATGGATTTCGTTTGGTTAACAGGGTTACGATGTGAGGCCTTTGAGAAAATACATTTTTATTTCGAGTCAAGTAGGGTATCATATGAAAGGGCTTCACTTCAGTATTTCTAAAAAATATATTTTGGAATTTTACACCCCACCATTTTTTGTATAAATCTAAATAATAACGTTTTCTGTATGTTTTCTTTCCTTGATTAGCTCCGAGCCTAAATAATCGAAAATCTTAAAAAATATTTTGAATGATAGAAAAATTAGTAAGTTTTTAAAGAAAGATATAGTGAAGTACCATATACTAATAATTATACTTATTAAGGGGGTGAATATGAGAAGGGGTAAAAACACCATTTAAAACCCGGTCAAGTGGGGTGTCATTTGAAAGAGCACCAAAATTAAGAAACATTACATTTTTTTTTAGAATTTTGCGATGCACCATTTTTGAATTATTCTCAAAAAAGTGCAACAAAAAGTTGGTCCCCCCTATACGTTTCTTCGTTGATTGACAGAAAAATTTCAAAAAATTCATAGAGATAGGAAATTTGATAAACCCTTAACGAAAAATACAGCGAAGCCTCAAGTGATTTTATTTCTATGTGTTTAGGGGATGGGAGTGGAAAATGGTGAAAAATATGTTTTTTAGCTCGCATGAGTCATTTAAAAAAACACCAAAATTAAGAAACATTACAATTTTTTTTAGAATTTTGCGATGCACCGTTTTTGAATTATTCTCAAAAAAGTGCAACAAAAAGTTGGTCCCCCCCAATACGTTTCTACGTTGATTGACAGAAAAATTTGAAAAAAATCATAAAGATAGGAAATTTGATAAACCCTTAACGAAAAATATAGCGAAGCCTCAAGTGAATTTATTTCTATGTGTTTAGGAGATGAGAGTGGGGAAGGGATGAAAAAAAGGTTTTTTGACCCGGTCAAATGGGGTGTCATTTGAAAGAGCACCAAAATTAAGAAACATTACGATTTTTTTAGAATTTTGCGATGCACCGTTTTTGAATTATTCTCAAAAAAGTGCAACAAAAGTTGGTCCCCCCCCCCTATACGTTTCTTCGTTGATTGACAGAAAAATTTGAAAAAAATCATAGAGATAGGAAATTTGATAAACCCTTAACGAAAAATATAGCGAAGCCTCAAGTGATTTTATTTCTATGTGTTTAGGAGATGGGAGTGGGGAAGGGATGAAAAAAAGGTTTTTTGACCCGGTCAAATGGGGTGTCATTTGAAAGAGCACCAAAATTAAGAAACATTACGATTTGTTTAGAATTTTGCGATGCACCGTTTTTGAATTATTCTCAAAAAAGTGCAACAAAAGTTGGTCCCCCCCCCCCCCTATACGTTTCTTCGTTGATTGACAGAAAAATTTGAAAAAAATCATAAAGATAGGAAATTTGATAAACCCTTAACGAAAAATACAGCGAAGCCTCAAGTGATTTTATTTCTATGTGTTTAGGAGATGGGAGTGGGGAAGGGATGAAAAAAAGGTTTTTTGACCCGGTCAAATGGGGTGTCATTTGAAAGAGCACCAAAATTAAGAAACATTACGATTTTTTTAGAATTTTGCGATGCACCGTTTTTGAATTATTCTCAAAAAAAGGGCAACAAAAGTTGGTCCCCCCCCACCCTATACGTTTCTTCGTTGATTGACAGAAAAATTTGAAAAAAATCATAGAGATAGGAAATTTGATAAACCCTTAACGAAAAATACAGCGAAGCTTCAAGTGATTTTATTTCTATGTGTTTAGGGGATGGGAGTGGGGAAGGGTGAAAAAAAGGTTTTTTGACCCGGTCAAATGGGGTGTCATTTGAAAGAGCACCAAAATTAAAAAACATTACGATTTTTTTAGAATTTTGGGATGCACCATTTTTGAATTATTCTCAAAAAAGTGCAACAAAAGTTGGTCCCCCCGCCCTATACGTTTCTTCGTTGATTGACAGAAAAATTTGAAAAAAATCATAGAGATAGGAAATTTGATAAACCCTTAACGAAAAATACAGCGAAGCTTCAAGTGATTTTATTTCTATGTGTTTAGGGGATGGGAGTGGGGAAGGGTGAAAAAAAAGGTTTTTTGACCCGGTCATTTGAAAGAGCACCAAAATTAAGAAACATTACAATTTTTTTTTAGAATTTTGCGATGCACCGATGTTTTTGAATTATTCTCAAAAAAGTGCAACAAAAAGTTGGTTCCCTCTATACGTTTCTTCGTTGATCGACAGAAAAATTTGAAAAAAATCATAGAGATAGGAAATTTGATAAACCCTTAACGAATAGCGAAGCTTCAAGTGATTTTATTTCTATGTGTTTAGGGGATGGGAGTGGAAAAGGGTGAAAAATATGTTTTTTGGCTTGCATGAGTCACTGTCATTTAAAAAAACACCAAAATTATCACAATTTTTTTTAGAATTTTGCGATGCACCGTTTTTGAATTATTGTCAAAAAAGTCCTATTTTTAGTGTTAACACCACCCAAACCCTAAATTTCGTCGTTGATTAACAGAATTGAGTCGTTCCTTAGCTACCATAAACAGCTATGGATAACATTTGAATGTAGCGTTTTGGTGTGGACCTCCACATTTAACCTAAAGTAATATTTTTTATATCATTTCGATCAATTTAGATGAGATTGACATTTACTATTGATATTTACGATGAACCATTTATTTTTTATGTGTCTATGGTCTGGCAATATAAACCCTTTACAATACAACTTTATGTTAATTATTTTGATATTGTTTTCTTTACATACACGGAACCCTTGACGAGCGAATTTTATTCGCACTTGTCTGACTTTTTTATATGTCATTAATTTTGTTTTTACATTTCTTTAAATTCAATTTTTCAAACAAATTTGGTGAACATCCCAAATAATTTTGTGTGAACAAACTTTTTAAATTAAATTTATTAGTTTTTATTTATATTAGTTTTGAATGCGTTCGGTTCTTAAATTTTCTGTTTTTTTTTCATTATAACAATTACGAAATACAAAATATATCTTCACCTACATTTTCAAACATGAACTAATTTTTTGATCATGATTTGTGATCTAAAAACAAAGTTGGATCTCAATTTACATGTAAAACTTAAGCGGATCCGGATCACACGGTTTCATGGATGCAGCTATTTATAAAATTTCGAAGAAAATTTGTATTTTTAATTTGGTTATAATTTTTGCGATATTTTTAGAATTTTGGAAAAAGTTTTTTAAATTTTTGATTTGGAAAGTTTTAATTTTTGATTTTATTATAATTTTTTCAATATTTTTCGCATTTTGAAAACAGTTGGAATTTTTGATTTTGTTATTATTTTAGTAATCTTTTTAGAATTTTGGAAAAAGTTTGAATTTTTGAATTGATTATTGTATGTTGTATTTTGTTTCGTGCTAGCGTATTTTTTCATATTTTGTTTTGAACAAAAATTTTGCAAAGTATGACGCTTGATAGTGGTTACTATGCCATTTTATTGGTCGAGAAAAATTAGTGGCTGCAAATCTTGGCGAGTGATATATTAACAGAAGCCCAAAGCATGCACCGTGCTGAAGTTTGAGCTTATTCGAGTCGTGGGTTAAGGCATGACACAAATTTTCGTGTCGCATGTAAAAATTGTGGTTTTCGATTTATGGCCAGTTTAACGTCTTTGATTTTGTAATAATTTTTGGAATAGTTTTAGAATTTTCAAAAATCAAAAATTATAAAAAAAAATGTATGTGTTTTAGATCTATCGATCAATAAAAGAACAAAAAAAACGGTATTCGATTTTTGTTTTGCTTGAAATAAAAATGCAAATAATATTTTTATGGGTATTGACACGAAATGGCAGGGTGCCGTACAAAAAATTTAAATTTTTTTTAAGGGCCACCCTAATCTTTATAAACGAGCACCTTACTGCTGACCTTAAGGCATTATTCATTCATAATAAACGATTTGCTAAGGAAAACTCGGTTAGTTTTGCGTGGTCCAAAAATGGATGCATTTTAGCAAAAAAAAAAAGGACGATTCACTGTCATCAAAAATTGTCAGAATATTCTGTATAGAAAATTTAAGTAAGCATTTTGGTTCAAATCCACCAACTACACAACTTTCTATTTGATTGTACTATTCTACCATCATGCATATTAGTATTTATTATCAAAACGTAAGAGGTTTGCGCACTAAAGCGAAGGACTTATTTTTAAATGTTATTCAAACAAATTATGACATTATTTAAACCAATCTTACGGATTCTTTTGGGGATGGCGAATTGTTTGACGCTGATATTCTGTATTTCGTCGTGATCGTAATTCAACAACTAGTAAAAAAACAGTGGTGATGGAGTTTTAATGGCAGTTAAATCTTCTATAATCAAATCCATAACTCATTTGAAAAATTTAGCTTCATCATCTGAAGATCTGTGGCTTTGAATTATATTAACTAATGAGATAACATTTCGGATTTGTTCTGTATATTAATCCACCAGTTCCTCATACTTCTGCTTTGATGGATCATTTTCGAATTATCGAAGAAGTGACTCCCAACTTTCCTGATGGGGTTATAATCGTAACAGGAGATTATAACCTGTCCAGCTTGTGTCTTCCTAATGGTATATTTAACAATGCTGAAAATCTAAAGCAGTCGATGTTTATGAACACGCTTAATTTTTCTGGTTTACAACAACTGTCTTCTATTACGAATAGTAACAATCGTTTATTAGATTTAATTTTAGGAAATAATTTCTTTTTTAATAGAATCAAAGTTTCTAATCGCTTGCATAAATTATCAGTGATTGATGTACATCATCCACCTCTTGATATTGATGTAAATTTTAAATATAGTCCTACACATAAGCTGATTAACCGTGAACCTATATATAACTTTAATAAAACAAACTATGAATTGTTATTTCAATTATTTTCGATAACGAACTGATTTAACAATGTCAGTATTGAACATGCTAACGTAAATAAACTACTTGAATTATTTTACAAAAATCTGAATGTGGTAATACGACAGTGTGTTCCTTTACTATAAATAAAAAGAGCAGCAATTTCTCATGTACTTACTATAGGGAGACTATAAACATTTATAATACAAAATATTTTTTGCATAGACGTTATAAGAAATATGGAAATATAAGTGCCTATGTTTTATTCAGTGAGTTACGTAGCCAAGTCTCTGTTTCGGTGAACAATGATTATTCCTGTTACATCCAGCATGTTGAAGAAAAAGTTAAACAAGATCCAAAATTTTTCTTTAGATTTTTTAAAAACAAACGTAAAGTGAAAACGTCTTCAGTTTCTGCGGTAGTATGGAACAAGGAGGAAGTGACAGAACCAATTGACATTGCTAATGCATTTGCCGATTACTTTAAAATAGCCTATGAAGAATATTCTTATTGCCAACCCAAAGTAATCGAAAGTAGCCATCTTAATTTAACGAATTTGTCGTTATCACAAAATGAAACCTATGAGTTAATGCGTAATCTGGACCCAAAAAAGGTCCGAGTACCGCCATTATTTATTAAAAAATCAGCTAGTTACTTGGCTGAACCACTTAGTATTATATTTGAGAAATCTTTATCAACAGGAATATTTCCTACAGCTTGGAAATCCACTACAATTATGTTATCCGTTGTGGCTAAATTGTTTGAAAACTTAGTGGTTTAATAACTGAACAACACGGAATTACATAGGGTCGATCTATTGTAACCAATCTTTTTGTATTCTATCAGAACTTAGTAAATTCAATTGACGCTGGTGATCAAGTTGATACCATCTATACCGACTTCGCCAAAGCATTCGATCGCGTTAATCACAGTATTCTCCTATATAAACTTAAGTGCATAGGCGTTAATGGTCGTCTACTTGATTGGATTGCAAGTTATTTGAAAGATCGTACACAAAATGAAAAGTGTGAGGGTTTTTATTCACGACCAATATCCACAACGTCGGGGGTACCTCAAGGCCACTACTTTTTACATGTTTTATAAATGATATTTCTAATTGCAATTATTTCTTAAAATTTTTTAAAACTATCAAATCACAAAGCGATATGCTCTTGCTTCAAGAAAATCTTAACAGATTAACTGAGTATTGCTTTGAAAATTGTCTATATCTTTAAAAGTTGACAAGGGCCACTCTGTATCATATGTTAGAAAGAAACGTAATACGTTCCAAGTCCTATATTCACTAAACAACGAGCTACTAAGTGTTCTATTGCCAGTCAAGGATCTAGGAGAAAATATTTAAAAATACACTGGATTTCACTGATCACTTTAACGCAATCACCAAAAAAATCACTCAGTCTGATTGGCTTTATTATTCGCTGCTCAAAAGATTTTCAAACAATGACTCCACTATTAACATTATATAAGTCGTTTGTTCGTTGCCACTTGGATTACGCATCTATTATTTGGTCTCCCTATTATACCAATGCCTTAATGATGATTGAATTTATACAAAAAAGGTTCATTAAACATCTCTTCTATAAGAATTTCTACCCGATGTATCATACACATTTAACTATCCTTTGTTTCGAAAAATACTGAATCTCGACTTAATAGTCGAGAGAAGTTCCACTATGGATATGAATATGATATTCCTGCATAAAGATATTAACTTTTAAATTCAGTGTCCCGAAATTCTGTCTTATATAAATGTCTATGTTCCTAGAGTTAATTCGAGATCTCACAACTTATTTTTTACCAATTCTTCAAGAAAAACTATTGCTCATTTTGGGCCTGCTAATGGTTTAATGAGATCAGCAAATCAGTTGCTACCCACTATCGATACTTTTTGCACCAGTACAGCTCATTTTAAATTGGAAATTTCTAAGGCGATTGCCCTGCTATATGTTAATTTTTTGTAGCATATCATTTTTAAACCTATCTTTGTTTGTATCGTTTGTATTGTTTCACGGTTTCCAATTCCCAGATTTTAATAGATGACGATTTCTTAAATTTAATTATATCCTAATCAATTTTTAAACTTAAGTTAAATAAGTAATATTAATTATACAATGATAATGGTAACAGTTTGTTAGTGGATTTTACAGAAAACAACATTTAACTTGATTTTATAATGTGATGGTGGCTATTTGCTCACAAACTCATTTGAGAAGTTTACAAAATGATTGTTTAAAATGACAAATCACTAAAACAAGATCTTTACTATAAGTTTCTTTGAACTAATTTTATAATAACGTAACGTAACGTTCTTGGCACCGATGAACCGAGCTAAGATCAACCTTTGGCCTCGTATGTTGACAAAAACGAATTACATTTTTTCATTTCAAATAGCAGATTATGGTTTTAATATCAAACTATCAAAATTTTAATCCGAACATTCACAGTAGCAACTTAATTTTTACAAATCATCCTCCTTCACAAAAATACCTCATTAAAATATTTTTCCAAACAATATGCATGCACATTTAATTAAACAATGGAACCACGCCACACTATTAATATCCAGCTAATTTCATTCGATTGACCAAACATGGGTAAAAATAAATTTATAGAAATAAACAGAAGAAAATCAATTTGTAATGCATTTTAAATATGTACTGTGAAACAACAACAAATGAACAAAAAACGCGGATCAATTATTTTATTTATAAATATTGAAATCACATAAAAAAATAAATATCGATTTAAGTCCTTTAAACTTTTCATTTTATATAATAATTAAATTTCAATTATTACATATTTACTTATAATTGAATAGTTTTCAAGGTTATATATATGTAGATTTTTTTTGTTTTTGGACAAACTGTGTGTGGGATTTATTTGTAATACAAAAAAATTCATTTCACTTTCAAAATACAAATAATTCAATGGATAGATATTATGTTATGAGAGATAGTTGAGAAAAACTTATTCTCCAACGAAATCCGATACAAATTCTTTAACAGAAAACTAATTCAGAAGTTAAAATTATCATGCTACATTATTATCAACCAACCTTCGTATCCGTTTAGCAAATAAATTCAAGTATCTTTCATAGTTTTTGGTCTTTATGGTAATTTTATCTTATAAGATTGATTAATGTTCTGAGATCGTTAAGAAACCAAAACTAAAAAAAAAATCTTGTCAAATAAGGGCAAAATTTATAGCAAAATAAAAAATGTAAAATTTTGTTACGTTTAATTGATTTATTGTCGTTGTGCAAATTCTTGAGATATTTATCGTTACGATTAATTGATTAAAACGGTTAAATTAATTATAGGTAGATATAGATTGTTTATATTTTGATACGGTTTAAATATATCAACTTGTTTGTTGTGATAATAGCGACAAAATATTTAATCAGTTTTATTCCATTTATGAACTTGCTAGATTGGTTACAATTCACATAACCAGGACAATTCTTTCGTGTTTGTCAGGTTTTCTATCAAGTGCTTATATTATTTGTGATCTTTACGAAAATTCTCGACAAAAAAAGCTTAATATTTATCTTAATTTGGTTGACATTTTGTTGGTGAAACATCAATGGGACAATTATTGTGACCGTCAGAGCCGGACTTATATATATCATTATTTTTCAAAAACCTAATTTTATACGCTACATTTTCATCCATTCCTGTAAAATGAATTCGTGTAACTATAGTCCTCTGCTATTTAATTTTATACGGACCTTTATTCTGTGCTGAATCTATTTCAACCCTGTTTTTATTTGATTCTGTGGCTGAAAAATGAAACTTGAAACCCGTCGCAAAGTTGCTATCTTCGTTTTTATAAATATGTTCTGCAACATCGGTAAAATGAACAATCCATTCCAACCCATCTTATCTCATCTTCACATCCCATCCGATGCCATCCGATCCCATCCCATCCGATAACATCCCATCGCATCGCAAGGCATCCCATCCCATCTCATCCCATCCCATCCCATCCCATCCCATCCCATCCCATCCCATCCCATCCCATCCCATCCCATCCCATCCCATCCCATCCCATCCCATCCCATCCCATCCCATCCCATCCCATCCCATCCCATCCCATCCCATCCCATCCCATCCCATCCCATCCCATCCCATCCCATCCCATCCCATCCCATCCCATCCCATCCCATCCCATCCCATCCCATCCCATCCCATCCCATCCCATCCCATCCCATCCCATCCCATCCCATCCCATCCCATCCCATCCCATCCCATCCCATCCCATCCCATCCCATCCCATCCCATCCCATCCCATCCCATCCCATCCCATCCCATCCCATCCCATCCCATCCCATCCCATCCCATCCCATCCCATCCCATCCCATCCCATCCCATCCCATCCCATCCCATCCCATCCCATCCCATCCCATCCCATCCCATCCCATCCCATCCCATCCCATCCCATCCCATCCCATCCCATCCCATCCCATCCCATCCCATCCCATCCCATCCCAGCCCTTCTCATCCCATCCCATCCCATCCCATCCCATTCCATTCCATTCCATCCCATCCCATCGCATTCCATTTCATGTAATTCTATCGTATTGCATTGCATTGTATCGCGCATCGTATCACATTGCAAAATATCGTATCACATCCCACTCCATTTCATCCCACCCTATTCTATTCCATCACATCCATTCAATTCCAATTCCAAATCCCCATTTATCCCAATCCTATCCTACCCAATCTTATCTAATCCTATTTGGATTTCATGTCGTTTAATATCATTTCATTTAATTTAATTTAATTTTATTTCATTTCATCATATCCCATCCTATCCCCTACCATTCCATTCCACTCCACTCCACATCATTCCATTCCATTCCAAATCATTCCATATGATTTCATTTCATTCTATTCCATTCCAATCCAGATCTATCCAATTCTATTAAATGTTTTCCAATCCTATCCAATCCTATCCAACCCTATCCAATCCTATCCAATCCTATCCAATCCTATCCAATCCTATCCAATCCTATCCAATCCTATCCAATCCTATCCAATCCTATCCAATCCTATCCAATCCTATCCAATCCTATCCAATCCTATCAAATCCTATCCAACCCTATCCAATCCTATCCAATCCTATCCAATCCTCTCCAATCCTATCCAATCCTATCCTATCCAAACCTATCCAATCCTATCCAATCCTATCCAATCCTATCCAATCCTATCCAATCCTATCCAATCCTATCCAATCCTATCCAATCCTATCCAATCCTATCCAATCCTATCCAATCCTATCCAATCCTATCCAATCTTATCCAATCTTATCCAATCCTATCCAATCCTATCCAATCCTACCCAATCCTAGGTTGAATGCATAGAACAAACAAGTGTGGCCACACCACAAGAGGCAGTAAGTACGACACATTCGTAAAAATAATCTTACCGAAAGGTGGCAAGAATTGTTAAAGTATTTGAAGGAATCAAAGCAACAGCAATTTTCTTCACTCCTTCGGCTATGTGGTGTAGAATAATCTCGTGATAAGTTTATCCATGATATAAACTAGCAATAAAGTCCACCAAGCTAGTCAAACTTTGACATGACATCTTAAAACTTGAACTTTAACAACCAGAGGTATTTTACCTGGAATTCAGTAGCTAATTGCCACAAAAAAAAACCGAGTAATTAGTTGGCCAAACTGTCAGAACTTTTAACATCTTCTTCCTACAACACACCTCAAAAATGTTAAATTAAATCAAAACAAAGCCAAACCAGATAGAGATAATTTTCTATGAAAGCCATACTTAAATGTTAAACCATTTTGAGCATAATATCATTTGTCTTAGAAAGTGAGGTTGATTAAAAATTAATGGTAACCATTATCAATTCATTTATTTGTTTATTATCACATTTACCTGTTACTTTATACTTTTATTTACTGGCGCACACCCATTCAAATGGCATTGGTTTATTCACTTTTTTTTAAAGTGCAGATTTTTTTTTGTGGATAAAATTACTTGTCATTTGTGACAGCCAGCAATTTATGCGATAATCATACAATCTTTTTATGATAATCAATAAAATTTCCATAGTAAAAAACTTCAAGTAGTTTTATTGCAAATTTTATTTTTTTAACTTGCCGAGCACTTTAATTCTTTGTACATATCTTAAATTTTTATTAATTGTGTAATTAAATTTGATAATCAATCACAAAATGTTTGTTGTTGTTGTAGATAAATGTCAAAGGTTCTCGGTAAAATATGTTGATTAATTAAAATTAGTCTGTTTGGGGATTTCAGTTTGATGACGATTACTATTATAAAGATGTTAGTGTGAATACTAAATTTTCTGACCAATAAATTCTAGAGAAATATTTATGTATCAAACAAATCTAAGAAATATTTATATTTTTGCATATTCATCTTCTGAAGCTCGTCATCATTTATAGTTAAAGTTTGGTTAAATTCTGTGAAAAATGATTTGAATGATCTTGTGTGCTTTTGAGTCACAGATAAAATTTTAATTCCCTGGAGTTTAGGAAGTTTGTAGTTTTATTTCCATTTTTATTTTTATTGATTTTTCTTGTTTGAATTATATTTTTTATATTTATTATTATTGTTTCCTTTTTTATTTTATTTTAGGTTTGTTTTATTTTTATTTTCTCGATTTTCTATTTTATTATTTTTCTTTTAATTTCTGTCATTATTTCTTCAGCTTAGTTTTACTGCTCCTTTTATTTGCATTTTTTTAATTATCGTTAAGATTTTATTTGTTTATTTTCTCTTTTATTTTAATTTTATATTTTTATTCACTCTTAATTTTTATCTGTTTTCATTTCTAATATTTGTTTTACTATTTCTTAATGTTTAATTGGTTTGATATAGTCGTTTTTATGTTATTTATTGTTTTTGTTGTTACAATTGTTTAATTGGTGCTATATTTTTTCGATTTTTGTTGCTGCTTCGTATTTTATCATTTTGTCTTTTTACCGACCTAAAGGCACAGTCAAACCAATGAAATTCTTGATCATTACCACGTAAAAGTAGCGCGGATGTTTAAATGACTCAATGATTCTTGGAGCAGCGAGCTACAAGTTGTATCTTTGTCATAATTTGCTCCATGTTTATAAGTTTTATATTCGTCCCTGTATTGAGTACTGTTGTCAAGTTTGGGGTGCTGCGTTTGTTTCCATCTTGGCCCTCTTGGACTCTGTTCAAAAGCGGGCTATACGAATTGTGGGTGATCGAGATTTAACATCAAAACTTAATTCCCTACAACATCGTCGCACTGTTGCTGACCCCGTTGTTTTTTACAAATGTCGTCATCAACAGTGCTCAGATGAAATCAGCAACATCGTGCCTCCAAATTATTCTTACCCCCTTTTCACTCGACAATCGGCTAGCGCAAGCAGTCAAACGGTCGAGATATCGCGCTGTCATACTGACAGATCGCAGAAAGACTTCTTGGTCCGACTGCATACAAATGCAATAGTTTGCCGGAATCCATAGCCTCGGGTGGTTTCAATAATAACAACTAATAACATTATTAGTTTCCGGAAAATTTGACTAAGGTGTGCCTTTAGTTATTATTATTTTTTTCTTTATTTTATTTCAGGTTTGTTTTATTTTTATTTTCTCGATTTTCTATTTTATTATTTTCTTTTAATTTCTGTCATTATTTGTTCAGCTTAGTTTTACTGCTCCTTTTATTTGCATTTTTTTAATTATCGTTAAGATTTTATTTATTTATTTTCTCTTTTATTTTAATTTTATATTTTTATTCACTCTTAATTTTTATCTGTTTTCATTTCTAATATTTGTTTTACTATTTCTTAATGTTTAATTGGTATGATATGGTCGTTTTTATGTTATTTATTGTTTTTGTTGTTATAATTGTTTAATTGGTACTATTATTTTTTCGATTTTTGTTACTGCTTCGTTTTTTATCATTTTGTCTTTTTACCGACCTAAAGACACAGTCAAACCAATGAAATTCTTGATCATTACCACGTAAAAGTAGCGCGGATGTTTAAATGACTCAACGATTCTTGGAGCAGCGACCTACAAGTTGTATCTTTGTCATAATTTGCTCCATGTTTATAAGTCCTATATTCGTCCCTGTATTGAATAATGTTGTCAAGTTTGGGGTGCTGCTTATCTTATCTGTTTTCATCTTGGTCCTTTTGGATCTGTTCAAAAGCGGGCTATACGAAGTGTGGGTGATCGCGATTTGACATCAAAACTTGATTCCCTACAACATCGTCGCACTGTTGCTGACACCGTTGTTTTTTACAAATATCGTCATCAACAGTGCTCAGATGAAATCAGCAGCATCATGCCTCCAAACTATTCTTACCCCCGTCTAACTTGGCAATCAGCTAGCGCAAGCAGTCAAACGGTCGAGATATCGCGATGTCATACGAACTTCTTTGTCCGAACTGCATACAAATTCCAGTTTGCCGGAATTCATAGTCTCGGGTGGTTTCAATCCGCAGAGGTTGTTCAATCATGAACACCTTAGAGCGCAAGTTGTTGTGGGACCTACGTATTAAAAGGCATTTAGGTGTTGTTGTGACACATATTGTAAATCGTATAACACAACACTTTTTATTTAAAAAAAAAAAATAATGACTTTAATACCGCTTAATGGCGAATTCAGTCATAAAGGGGAAGAAATGGGCTAAAATTAAATCCACGATAGAGAAGATCCTCCTGTACATTATTTTCGATTAGGACAGCGCTAAAGTTTAGCCTACGCATGCACATTCTCGTTGAATTAAACGTAAGGATGCCCAGTTATGGAAAAGTTAAGGTTTAAGCACCGATACTCCTCTTGCCTGCTCATTTTTCAAAAGACTTCGCTTGAGAATAGTTGAAATAAACATCCAACAAAATTCTAAAATATTATACCAACGACATTAATAATTTTCTAAAGTTCAAATGAATCATCCAAATCAGTGAAATTGATAACAGAAAAATGTCATCATTCGTAATGTCAGACAACAACAAACAAATTTATCTGAATTCAAATAATGAGGTAACTATAAATAAAATTTATCTCTCGAACAAATTTTATGATGTAAAAACCATGACCGTCGTCAACTACGAATATTTTAGCTTTCCCAAAACAAAAAAACACGTAACAAAAACTTGATTTTAAAAAAATTTATACATTTAATTGTAAATTTGAACAAATTCAAGTTTAAAATGTTAATTATGTTAAATAGTTTCACAACTATACAAAACTATATTACGAGGATAGTTGTTGTTTTTTCACAATCAACAATTTTACAGTAAATTTCATGTTATCCATGATTTTGTCGTTGTTTTGTAGAAATTTAAATTAGTCGTCATCGTGGGGTTTGTGTATTTCCTGGTTTTGATAACAAAATTAGTGGTAATTAATTTCCAGAAAATTTGACTAAACGGTGCTTTAGAATGGTGTATAATATTTTATTGAGCATGGGGTTGGTGTTAAAAGTGTTATTGATGCAACAACGTTCCTTACTTATCACTAAATAAATGTTTGTAAAATTTTTGTATTTACTTTGATATTGTGATGAAACGACAAATACATGTCATTTTTCGACAAAAACATAAAGAAATAATGTGCAATTGCAACATTATTGACTTATGTCAACATTGTTAGCTAACCACGACGTAGATTAGTGTGTGAGTTGTACAATTTATAACTTTTTTAATTATCGCATTAATCTATTTGTTATTATGCAAACCAAAACAATCAAATACTTAAAACTGTTATTGATTAACTTAGTTGTATGTTGAAGTCAATATTTAATTTGACTGATACGAACAGTTTTGTATACCAATTAACTAATTTATGTGTAATGAAAAACGATTCCAAAACTGTTTTAAAAGAAATCCATAGGTGCGTGATAAGCATTGGATCAGGACGTTTCAAATAACAGAAAACTAGAATCACCATAGCAATCATATAAAACTGACGTTTTTACTAAATGTAAAAATGGTCCCTCGAGCCGGATATTTGGATGTTATTTGAAAGCGAGAGCATGCATCTTGGTTTTTGGAGTATTTTGCTTTGGTTTAATGTTTGGCTCTTTCCATTTTTGAGTTAGAAAGCATTGTACTCTTATGGTTTGTTGTTATAAAAAATATACTCTGAATATTGTTTAAATGGAAAATGCACTACATAGAAAAATTATATTTATAATATCCTCTCATCAAAACATCTCACATTCTTAGTTTTATTAAATTACCAAGTACAATAATAATAAAACCCAACACACAAAAAATAGTTACAAATTCGGTCGATGACCTAAACCGCAAGCCGTCCTAAATAACATATATCCAAAAACGCAAATGTAAACGGCATCTAGAGCTACTCTTACCATATTTTTTATCGATTGATAAAATTTAATTTTAATTTATCCATGCATTCGGACAAGGAATTAATTCTTATCTGATGCAAAAAGAAAAGAATATGTTTTAAAATATAATTAAAATTTCGATGAACTTTAAAAAAACAAGTTTCATCGCAAAACTGAAATTCTTTACCAAGAGTTCGCGAAAAAAATTCTAAATTTTAAATCATATTAAATCCGCATTGTGATAAATTCAAAGCAATTTAAGTTACATTTATTCACACCTACAATCAATGTTACTAATGTCTTAAACTTAAACTAACGATATCTCGATGTCATAATATATTTGACGATAGCAAATATTAAAAACAACTTAATAGTTTAAAAATAAAATAAGAGATTTAGCGCATTTAATTGTGGCGACAAGAAAAGAATAAAAATAAAAAAAATATTACGATGATTAGCTGAAAAGTTGTTTGGCTCGTTCCTGTTTTAGGTTAAGCGGAGTTTTTGACACTCTGTTGAACAGCCAAATTATCGAAAATAATTTCAAATCTGTGTAGTCGAGAACTCCCTGTTCTTTCAAGCAGAGTGCGAACGATTCTGTTCACAGAAAAGATATTGCATGCCGTTTCCAGTATAGAAACAAATAGAAGTAACAATAAAAAATATATAAAATTGTGATAAAATTTAGATTTATTATTTTTTAATTTGATATTTTGATAATTAAAATTAAGTTTGGAATTTAAATACAGATTTAACAATTTGAGAATTAGAACAAAAGTAAAATCAGAAAATTATCAAAGGAAAATTACTTAGGGGCCCACACCGATTTCATATGATGATTACTACATATTTTATTCTTGGTGAGGCGCCTGTCCTTGACGAGCCTTGTTCTGCCATTTTTTTCGATTCGGCCGCTTTTTCGTTCGGCAGGCTCCGAAAAATGCCGATTGCACACGATCTTGTAAATTTGGTACCACAATTTTGTTTTTTAACTATAGGTGGTAAAAATTTGTTTTAGAACACGAGGGTAAGCTTGTCCGACAAAAATGTGTCTGCTATTGTTGAGTCCGGCAACTAACATTTTGATATGTTTGAGTTGTCGGACTAGATAACAAGATACCGGGCAATCGGCAATTTTCGGAGCTTGCCAAACGAAAAAGCGGGCGCATCGAGGAAAATAGTAGAACACAAGTTTTCGGAATCCTCAAAGACAGACGCCTCATGAAGTATAAAATATGTGTTAATCATCGAATGAAACCAGCGTGGGCACAGGGACTACGAAGGGAATAAGAATTTTATATTTGGCATTTTAAATTTTTGAAACTTAAAAAACAAAATATCAAAATTTGAAAAAAAAATTTGAAATTGGATGTTTTGAGAAGTTTTGGAGGGTAATTAGGTAAAGGGGTAATAATTAGAATTTTGAATTGAGCATTTTAAATTTATTAAATTTTAGAATTTGAACAGAAAGGAAAATCAAAAAATTATAAAAAAAAAATTATTTGAGATTACTTCCTACGGTCCCAAAACCTTTGAAATTTGTTTGTAAGTTGTGAGTGCTGGTAATTAATTGGGGGCAGAGTAGGATAAGAATTTTGAATTTAAAATTGTAACTTTAAAAATGAAATTTCAAAATTTGAAGTTTTGGAAGTAAGCTGAGAATAAGAATTTTGAATTTTTGGAATTTTAAAAGAAATTTAAATTCAAATTTGAGAATAAGAATTTTTAATTACGCATTTTAAATTTTTGGAATTTAAACGATAATTAGAAAATAGTAACACAACGGAAACTCAGAAAATTATGAAAGGGAAATTACTAGGAATTATTTCCTAATGAATGAAAAAAAATTGTTTTCAAGTTTAGAATGTTGGTAACTGGGAACTGAGGAGAGGGAGGATTTTGTATTTGGCATTTTAAATTTTTGGAACTTTAAAAACGAAATTTTGAAATTTGAAAAAAGTTGAAATTTGAAATTTTGGATATAAGAGGAGAATAAAGTTTTGAATGTAGTATTTTAACTTTTTAGGATTTAAAAAAAATTAAATTAAAAAATTGTGACATATTAAAAAATTGTGATAGGAAAATTCTTAGAAAATAATTTCTTAATGATAAAAAAACTTTGAAATTTATTTTCAAGTATTGAATGTTGGTAATTGGGTGCAGCGAAGATAAGAATTTCGAATTGGGTATTTTAAATTTTTGGAACTTTAACAACGAAATTTCAAAATTTGAAGTTTTGGATATAAGTGGAGAGTAAGAATTGAATTTTGAATTAAGCATTTAAATTTTTAGAATTTAAAAAAAATTATAATTTGAAAACTAGAAAAATAGCAACGGAAAGGAAAATCAAAGTATTATTTTTGATTATTACTTGGGATTATTTAATAAACAAAAATATTTTGAAATTTGTTTTCTAGTTTTGAATTGGAAGTAGAGCAGAACAAGGATTTTGAATTTGGCATTTTAAATTTTTGGAACTTTCTGAAACGAATTTCTGAAACAAAATTTTAAAAAACTGAAATTTGGAAGTTTTGGATATAAGAGGAGAATACGAATTTTGAATTAAGCATTTTAAATTTTTGGAATTTTAAAAAAAAAATTTAGAATTTTTTTTTTCGGAAGGATTTTTATTTTTATTGGACGAAAAAGCTTTTAATGCAATAACTCGATGAGTATCTAAAATTTAGCTTTTAGATTTGAATAATGAAATACAATTGAGACTGTAACTGTAATGTGAAATTAGGAAACAGGAATTTGGAAAGTAAATTTTGATTTTATAGTAGTATTAGTAAGCAATTAAACATTGTGCGAATCATTTAAAAAAAAATTCAATTCGGACTCATTTTTTCGTTGATCTGAATAAACCTTTCAATTTATTACAGAAAGATTTGTTTGAGTTTCGGGTAGGATTCGAACCCCTTCATCAGTAACACCATTTTGAACCTTTGTGTTAGACACGATTAAAACTACGTCTCGTAGGAAATAGAATTTAAGTTTTTGATTTTGTCTCTAAAATCTTATATTCCGCCAGTTGGATCTTAAGAAAAGTAAAGATTTGTGGTGTTTGGCGTTCGCAATCTAGTCAGTCATGCTCATGTCGGTTAGCATAGTCGTTTTATATTGAATCGCAAAAGCAATTCATACCAGCCAGTAAAAAGCTCAAAGTAATGATTAACATTGGATCGTGGTTATCAGCAAAACTCGTTCTAATTCACAGTACACATCAAACCTGGCTTTCTTCCCAACCTTGAAGTCAACTTATATCAAGAAACAAATCGAGCTTATACCTTTTTTTCAATTCGTCTCATTAACTTGCACGACTGTTTCGGGTTTATAGTAGTTAAGTTATTTTAAAAACTGTTTGTTTTATTTGGTTACGTTTTATATTTTTATTTTAGTATTAAAACTTTTATTATTGGTTTTAATGCATTAAATATTTTATTTTTACGTCTTTACAGGACTGGGTGGATTGTTCAGACTGTTAAAAATGCTGAAAAGTATAGGTGGGGGTATTGTTACAATATTAAAGTTTTAAATATATATTAATTAAAGTAGGACAAATAAGTGAAGATTGCTAGTTTTTTATAAAATTTGTTTAAAAAGCAATTAATTGCAATATAAAAAAAGCAAATTTCATATGTGTTGTAATAAAAATAGTAAAAATAAAAAATTCAACTTACGCATTTGTATTACTCGTGGGTTCCGATGGTTTTGCTTCATATGTTCCTTGATTACATTTCGGAACCCACGATGCAACAGCTAAATAAACGACAGGCTCTTCATGAATAATAATTTCATTACCATTATAATATTTACTTATACGTTCAAATTTATAAAAATTATTTTCTTGAATACGATTATTATTTTTATAACTATTCAACGAATTTATCGTTGTCGAAATTGTTTTAACTTTAGGACTAATTTGTTTTGAAAAATCAACATATAATGGCTCATTCGATGGTTTACGATTAAATTCATCCTCATATGAATTTTTACTATAATTTTCAATACTACTACTAATACTATCACAACGACTTGAATAATTTGAATAGGAACTACTACTATTTTGTTGTTTATAAAACTCTTCTTCAAATGGTAAACCGGATGGAAATTTATCAGAAAATGGACTTTTATTCTCATCTTTTGATTTCTTTCCAATTCGTCCATCAACGGTTAAAGTTAGATTTTTTTTTATTGAATTTGATTTACTTTCATTTTCTTTTACAATTTTATTACTCGATGAATTTATATTAAGACAACGTTTGTGCGATCTTAGATAATTATGTTTTGGAGGGGAAATTGGAGAAATTGATTTCATTGATGATGTCTCACTATTAAGATTAGATGATTTTTGCATAAAATATTTCAATCGTGGTGAACAATTACTATGTGTTTTATTTTCAATTGTAAATTTATCACCAGCTCCCACAGTCGAATTTTTCATTTTAATCGACGATGCTGGATTGTAAGACGATTGAATATTTATTTGTTTTATTTTTGTGTAGGCTGTCATCTTCGGTAAAATAATTGAAGTTTGTTGTTGTTTTTTTAAATTAGATATTCTAAATGAACTACGACAAGAATTACATTGTTGTGTCAATGAACTATTATTACCATTAATCGGCATTTTTTTTTTATTTTGTTTAATGTGATATCAATTTTTTTTTTATTTTCACTTTTTTAGTATTATTTTATTACTTCAATTTCTACTTTTAACTATAATATCATTATAAAAATGTACACATTTTAAAGAGAAATTTTTATAATTTTTTATCAGAAATTTTATTATCAGTAAATTTTATTTTTAACTTCGTTTAATGACTTTTCACAATTATTGTAAATTTTACAATCTTTTTTATTATATCACAGAAGAATATAAAAAAAAACTATTTCATGTATAAAAAATTCTATAAATTTGCTAATTTAAATAATTTTTTTTTAATAATCGAACCACAATTTACACGACAGTTCATTAACACGACTTAAAAAAAACTATTTTTTTTTTGGAAGTAAAATAGAATTATAAATGTAATTGGATTTCATTTGTTATAATAATTCTATATACCGGTTGTATTTCACTTTTTTTATACTTAGTTATAGTTATGTTAATAACATTGAATTTTTGAAGATTAAGAAAATAAAAAAAAAATATATATAAATAAACAAGGTCCGTTGAAAAAGTGAAACTATAAAATGGAAACACACGTGACTGGATATAATATATTAAATCATAAGATTTATAAACAAATCCTTATAAGGAGAAATAATTTATTAATTTTTTGTTTTATCAACACAAATTCCTTTTTATCATTTATCTTTTATAAATTATAAACATAAATAAATCACATTTTAACTAATCACAACTAAATTTAAAGAACATATTTTTCGTAATGAAAATCACAAAACTATATCTTTCGTTTATAAAGAAATAACTTTTAAGATAATGTAGAGAAAAAGAAATATGAAATTTTATTTCATATTTAGTCAACGATATCATTGTAACTAAATGCACAACATTTTATTATTAATGTTTCAACCTTTGCGATTTAACAACAAAAACAACAAACAAACAGAACAACACACAATACATTAAACAAAAAGTGAAAAGTAGTTTTTCCTCTTTCGTTGTGTGTAGTATGTACCAAAGAAAAAAATCTTACAAAAAAAAAATGTGTTGTTGTTTTGTTTTATTTTTTATAAATATATATTGGAGAGACAACAGGCCTTGCAAATACAAAGGCAAATAAGATAAATGAATTTTAATCAAAAGAAATAGCGCAAGATATATAGAAAACGTAATGATAAAATACAGTCACAATACCCATGTGTTGTCGTTAGTTATACTTGTGTTTTGATAAACGTTAAAAGCATTAAACCAAACACATTTTAACAATTTGATTTATCTTCACAGCTGACTTGTATTCGTTCATTATCGGGGATTGAAATCCCTAAATAAATAGGGGCTGAAATATCACAGATCTGTAATATCAACACATCGGTATGGGTTAAGGATTTTGATATAGTTTGCAGCAAAAAACCTTTATGAGGTCATTGTTTTTTCGCTGTATATCAAACATAAAACTCTTTGAAAAAGTATTTTATCTCTGCTTAGAAATTTATTACAAAACTAACACAGAACATTAATAAATTGCTGGAAAATTATAACACATCATAAATTCGCGTTTCGAGAAAATATTACAAAAATAAATTTCTTTTCAAAATTCCAAAAATTATATATAATCAAAAATTTATACATTTTTCAAAATTTTTAAAATATTCCAAAAATTCAAAGGTTGAAACTTTTTTCAAAATTCTAAAAATATTGCAAAAATTATAACAAAATCAAAAACACAAACTTTTTTCAAAATTCCAAAAAATATAAATAAATATAAATATAAATAAAATTAAAAATTTAAATTTTTTAAAGTTCTAAAAATATTCCAAAAATTCTTACAAAATCAAACATTGAAACTTTTTTCAAAATTCTAAAAATATTGCAAAAATTCAAAATTTAAAAATTCGAAATTTTTCCAAAATTCTAAATAATCCAAAAATTATAATATAATCAAAAATTTAAACTTTTTCAAACTTCATAAAAATTTTCCAAAAATTATTATAAAATCAAAAATTGGAACTTTTTTCAAAATTCTTCAATTTTTTCAAAACTTTTTTCAATTTCCAAACAAAAAATTTCTCAATTGCCCATACTCATTACAATTTAAAAAAAAAAGTCAGGCAAGTGCTTTCGGTAGCTGAGGGTTCCGTGTACATATATAAAAATTGAAAAAAAAAAACACTTTTTGTTAGTATAGTTTCACGTTTATTTGAAATTATAGCTACCAAAAAAAATTTTAGTTTCGGTTTAGCAAAATCCCTACAGCAGTGGATTTTTTTAAATTTTTCTTTTGTAATGTTCGTAGATAAGGAGGGGGGACAAAAATAAATTTACATTTTTGAAAATAAGTCGAAAACTGTGCTTTCAAAAATTACCAAAAAAATTGTTTTGCACTACAAAAAAAAATCACCTTTCATATGACACCCACCATGACATGATCAAAAATAAGTTTTTTCAAAATTTCTACTTTTAACCCCCTCCAATGAACATTTGAAATTATAACTACCAAAAAAAATTTAAGTTTCGATTTAGCAAAATCATTACACCCGTCAATTTTTTTCTTTTGTAATGTTCGTAGATAAGGGGGGACATAAAAAAATTTTACATTTTTGAAAATAAATCGAAAACCGTGCTCTTAAAAATTACAAAAAAAAAAACCGTTTTGCACTACAATAAAAAAAATCACCTTTCATATGAACATGAACAATACCTCACATGACACGATCAAAAATTATTTTTTTCGAAATTTCTACTTCAAACTCCAATGAACATTTGAAATTATAACAACCAAAAAAAAAATTTTAGTTTCGATTTAGCAAAATCCCCACACCCATGAATATTTTTAATTTTTTCTTTTGAATTGTTAGATAAGGAGGAACAAAAAAATTTTTTACATTTTTGAAAATAAATCGAAAGCTGTGCTTTAGAAAATTACAAAAAAAACTGTTTTGCATTATAAAAAAAATCACCTTTCATATGACACCCCACATGACATGATCAAAAATTATTTTTTTTCAAAATTTCTACTTTAAACCCCCTCCCTCCAATGAACATTCGAAATTATAATAACCAAAAAAAAATTTAGTTTCGGTTTAGCAAAATACTTACACCCGTGAATTTAAAAAATTTTTTTTTTGTAATGTAAGGGTGGAAAAATCCCTACACCCATGAATTTTTTTAAAATTTTTCTTTTGATTGTTCGTAGATAAAAAGGTTGGGCAAAAAAAATTTAAATTTTTGAAAATAAGTCGAAAATTGTGCTTTCTAAAATTACAAAAAAAACTGTTTTGCACTACAAACAAAATCACCTTTTATATGACTTCCCACATGACATGATCAAAAATTATTTTTTTTTCAAAATTTCTACTTTAAACCCCCTCCAATGAATATTTGATATTATAACAACCAAAACAAAATTTTAGTTTCGACTTAGCGAAATTCTTATACCTGTGAATTTGTATAAATTTTTTCTTTTGTAATGTTCGAAGTTAACTGGACAAAAAAACCACTCGTTTTTGGTAATAACTCAAAAACTAAGCAGTCGAAAATTCAATGAAATATTTCGATTTTTTTCGATTTTTCTAGATCAAACTCGATTCCTTAAAAAAACCTTTTGTTTTACTATCTCCTTATCTATGTCCATAAAATATAGATAGAAAAATTTTTTTGAAATTTTTTTTTTATCATCAGGTGTGGGAAAACACATTTAATAACTGTAAAAAATTTCAAGTTGATAGCGCTTATAGTTTGTGAGTAAATCGATTATGTAGAAATTCGGACGGACACCGAAGTCTCACCAATAGGGTGCCGTTTTTACTTTTTCAAAGTACGGAACCCTAAAAAACGACATTCAATCTGCAACAACTGGATGTTTTCCAACTGGGTTTTCCTATTAGTTGGGAGTAGCTGAAGTTGGATAGAACCATTTTTCATGACCATCTCCATTTCCTATCTATCTGTGTCCTATCCATCTCCATTTCCTTTGTTTTATATCTGTCTAGTTTTTTTAAATGTCTAATTGCTCTGTTTGCCGTAGAAGTTCCTGGTTCCTGATGGTGTTCGGCCAGAAGCATTTGATCAGTCTTCTCAGGCATTTGTTCACAAACACCTGTAGTTGGTTTGTGCTCTTTCTTATATGTTTCCATGTTTCACACCCATACAGCGGTCAGTACTGACTTGAAACATGCATTGAACATTTGTAGCTTAGTCTTTCTTGACAGGACGGATGCATTCCAAATCTTGTAAAGCATAGTGAATGTATTTCTGGCTTTGTTAGTACGCTGACTGATATCTTCCTTATTCCCACCTGTTTTTGCTACAGTGCAACTAAGGTACACAAATTTATCAACTTCATCCGCTTGTGTATTATTTTGATGGTAATTGGTGTTATCATTTTGGTGTTCAATCTCATAGCCTTTGTTTTCTAATGTTGGTGTTGAGACCGACTTCATGTGCAAGGGTTGGTAGCTTCTGTATTTTCTGCTGCATGTCCGTATTTGGACATTTGGACTGCCATCATTGGTTCCATTTGGACTGACATCATCGAGCTTTCGCATGATACTATCTAGTACTATTAGGAATAGTAGCGGGGATAGTATACAGCCTTGTCTCACTCCTCGGTGGTTGTAGTATTTATTACTTTGCTGTCCTTTGTATTGTATTCTGTTTCCAGCATCCCGATACATTTCTTTGATTAGATCAATTATTTTCTTCGAGACGCCCATTTCACAAAGTGTTTTTCATATCGCACTTCTGTTGATTGAGTCGAAGGCGCGTACAAAGTCCACGAAAAGGAGATACAGTGGTGAATTTTATTCGTTAGATTGCTCTATGATGATACGGATTGTGTTGATATGATCGGTAGAGGTTCTTCCTGGTCTAAAGCCGGCAATTGTTTATATCTTAGTTTCATGTTACTTGATGGATATATTCTTTCGAGAATAATCATCGTTAGTATTTTTATTGTGGTGTTAAGGAAAGATATACCTCTCCAATTCTTGCATTATCTTAGATCACCTTTCTTTGGAATTGTTATGGTTAAACCCTCTTTCCTTTTGGTTGGTATTTTGCCTCTGTTCCACACATCAGCTAATAGTGGTGTTAGGGCCTCCGCTATTGTGGTTACATCTACTTTGAGTAATTGTGCTGATATATTATCGGTACCAGCAGATTTGTTATTCTTGAGTTTCTGTATAGCATCTCTAACTTCCCGTTCCGTTGGTGGAGACTGCAAATTACTTCATGTTGTTGGCTGTTGTTCGTGAGTTGTGAGGGTTTGACCAAATTCATCCTTTATTGGTGGAATGTTTGTATATTTGTTAGTGACTTTTCTCACGCATTTGTGTAGTATTCGCATATTTCTATTAGCTGCTGCTGTTTCTGCAGTCTTGAGAATGGTTTCAGTGTATCTTCTGCGATCATTCTTTGCCATCTTTTTCACTTGTTTCGCTGTACTCTCATTTTAGCTGCGGATCTTGGTTGTGATCTGTTGACAGAGTTGCACTTTGAGCTGACGACGCTTTTCAATTTTCTTCCAGGTATCATCACTGATCCATGGTTTCGCGATTTTTCTTGCTATCCAAGCACATATGTAGCAGTTTTGACGTTAACTTCTTTAATTTGTTTCCATTTTTCATCAATACTACCTAGTGGTTTCGTTGTTTGGTAGATTGAGCTGGAGCGATTTTTCGAAGATGTTATTTGTATTTTTGTCGCTCAATCTATTGGTGTTGAATTTCCTCTGACATGACTTGTTGTGTTTTACAGCGGTTGGTTTAATTTTGAATTTTGCAATTACCAGTTGATGACCTGTGTATGTCTGTTCCTCGCTTTGCTTTGACGTCTTGTAGTGAGGATAGAAACTTCTTGTTTACCAGTACGTGATCAATCTGATTCTTGGTTCTTCCATTTGGCGATGTCCAAGTGTATTTGTGTATGTTCTTGTGTGGGAACTTGCTGCCTCCTATGAATAACTGATTTGTGACACAACAATCGATGAACCTGATTTCATGTCATATAAGTAATTAATTTTATTTTTTCCAAACAATTGGGTAAAAAATAAATGAAAATCATTCTTTTGACACACTTGACAATATTTTGTTGACAAACTTATAATGCAATAATCTAGTATTTGGTCTTACATACCAATCCCGACCATCAAGACTTCTCCACCTTCAATGTTAGTACTCATTATCACATTCAATGTTACTACTCATTATCACTTACGTTTTTTAAGCAAAAAATATGCAAATTTCCTTGACGATTTTTTTTACCACACTTGACAAGTTTTTTATACACTTCCGGTACAGTAATCGAACACATCGTCCTTTCGGCTCTTACCATTGAATATACCTATTTTTAGAATTAAAATTTTTTTAAATCCCTCCAGCGGTTTTCTAGATTATGTCGGTTGCGACGGCCGGCCGGCCGGCAGACAGACATACATTTTCTTTTTTGCTTTTTTAGAATCGTTATGACCTAAAACATCGAGAAATGCTAAAAAAGGTGGTGATATGAATTTGACTTTTGGCTCGAGAATGTAATACTTAGGTCTTTCAAATTCCGAAGTAATTATTTAATGCATGATTGAAGCTAATTTTATATGGAGCGGCAAGAAAAAGCAAATATCACTACCGCCGACTACAACAGTACATTTTACCTTTCGCACTAAAAACAAGTTTAAGATTTTACAAGCATTATTTAAAATTCGAAATCGGCCATCGTGTGATACAATGTCGTCGGCAGTAAAAAGAAATTTTTACCACCACATAACCACTAGATTTTTCGGGTGGCGTCATTTCTTCGTTATCTTTTTTTCTAAATATTGAATTAAAATAATAACAAAAATTTATTCTAATAGTGAGGAGCTATAGTTATTATAATTTTTTATTAGGGTCTCGGACCCTAGCGCTATTGGGGTGTTAAGGAAAACGGGCCCACAATAGTGATGAAGAGTGTGCCTGAAGGTAGGCAGAATTCAAACATTGGAGTTTACGGACGTAAAATCAACGTTTGGCGAACCACTGTTAGGTATTTCCATCAGAAAACCCTTTGTTACAAAATGGCGCCCAGCGTGGGGCTCGAGATGGGACGACAATCTATGGAAAAAGTTTAGAAACCATTTATCTAGCTTTTGGCCATCAATGTGCTAGTGAACTTTATCCAAGTTTCAATTGTACATACAAATATACCTTTCTATTAGTATACTAAATACAAAAGCTCCGACATTGTAATTATATTGACTAGCTCAAAACCAGGTCTAAGTTTATCTACACCATAATTATCGAACAATCAACAAAACAATTATTCTAAAGTTCCACTAACCTATAACGAATTGGTTCGTTTCGACCCAACAATTATCGAGCACCAACTGTAAAATATTGTCCACTCCAATTGTTATGAATAAGAAACAGCGAAATAATAAAAAATAAAATAAAATCAGACAAAACGAAATGAAAAAAAAAAACAAATATATAAAATAAAATAAAATTTATTATTTTCTTAACAGACAATTTAAAATCACAAAGAAATGACTAATAATATTTCCATTTAAAGTTAAAAGAATAATAATATTTTCTGAATAATAATAATAAGAAACTTAAGTATTAAATTTCTTAATTACTATACAAGTAAAACTAACTTTTTTTTTATATTTTCATTATTCAAAAGAACATAATTTATAGATTTAGTGCTCTTAATAATATAATAATATTGAAATAGTTATTGTGATTAATTTCAATTTTGTGGGCAAATACTTAAGTTTTATTTTCTTTGTGTTTTCTTGTTAAGTTCTTGTTTAATCATGATACTTTGAACTAAATAAAAAAAAACAATAACATGTTTGTCCGGTTAGTCACATTTAAAAAGTTTTAACTGTGATTTTTACTTTTTTGCTTAAAAGAAAATATAACTGTTTATTTGAAATAAGATGAGTAAATTTGTATTAGGTTAGGGAAGGTTAGGAGAGTCGATGAGTTGTGCTTTATTTATTTGTTTACAGTTGTTAGGCGGAAGGTATCAGTTACATCTCTGAATTGTTTTTAAAAGAGCTTATCCTGTCAACTCCATATCCTACGTCCGGCATCTGTTTTATCGTGACATATAATTATCAATTATATAAAATTTATTATTTATAAATAAAATCGTGAATAGAAAACATGTTTTCATAGAAAATAATTGATAAGGGAAGATAAAGTGGATAAAATCAAAACATTGAAGTTTCAATATTTATTTTATGAAATGTTTTATTGTCTATCGGAAATGAAAATATTATGTAAGAGACAAGGCAACAGGTTAAGGTTCAAAGATAAAACAATATTGAAGAAAAGTTACACGATTTTAACCAATTGTTGACGTAATGCGTTAAGTGTTGACCTTTGTAATACTTAATTTGTTGACGATGTGTGAGGTTTTTTAAAGAAAACAAGAGAAAAAAAGTTGAGTTAATATTATAGGAAGCATATTTTTAGCATAACAAAACAGTTTGAATTGTCATAAAGAAGAAATTTTTGATCCTGTCATGTCATGTGGGGTATCATATGAAAGGTGATTTTTTTTGTAGTGCAAAACAGTTTTTTTTGTTATTTTCGAAAGCACAGTTTTAGAGTTATTTTCGAAAATGTAAAATTTTTTCTCTACGAATCCTTTATCTAAGAACATTACAAAAGAAAAAGTTTTAAAAAAATCACAGGTGTAAGAATTTTACTAAATTTTTTGTGGTTCTTATAATTTCAAATGTTCATTGGAGGGGAGGGGCTTTAAAGTAGAAATTTTGAAAAAAAAATATTTTTGATCATGTCAAGTGGCGTTTCATATGAAAGGCGATATTTTTGCAGTGCAAAACAATTTTTTTTTATACTTTTCGAAAGAACCGTTTTTGTCTTATTTCTAAAATTATGTTTTGGAGAAGAACTATTCTCGTAGAATTATATATACATTATACACGGAACCCTCGACGAGCGAGTTATATTCGCACTTGTCCGACTTTTTTTATTTTTTTTAATAAAATGTGTTGTGTAGTAGGAATTACAATATGTGTCACAATAACACATAAAAGCCTTTTAAGACAAAGCTCCTGCAACTAAACAATAAATCATATCACTGATAAAATACGACATAGGACAATATTTTATGATAGAATAAAGAAAATAAAAGTAAAATTAAATAGCAAATTTTTTAAAAAAGTTTGCTGAAACAAAACAAAAATGTAGTGCCAATAATCCAGCTGGTGGCATATTCCTTGATCTTGTGAAGCACCGTATTTCTTGATGATTAGACCCCACACATAGTTATATGAAGCCTCGTTTCCTCGAAGCAATAGCGTCTCACTATCAAGGAATATTCCACAGCTAAGATTGAGGGTGGTACCTTTGACCTTTGAAAACAGTTCATCCACCGCCACTACCCCTAAGTAGTCACCTTGTCTAGTAATATCTCATACCTATTGCCAGTGGTATGTGATATCTCACGTTAACTCGTATGTCAATAGCAAAGACTGAAGTACGCAGGGTTGTCACACCCGTAGATCAAAAATAAAAAAAAATTTACAAACAATAAAAACTGATCTCCATGCGTATTTAGCGTATGGTTTTTCTTTATGATACACAAACATAACAAACTAAAATTAAAAAAACTTAAAAACAAAACATGCATACACATTAAATTGTAATGAATCTGTTAAGATTCATCCATTCAATCAAACAATCATAAAACTCAAATCAATCTTAACCATATCTAAAATCATTTATTCAAAACCTAATCAACAAAAACATAATCACATCAATTAAATTCAAGTCAAAGACAATATCTCATTTTAAAAACAATTAAAGTCAAAGACCCAATATTATTTTAGAAACAATTATAAAGTTATTCTTTGACTCAAATTTCGAAAATAAAATTATAAACAAACATGAATAGTATATTCTTCAACGATGCCGAAAATATTATTTTCGGCGCGTAGAAGACTGTACTTTTTTAAAAATTATTATTAATTATTAAACATTTTTATTTATAATTACATACAATTCAAAGTTCAAAACATACAATTAAAATCTTTAAATTTATATTTATATTTCTGGTATTAAAATATAGATGACTCAATATGAATAAATTATCCAATTTCTATGTCATAAACAAAACCGTCTTTAGTCACAAGCCTGATTGTCTTTTCGACCAAAAAAATCGTCAACTTTATACATATACATATTTTTATTCTATTTGCACTACAAAATTCTATATTTTTATTCTATTTGCTCTATAAAGTCCCGAAAATCATTAAATAGCACATCTTTAAAGGTTTATTGTTTTTTGCATTTCGCGTCTAGTAGGCTTATAACTAAAGACGGTTTTGTAATAAACAAAATCAAATTTAAAAATTTTATTATTATTTATAAAATAAAACAACAGTTTTGATTTAGTTTTTGTATGGGGATGACGTTACGTAAATTCCTGATATATTTTAAATCAACGTAAATTATTTTAAGTAAATAAATATTTTTTTTTCGTTTTTCTTAAATAAATAGGTGAAATAATTTTTTTTTAAATATCTAAAGACCAACTATTTGTTACCATACTAGTTAAAAAGAATATATGAATATTATTTAGTTTACTATTCACACTGGTGACGAAAAAGAAATTTTCGATGCAATGAACAAACATCGAAAGTAGATTTTTTAAGTTGGGTAGTAGAAAAAATAATTTTCAATCACGCAAGCCACATATCCAATTACAATAATAAAATAATATTGTAATGGAATGCATTATTATATACATAAATTTTATTTCATACACTTTTAGAAAATTTAAGTAAGTTATGAATGATCAGCAAATATTAACTTGAATGAAATTATTAGTAGAGATTTTGTACATAATTTTTAAACTATATACTTAGAATTAGGGGACAGTTTAATTGTAAAATTCTGTATATAAACGATGAAATTTGAATGAATAAATTAGATTTATATCTCACGCGAAATTGATTGCATTTTGATTTAAAAAGCTCACTGACGACTTTCAGTTGCTTGTAGCGAACGAAGTCAAACAATTGAACTTAAAAACCAAGTTGCTTGTAGCGAACAGTTTTAAGAAAGATTGTGTCGGTTCTGATAAAAACGGACATTGGACTGAAGTAACATATCTCCTTCTAGAACAAAATATAAGTTCTAGACAACTTTTCTTATATTGAAGCAATAACCAAGGATTAATATTTCGATGAGTTATGTTATAATCATAATTTCGAACATGATTACAACCTGTATAAAATGAGTTTACAATCGATTTGATTACGCGTCTTTCAGTTGAAAGAGAAAAAGTTAAATATTGGAGCATTGGGTATGATTACATTTCAACATTAGACATTTACATCGAGTGATTTTATACATGCTAGTACATCGGTACAGTTCCAATGTGTTTTATGGTTTGTTGTTAAGCTCTGCAGTCAGACACTGAAATGCCCCACTTGTAGAAACAGTCAGCACGCCGTCCATGATTTGTTTTTGTTCGGTTTAGTGTAGTCCAGGTATGCCGTGGCAGATCGAAACCGGGTTGTGTAGAAGTCGGGTTAGTAAAAAAAAGACCAGATATGTGTTAATGATTTCAGGAGGTGTCCCAGGCATCCAAGATATTAACATCAGTTACCAGCAGGTTGCTGGCAGTTTTATGGAGTGTCTTTCTTGACTTCAACCGACAAAAAGTGTGGTCACCGTAATATTTGTGCAAGGGTAACGTGATATTGATGGTTACCTTTTTATTTTATGCGAGCGTCTGAGGGAAGGTGGAGCGGTATTGCATAACAAAGGAGTGGACCTGATAGTACCAGTTATAGTACGCATCGTGCCATGGAGCTGGCAGTGAACTTTTTGAGTATGTGTGCTATTCAACCAGACTGGTGCTCCGTACTCAGCCACAGATACACCAGACTTAGAGGGGTTATGTGGAGTGTAGCTGGAGTAGAACGTAGCCAGTTTGTGCAATATATTGTTTCTCGTTTTAAGTTTTTTTGACGTATTCTCTAGGTGGAGTTTAAAGGTAAGAGTTCGATCGAGAGTAATTCCCAGATACTTTGGCTGTTAATTGTATTTAATGACAATGCTGTTAGATAACACTGATAGTTCGAGTTTTGCCAGTTTGTTGTTTAAGTGGAAGCATGAACTCTCGGTCTTACTTAGATTAGGAAATAAGCTCTACGTTCGGAAATAGTCATTCAATATTGCCAGGTCAAATCTTCCAAGACTCTCATGTCTTTGTTTTTACTGCTCAGGGTCCAATTATCAACGTAACTAAATTTCTCCGATGTTGTATCAGGAATGTCATGAATGTACAAATTAAAAAGTAATGGCGCCAGGACGGACCCTTGTGGTAAACCATTGTTAAGCATTTGGGACCTACTACAGGAATCATTTAGATGGACTTTGAATACACTCAGCATGTTGTTACTTGATTACTCAGCATGTTGTTAGTTAAACGTGAGATGGTGATGCAAGGCATTGCATTGAACAGTTTGTATATAATCCCAATTCGCCAGACCGTGTCATATGCTGCAGTGAGATCGATGAATACTGCGCCTGTTTTTAATTGTTTTTGATACCCAGCTTCGATATAAAATGTTAAAGCGAACAATTGATCAGTGCAACTGCGATTGGGATGGAAACCACCTTGTTCGACTGGAAATTGATTATTCAAGATGGGTGCGATACGGTTGTATATGAGTCGTTCTAGCAATTTATAGCAGGTGCTCAAAAGAGCGATTGGGCGATAGCTTGCTGGTTTATCGGATGGTTTACCTTGCTTTAGTATCGCTATGATTTTCGTAGTCTTAAAATATTTTGGAAGATTACAGGTTACTAGGAGATTCGAGAAAAATTTAGTTAGCCTTTGTTTTACATTTTTTCCTCAATTTTTAAGAAATTCTGGAAAAATACTATCGTAGCCAGCTGCTTGAAAGGTACTAAGTGGGGCTTTAAAAAATTATTGCACTGATAAAAAAAAAATTATGAATATGAACACGGATGGAAATTTTTATATTTATTGCATTTTTATAGCAGTATTTTCATATTGCTTCGCAATACTTTTTCTTTTACTTTTTTATTAAATAAATTTAATTATAAATTTAAAAAAATTATTTGAAAACTTAGATTAGATTAAAAAGAGTGGGACAGGTTGCACGAGGCAGAATTTGTCCTGGCACGCAGACTCTGCGGCCCATAGCGCCGTGAAAACTTAAATTATTTATATTATAATTATATTAAAAATGTTATTTATTTTATTATTAATTTATATCAAACAACAGAATTTAGAAACGGACAAATTTAAATTCAAAAATAATCATCAATTCAAAACAATATGATCCTGCTATGCGCATGTCAAGAAAAAATATTGCAACGCTGATGCATAGGTTGACTTCACCACAGCTCTGGAAACATAGTGTTCTGGATATATAATGAGCTAATATCCATAAAATACTTTAATTAAAAGCTAACCAATATTATGGACTTCGTAGTTCTAATAATAAAAATATTAAAGCAGGCAGTAGTATCCCAAAAAACATAAATTCTGTTGTACGAGAAAAAGTAAAAAAAATTTTATCGGAAGTGACAAAGCGGAAGTTAGGATGCAGAACTGCTGTAAACCGTACTAAATGTGTATGTACCAAATTTCATCCAACTCGATTATCAGGTACAGAAGTTATTGAGCTTCCAAAATAACAGGTGCTTGGAGGACCCCGCACCACTTTTTTCACTATCGCTAAAAAAAACTAATCAGTTCCTTGCCATACATATTTGCATCTTTTTGCAAAGTGTTATCAAAATTACGTAACGAACGAATGTTGTATGCTTCCAACAAACATTGAAACAATAAACAGGTGTTCGGGAGGACCCCACCACTTATCCCAATATTGTCCAAAAACTAGTAAATTCTTTGTCAATAAAGTCTTTATCTTTTTTCAAAGTGTCATTAAAATTGATTAATGAATGAAATCTGTATGCTCCCAACAAACTTTAAAGACCAAGTGTGAAAAGACAGCAGTTGTATGGTAGATCCCCCGCCAATTTGATCAATGTGTCCCAAAAGATGATAATTATCTTCTTACACTGATTGGAACCATATTCCATAAGTTTCATCATAATCACTTCATTACTGTAGGCTGTAGTGTGCATAAAGATACTGAAAAAACTGACAACAATTAAAAAAAAATTTTTTTACCGGAAGAAAAACCGGAAGTTGGGATGCAGAATTTTTGTAAATCATACTAAATGCTTATGTACAAAGTTTCATCCAATTCGATTATCAGGTACAGATGTTATTGAGCTTTAAAAAAAAAACAGGTGTATGACACCCCCACCACTTTGTTCACTATCGCTCAAAAACTAATCAGTTCTTTGCCATACATGTTTGCATTTTTTTCCAAAGTGTCATCAAAATTGGTTCACGAACGAATGCTGTGTGCTCCCAACAAACATTGAAAAAAGTGTGACACAGTAAACAGGTGTTCGGGAGACCCCGTACCACTTATCCCAATATTGTCCAAAAACTAATCAGTTCCTTGTCATTTAAGTTTCCATCTTTTTCCCAAGTGTCATTAGAATTGATTAATGAATGAAGTCTGTACGCTCCCAACAAACTTTAAAAATAAAGTGTGAAAAGTCAGCAGTTGTATGGTAGACCCCCCGCCACTTTGATCAATGTGTCCCAAAAGATGATAATTATCTTCTTACACTGATTGGAACCATATTCCATAAGTTTCATCATAATCACTTCATTATTGTAGGCTGTAGTGTGCATAAAGACACTGAAAAAACTTCAAAAAAGTACAAAAAAAATTTATTTACCGGAAGTAAAAAACCGGTAGATGGGATCCAGAACTATTTTAAACCGTACTACATACATCCAATTCGCTTATCAGGTACAGAAGTTATAGAGCTTTCAAAAAAACAGGTGCTCCAGGGACCCCCCACCACTTTGTTCACTATCGCTCAAAAACTAATCAGTTCTTTGCCATTCATGTTTGCATTTTTTTCCAAAGTGTCATCAAAATTCGTTCACGAACGAATGCTGTGTGCTCCCAACAAACATTGAAAAAAGTGTGACACATTAAACAGGTGTTCGGGAGGACCCCCACCACTTATTCCAATATTATCCAAAAACTAATCAGTTCTTTGTTACTTAAGTTTCCATCTTTTTCCAAAGTGTCATTAAAATAAATTAATGAACGAAGTCTGTATGCTCCCAACAAACTTAAAAAACAAAGTGTGAAAAGTCAGCATTTGTATGGTAGACCTCCCACCACTTTGATCAATGTGTCCCAAAACATGATAATTATCTTTTCACACTAATTGGAACCCTATTCCATAAGTTTCATCATAAACACTTCATTATTGTAGGCTGTAGTGTGCATAAAGACACTGAAAAAACTTCAAAAAAGTGCAAAAAAATTTTTTTTACCGGAAGTGAAAAACCGGAAGTTGGGATGCAGAACTATTTTAAACCATACTACATACTCATGTACCAAGTTTCATCCAATTCGCTTATCAGGTACAGAAGTTATAGAGCTTTCAAAAAACAGGTGCTCCAGGGACCCCCCACCACTTTGTTCACTATCGTTCAAAAACTAATCAGTTCTTTGTCATACATGTTTGCGTCTTTTTCCAAAGTGTCATCAAAATTCATTCACGAGTGAATGTTTTATGCTCCCAACAAACATAAAAACTTTGTGTAAAAAACCACCTGTTGTATGGTGGACCCCCCAACCCTTTATCCAATGTGCTCCAAAAGCTGATAAAATCTTTCTCATGTTATGTAAAAGCTTTTCGCAAAGTTTCATGAAAATCGATCGGTAATTGTAGGCTACAGTAGGGATAAACACCTGAAAAAAAAACTGTTTAACTGGAAGTGACAAACCGGAAGTTGGTATGCAGAAATATTGGAAACAGTACTAAAACCTTATATACTAAGTTTCAATAAGATCATAGCTCGGGATCAGAAGTTATTCAAGATTTAAACTTAGAGGTGTTCGGGAGACCCCCCGCCATTTTGTCCAAATTTAAAATGAATCCAGATCTTCTATTTTCAAGTGAACCTGTATCATTTGCCAAAGTTTCATCAAGATCCTATGCAGAAAACTCACCCACCCACCCACCCACCCTATTTTTACACTATTTAGCTCATTTATTGTTGAGCAGAAAAAAAATTGACAGGCGATTTCAAAGGGATGAAAGCGAAGGGAAAGATGCTATTGGAGTGCTAATAAAAGGCGTAATGTGAACTCAATGGGTCACATATTTTATTAATTATAAAGTGATCTACATTAGTTTTACATTAATTTTCTCCCTCATCATCCGACACGTTACTATTAGAATCATCATTTGATTCTTCATAACTAATTTCATTTTCTAACAAGAAACAAAGTTATGATACATTAGTTACATATTGGATCTTGCACTCAATTACATAAGGCTTCATATACTTTTATTAAATTAAAAAGCTTCTGTTAATGAAGTGCCTATGTGAGCCTAAAATGTGTTCCTCATCACCACTTGGTTCTGGCAGAATCAGTAGGCTGTAGTAATAATATGTCATAATAAGTTGAAGGAACTGTATTCCCCTCAAACGCAATTATAAACATAGTTTGCATCAATTAAATGCCCACCATTATCTTCAGGTTTAAGAAGCGTTAGAACTTTTAAATGACCATTTCGCCAGATATTTGTTATATATAAAGTTCGCAATAATTGTTGTCACAACTCACGTTGGCATGGAGGAAAATTTGACGAATCATAAATGACAAGTTTTTTCTTAGATACGTAAGTACTACTTGTCTTAAATGGGGCGAGAAAGTTTTCATAACGTGCGTCATATAAATTTGTACTTTTCGTACATTTGGCAGACAAACTTTTCAAATAATGAAAAACCCTTTTGTTTTTTCTCTATTATTTCAGCATTTCTTAACAGCAAATTTTTTTGTAGTAATTGGAAAGGTTTTTTTCCTCTTAGAAAAGATGGGTTATAATCACATTCGGTTAATGCATGAATCTCAGTAAACTTTGGCGTAAAATAGGTTGTAATTTTAAATGTGTTTAAATATTTATCCATTTCTTTGAATACATCGTTCCGTATTCTATAGATTTTTAAATTATTATTGCAGAGGCAGTCTATGTTTCCGAGCACAGCATTATTATTAAAATCTCTGTAACAGACGATTTTATTAAAACTTTGGATACATCGTTATTCATTTGCCAATGTGATATATTATTTTCGTATCAGCTCTTCATGATGTTGGGACGATATCTTATCAATTACGTTAGAGATCACACAGTTTTTTATGAACACCATATATATATGACATTAATTGTTATTTAAATTTACTAGGGTATTGCCGATTAACTAAGTCATTTCATTTATGCTTTAAAGTGTAATTAAAAACTCTACAAAAGGTTTTTTGAATTCTATGTTACGGAGTTCTTTCATAAAATCAACTGGCGAAATTTAATTTTTCATTTAAAATATTTCTAAGGATCAGGCATACGACCTTCAAATTTTCCCGTTGTCGTCTTTGCTTTTGTAATTAATATATTGTTACGTTTTTCTAACCTTCTTTCGATTTGGCCTTACTCTCAGTTCGATAAACGCAATACCCATATCTCTTCCAGGATTCGAACACTGATTTGTATTCACAAACACCAGGTTTTATTAAGTCTTCAACTCCTTAATTGTTCCACAACAACAGTAAGACAATACAGCAACAATATTCCTATATAGAATATTCTTCCAACAGTTTCTAAACTCCATCGGTTGATTGTAGAAATTGCCAGTTCACAGCTTCCAAAATAATACATACACAAATTATCTCTACTTAATAACACTTAAAATTTTATGCACAATTAAATTTAAAAATAACTTCTTCTGTTTACACGGTTTTATATACACGATACAGCATTTCGTTTACAATTAATTTCAATTAAACTATTTCCAATATCGCACTTTTTACATCATCCATCGCAGGTTAAAATAAAACTATTTTAATTCTACAAGAGGGGATTCCTTATATACAACTCTGCATAATTTCTCGATTATTCGAGGTCACTCCTGATTATTCGACGTCAATCTAAGAATATTCGATAACATTATTTTTTTACCTAATATGTTGATTTGATTAATGAAATTTTATTGACCCTGATTCTAAGAAACGAATGTGACCTTGATTTTATTTTTGAAATATGTATTGTATATCGAACATTAAGGTTTTGTATTTCATTGCGTATCGTAAGAATCGAAACAATATGTTGTGTTTTTGTATTTTTGCATTTTTATGTCAATATATTTTCATAATGGCTGTAGGAAATAAAAATAAAATAATTAGTAAATTTCAACTTTACAGAATAAAGTTTACTGTAAGTTTAAGTAAGTTTTTTACTGCACATCTTTCCATGCAGCTGTCAGATACTTGTGCTCATCAAAATCGCCTGTCAATTTTTTTCCTCCTCTACAATAAATGAACTAATGACAAGTTTTTTTTAAATTTTATTTACACTTTCAAAAATATAGGGGTTGATGACGTGCAGGGGTGGTGCCTGCCAGGTGGGGATTACCGTACATTCTATGACTTATGAATAAAAAAAATTCTATACTTACAAAAAAACCGGTACTCATTTCAGAGGGTTCACTAGTTCTTAGACTAATTACTAATTCGATTTCTCTAAGTATTCTTTACCTTACCTTACTATTTTGCATATTTTGTATGACGCACCTAAGGTGAAGCAAGAATACGATTATTGACTGCGAGATCGAGTAATTGGTATGAGATTAACAAGGGAAACATTATTGTCATAAAAATTAGAAGCAGAAAATAAATATTTTTGGACTGATTCATCAACAAAATTTTTTGGATAAAAAAGAATGATCAATGGGGAACTTTTGTTGGTAATCAAGTTAAACAAATAAATAATCGTTCTTCAATTTATGAATGTTAACACATTCCTGAACATCAGAATCGTGCTGCCTTCAATTGGATGTTCTCCAGTTCAACTTCTAGAGAGGAAATAGAGGAAAGAACCATCTTGGTTAAATAATTCAAAAAGGGTGGCCAAGCAATCAACCAGAACCTGATTTAAAACTAGATAATTGGGAAGAAAAGAAAAAATTTCAAAATTTACGAAAATTGGTCATATTTTGGGGTAGGTATAAAGATGTTTATCACCACCAGTAAAAACAAAAAATTAATGGTATTTCAACAGTTGCTGAAATTGGCACAAGAGGAAAACTATCCTAAAATCATTGACATTGTGAATTTGAATATACACTATTAGGCCAGGAAAAATAGTATTTTAACAACAAAAAAATTCGTTACAGCAAACTGACAGCGGGATATTGTAGAACACGATATTGTAAAAGAGGGAAACATAAATCGAACCAGCAGCTGCTATCCGGGAGAGAATGGGGAGGGTTTTTAGGGGTTGAAAAGGGTTTTTCGTGATTTCTGGCTAAACCGTGCATTCTATCAAAAAGAGTTATATGTAAAAGTTGTAGGGAATAAAAAGATCTACACTTTTTGTACGGACCATTTTTACCCTCACCTCAACATTTTTCGAAAAAAATGCGAAAAACCGATTTTTTTCTTTTTTCTTGTTTTCTTTTACAAAAAAAATTTTATGAAGTTCAAATTTTGGAAAAAGATACCTCTACCCTAGATTTGCATATTTATCGTCCGTACAAAAAGTGTAGATCTTTTTATTCCCTACAACTTTTATATATAACTCTTTTTGATAGGATGCACGGTTTAGCCAGAAATCACGAAAAACCCTTTTCAACCCCTAAAAACCCTCCCCATTCTCCCCCGGATAGCAGCTGCTAGTTCGATTTATGTTTCCCTCTTTTACAATATCGTGTTCTACAATATCCCACTGTCAGTGGGATTTCGATTCCTTTTTTTTTCTAATTTTTTCTCCTATTATTACTGGCCTATATCACGACAAACATTACCAGGGTAGGTTGAGTTTTGTTGTCAAAAATTTCTTAGACGTTTTAGATAATAAATTCAAGCAAACAAACAAAAAGGTTATAAGAAATTGGGTAATTTGTAAGAGATTAGATGCGAAAATGGAATATGTCCTCAACAGGATTCCCAAACTTAGAATTATTTTAGGGGTTACAGCAGCTTTTGTGGTGCGGCAATCAAATCAGTCGGGCAGAGGGAATCAAAAAATAAACGGCAGACGTTGCCCAACCACCTAAGCACAAGTTGCCTAAGAAATTAGTCATACTCTATATATACTTGAAATTACATAATCCGAAGGTCATTACAACATATTTTGTTGTAATTATTTCATGTTTAGTGTTCAGTTCAGATCTATTATTATTTTTGAACTTGTTTTTCTCGAAACTACTTTTTCGAGATAGTCGACATGATATATCAAGTTCTACTCGAACGATTCAATTGAAATTTTGTAGAAATCTTGGATTTTCAAATTTTTTTTTTTTCACTATTTTTAAAAAATTAAGTAAGGCCAAAAAAATAGGGGTAGAAAAAAATGTTTTTTTTTTCAAATCTTCGCGATTTTGTGAATTTGTTTTTACCAATATTGACAGTTTTTCAATGAAGAAATTTTTAAATTTTTTGGTTTCAGAATACTACAAGGGCTGAAACCACGACGACCAGCCTGTACCTTTTTTATAGCTCCCACTTTACCAGCCTATAACTCATTGAATTTTTGAAAATGGATGATAAAAATAAGGAAAAATAAAATAAGGATATTAAAAATGTTTTTATCTTACTATTTTTTTTAAATGCCTAAAATTTAGGTCTCTAGACCATAATACCCCCTGTATATTGTGTAAATAATTTTCACATTTTTGTGTGCACAATGCACATGCTTGGATTTAATTTGATGTAAATTAATTATGTAAATTAATTAATTCCATTGATTTTATTCCTTTAGTTAATTCCATTCCATTTAATTAAATTAATTCCATTCTATGTGAAACCGAAGATGTAACATCAATTTTTGCAGAGCTAAGACTGATCACTGAATGAATACAGTTCCACAAGGATCAATTTGTTTTTCAAATCTATTATATCTAGAAAAATTTTTATGCCGTAGTAAAAACCAGGGCTGCGGAGTCGGAGTCGGGACGAATTTTCTAGTAACTGGTGTCGGAGTCGGAAAAATAATCAAAAAACTTGTCGACTCCGACTCCTATTTGAAAATTATATTCTGTTATTTTTTGTTTTTATTTTCTTCTTTATAGTTTATTTTTTTTTCTTCTACGCATAAAACAATATTATAAATTATTTTATTACTATTCATTACGTTAGTGTTGCATTGTAGTCATGGTCTACCACGCGGTCGCTCACCCTCTAGTGAACTGATGGTAATTTTTGAATTATTTCAGACTCTAAACCGGTTTTACGTTTGAGCCTATATATCATCACTTGTCTAATAAATATCTTGTATATCTTGAGTTTGTTGATTGATTCCTTTTTCCCCGCACATCAAATCTTTTTCCTCAACCGCTCTTGAAAAAATCATATGTTTGATTTTATCATAATTTTTTGGCGGGTCAAATTGTCTATCGTCCGTCTCAAGCGACTTGAAGTCTCACTTCTTAAAGATTCACTTCGGCCAAGGATGGTAATATCATCAGCGTACGAGATCATATGTACTGATTTTAATGACAAGACAATGTTGTTAGTTGGTAGCTTTATTTTGCTGCCTCATATTCCAAGGCCCGTTTTAAAAGTGTAGAGAAAATAGCATCATCTTGTCTTAAGCCGGAGTCAACTTTAGGAAATTTTGCTACTTTGTGTTCTATTTGTGCACAGCATTAAGAGTCCATTAAGTAGAGACAGGTAGAGAGGTATGTTGAACTCTAGACATTTTTCCAAAATCATCCTTGATAAAAATACATCGGTGGTACCTCAGTATTGCATGATGTCACACTGATATACTCAAAACAGTTGTTCTACAAAAGGATGGTTTTTGGCAAGAAACGGGACTTGCAACCGTCCCGGAACAGATCATTTTTGTAGTTGAACATCTCGTGTCCCAATATTACTATAAGCGGGACGGGGTTTCACCCGTTTCATTAAAATAAGTTTTTTTGTGTGAAGATGTTGTCTAACAACAAAGTATTTATAGAATTCATAAAAATTGGATTATTTTTGTGCAATAAAGTACACATAGCAAAAATGAATCTTTAATTTCACAAATCACACTAACTCTATATGATGATGAGATGACATGGCAAAAAATTATTTAACGATTACAAAAAATAACCATGAAACAAAAACTGAAACAACTGTAGAAAATATTTTGGCTGCCTTTTCTGTTGAGAATATTTTATTTATCTCGTTTGTTTTTTTCTGTTTTCTTTCTAAACATTGAAATCATAATGAAAGAAATTCGATGTTTAGGTTTCAAAAATTTAAAAATTGGTGAGGTTTTATAAAGCTTGAGTTGATTAAATCCTTTTCATTTTAATTTGTTCCTAGACTTGGCAATGTAAAGCCGAGAGTGTTAACGCAAACGACGACTCATGTCCAGGATCGACGGATCTAATCCCAGTCAAGACTATATAGAGTCGATTTATAATACTGAAGTCTATAAGTTAGAGGTTTGAGCTTACACGATAAGTTGGTGTTAGGTGAGATATCACAAAAGATCAGTAGACCTAAGCATGGCTTAAGCCTAACCTAAGCGTGGCATATGACTGCTTCTGTTCATAACCTAACCTATCCTGATATAGTGTTCATTTTATTGCGATACACTTTTGTTAAATTATATAAAGGTTGAAAGTGGTTTTAATGATATTGACATCAAAGAGTTCAAATGGACGTCACGGGTTCTGTTAAAAGTTCATCCTCGTTATTCAAAAACTCGCATAATTTAATTTAGTTGTATAGTAAAAACCATTTGTAATTTTGTTAACTTAGAGTCTATAAATTTATAACCAAATTACGATGTAACTTATTTTTATTTATACAAAGTTAGCATGTTTAGTGTTAGTGTTTACCATGCCAACTAGGGATTACGATTATGTTCAAATAAATTAAGTTTCTTTAAGAAATTTATTAACGTCAACATTAAAGTTTTGAGGATTAAAGCCATCGGGGAAAACCCAAGAAGGTAAGGCATTCCAGAAGTGAGAGACTCTGTTGAAAAAATCACGTTGAAAGGCGACAGTTCTACACTTTTTTATTTGAACCGTAAATGGGGGCACAACACTTGCTCTGGCACAACGCAATAGGTTTGCTAGTTCAGGTAAAATTTATTTTATTTCTGCGCAAGTTCGTTCATATTTCATCCATAATGATTTTGTAGAAAATTGTCAGATCAGCAACATTTCGTCCGTGCTACAAAGAATGAAGCTCATCAGTAAGAGTTGATTTGCCAATCAGTTTAACAGCTCTGCGCTGAACGGAATCTAGGCACTTCAAGCCACATTTATTAGTTTTCTAGATATATTTCTCTCACAAAACATGCCTATATGACACAACGCTCGGGTTTGAATTATATGGAAGCATTTCTACTGCTAACTACTCAAGTTAGAGAATTATGAAAAAAGCACCTCACTAACGCTTTTACTAAATTTTTAAAAAACTTATAGCCTAGTGACTTGAAAGTTTATTCGTTGATTATATTTGGAATTATGGGGTTGGGACAGAATAGAAATACACATTATTGGTAATATGTATGTCAAAACCAAACACCACAAAAATTAAATAAAAAGTGGTTACCTGTTTTAAAAATGTTAGTTTTTTTATATATGATATACCATTCGTCACACGGGTCCAAAACTTCAGAGGTCCCTACAGTTTTAATGACGTAGTAAAACACACGAACCACATTCATCTTTGTAGATTCGTCAAAACTAAAGGACTCAAATATTAATAAAAAGCTTTGTTCCTTGGAAAAGAGAATCTTTCACGTAACACCCACCTAAAAGGCGTCAAATTCGCTTTTTTTGGTTTACCTATACGATTTTAAGATCCTTAAAAGCATATCCAGTAAATTTTGTGCTTTTCTTAAAGTAAGTCACTTTTAAACCCAATCCATATTTCAGTTCAAAAGGACTCATAGTTTCCAAGAAAATTGCTTGTGAATGTGTGTCACACACTAAAATAAAATCCTCTTCATTTTCTCGTTTTACTATTCAAAATACGATACTATAAAATTGATTCAATTTTTCAATATTACTGTTTGTTTGTATTAAAGTGAATCTCTTCGCTCATTTTGCTCAGTGTAGAAGAGGGTAATGAAAGTTGGTGATATCAATCATGTCCCGTTTTGGAAATTTGAAAAGTTGGTTGGTCTACTAGAAAAATTTATAAAAATCATATATATATGGGAGAGTAGAGCAATTCACCTGTAAGTTTCACATAGGTTGCGTTTATTATTTTTGTAAATTGGTATCAACGTAGCTGAATTCCAATCCTGTGGCATATAGTCCCTGGGCCGGCGCCGATTTCATGTGCTGATTACCACATATTTTATACTTCGTGAGGCGCCTGTCCTTGAAGAGCCCGAAAACATTTGTTCTGCGATTTTTCTCAAATCGGCCGTTTTGCGTTCGGCAAACTCCGAAAAATGCCGATTGCCCGAGATTTTGTAAATTTTTGTTGTTTTTAGCTATGGGGGTTGGATTTAGTAGAACACGAGGGTAACCTTGTCCGACCACAATTTGACTGCTATTGTCTAGTTCGACAACCCAAACATCCAAATTGTCAGCTGTCGCACTCCACAATAGCAAACACATTTTGGTCGGACAAACTTACCCTCGTGTTCTAAAACAAATTTCAGCCCCCACAGTTAAGGAAAAAAATGTGGTAGCAAAAGTGGCCGATTTGAAAAAAATCGCAGAACAAATGTTTTCGTGCTCGTCAAGGACAGGCATCTTCAGAAGTATAAAATATGTGGTAATCATCACAGGAAATCGGCGCCGGCGCAGGGACTAATAGTTTCAGTCCTATACAATTTATGTCCTATAGAATTTATTGTTTCGAAATTAAATTTGAATAGTTTCTATTATATATATAAATCGGAGTCGGAGTCGGGGCCGGGGTCGGAGTCGGATTTAAAATCTTGGAGTCGGAGTCGTTTAATTTTGGCATTGACTCCGCAGCCCTGGTAAAAACTGTCTATAACGTCCTATATAAGTTTAGGGCAATGCACTATGGACCATGTCTAAATCTGGTGTCAGAAAAAACATCTCAGGCTCTCCTCCGGGGTACCACGATTTCTAGGCATTTTTCGTTTACCGTTAGAATTTAGATAGACCGTTTGACAGAATCACCCACTTCACTCAATTTCTCGTATAACATTTTCCATTACTGTACTTCAGAAGTCCATTTAACAACAAACAATAGCTTAAAGACACAAAATAAAACAAAGTTTAATGTTCGAATAAAATATTTATGTATCCTTAGTCCCGCCACCTACAGTTTTATTATAAATCGATTACATTTTTTAGAACCAATAAATTTTGGATTAACAACATACATATGTACATTCATTTACTATCGATTTTCTTTAGAAAAATAAAACTTGATCTTTAAAATTTTTACGACAATACATCCTTAGGTCAACGACTTACATCGTTTATGAAAAGAAGGTTTCAAATTCAAATGATAAATTCTTGTGCATCGATAAAACATACATTCTGTACATATGTATCTCATCGTCATCACCTTTGTTCTGAGATTCCGAAGTGTATCTTAAATTATTAATTCCCAAGTATATGACAAAATAGTTTCAGGATTAAATTTCGTTTCCGTAAACAGAGACTTGAAAATAATAAACAAAACAAAATACTTTGTTGTTGTTAAATAAAAATTATAAATTAATTATCATTTTTTATCATTTAAAACAACAACAATAGCATTCAATAAATCATTAAAACTTACAATGAGTGTTTCAATGTAAAATAAATTTTTTTTATTTTATTTGGTCATCAATGTGATAATTTCTTATCACTATTTTTATTCGCGAATTGTTACTGTATTTTAGTACGCGTTAGTACAAATAATGTAGTCTTAAAATAAATGATAGTTTAGTCAGACAACTACAAACAACTATGATGTTCGATTAAAACATTTGAAAATTAATTTTATAGATGACAGCACAATAGAAGACCTTCGTGTAATCCTTTATAACATCTTTTATGACAAAAATGTTTTCATTATTTACATTTAATGTTATTTTTGTGCTTTTAATTATATTTTGTTTATGATTCGGAAGTTTTTTTTTCTGCCTTTATTGCTTTAGACGTTGGATTTCATAGCAATAGTTTCCAATGATTCATCAAAATTGCTTGTTGACTGTAGGCTTGAGACGAAGATAAAATATTAGAAAAACATTTTTACTGGAAGTGGGGAAGAACTGAAGTTATTGCTTAGCAGAACTTTTTGCTGAAGATTAAAATTAACAAATGTTCGGAAGACCTCTGGTTGAAATTTGAGCTGAAACTAAATCTTCGATTCTCTTGTTTTACCAGGAAACCGGTATTACCTATTTTTATTGATTTGTATCAATTGACTTTGATTAAATTTTTTTTAGAACAATCTGGAACTTGATTGACATAAGGCAAGTATTAATTCCTCTAGAGTCTATGGTTCATTGAAATACCCAAATCTAAAACTGAAGTTAGTAGCTAAAGTTCAGCATTATGGGAAAAAACAAAATTAAGTTGAAAATGAATTATTGCAATGTTATTGGATAGAAGAAGTGTAATCGAAATGTTCACTCAGATACTAAAACGGGGTATCTTATCGGGGTAGGTGATCAGCATAGTCTTTTTTCAATTTATAAACCATATTGATTGACTTTCGGTTAATAAAAAAACCGAGCTATTGATGGTTATTACTGTTTTAATGAAAAACAGTCTGGCCTGGATGGGCGTCGAATTCGCGTCCTCAGAGTTAACATCAGACTGTTTCATCACTCAAAAATCGACTTGATACTTTGCCTGCTGTGAAATATATCAGAGTCATTAACACGAAACTCTCGAGATATGGCACATCAGTTCTTTCAAAAAGTAGATTGCATTGTCAAATTTGTTTAGCAAACAAAATTCAGGTTGGGGTAATTGAAGTAATTTATTCCCGTCAAAAGCTCAAATTAAATAAAATTCCAATAAAATTCAAAATTGCCGATTTCGGTTACCCTAGTGAACCGATTATTAACGAAACTGCGGCCGACTTGGAAACTATTTCAGGACTATACAGTAAAGCTCTTAGTAATTAAAATGTTTAGTGTGTAAATTTAATTTTATTATTTTTAGCCATTGAATATTTTAGCATCAATTTACTAATCGATCTCGATTTAAATTTGTTAACTAATTTTAAGAAAGAGGAAGTTCTATAGGAAATAGGTATGTTTTTATGTTGATATTTTGTGCTTCCAAACATTAGCAGCTTTCATATTGACTAACAGAAAAACTAAAATGGAATATTGATTGTGCATAGCTTGATTTTTGATATTTTGATTTTTATGCCACATTACAAATATAAACAAAATCGCTAACTTCCAAACCTTTAAAATACAAGTTAGATTGAACTGGAGTATGCGGGGTTGTCACACCCATAGATCAAAAATTAAAAGAATTACAAATCAACAAAAATGATCCCACCATGCGGGCGAAAAAAAAAAACAAATACCAACATTAAAAAAAAGATTTCAGTTGTTACAACCAAATGCATCAGTTGAATATATCAATTTCAAAGCTCATGACGTAGCTTTCACAATAAGTGCTTTAAACAAATTTCGAATATTACAACCGGAGTTCAGATGCTTTTTCACACTCAGCTTATTTCCCCGTATATTTTCAGTTCATAAACTAAATTGAACCAATCTCGAAAAACGATTTTGCAATATACAGTCGTAATGTCTACTTTGAAAGTAATTGAGACAAATGTCCCCTAGAATTTTAAAAATAATAAATTGATGTTAATTGATACAATAAACATCCGACTATATCCACAACAATATGAGCAAAAAATTAATATTTAACCACAATTCCAACAAGAAAACACAACAATAAACGTGACAGATAACTGATTCAATCATATTTGAACTAAATTTCATATACATATATTACATTACATATGTTATACAATTTACGATAATAGTTTATTATATTTTTTTTATTTAAATTATATTCATAAAAAACCACATTTCGTTGTTCAAAAAAAATATAACTTAAATAATAAAAAAAAATCAATTGACATATTCCTTTTATGATTTTGAAAAAAGTTTTCAATGATTTTAACCAAAATAAAATAATTTTAATCTCTTTCCCGCGGTCACAATAATTTCTTTTTTTTTTTTTAAATTAATTTCAATGTCGATTATATTATTATGCAAATTAATATTAATTGTTATTTTTAATTATTTGGATTGATGTACATATAAGGAACTAATCAAGTATCACAAGAATTTTTTCCGTTTCAGTTAATCTCATATGAGTACATCAATCGCCAACGAAAAAAAAAAAAATCTTCTGATAAATTAAAATTGATTGCTTTCGTTTTCGTTCTAGATTTTCGCATACATCATCCGTCAACGAAACAAAAAACGCTGATATTGATATGAAATTGTGTCTTTCTGTCAAAAATGTCATTAAATAAATCCTGATTTTTTTTGTAAGATTTCTTAAATTTGTCTTATGATGTATTATTATTATTGAAAACGAAATTTGACCTTCTTAAATTTTTAAAAGTAGCGCAAAACTTTTGTTTTTTTTTCGTTCACTCGTAAATACATGATGCAGAAGAAATTAGCATTTTTGTTTGTTAAAACTCAAATAACTTATTGGATGATTCAATCATAAAATTTCAGTTGAGACAAGAACAACGTGATAGGGTTCACATAGGGAATATTGAAAAAATGAACCAATTGTTGGAGATTTGGGTTTACAATTTGTTGAGATGAAGAAGACAAACATTAACGAACTCGGAAGGAATATACGGACTAAAAAATAAAAATGAAAACATGGAATATATTAAGCGTAGATCTACAAAAGACATAAAAAAATATTGGAAGCCTGTTTTTGCTTTAATTTGAAGAAGTCAATAACATCGCGCGACACGATACGATTTTAAATTCCAATCCCACATTATGGTTCCTGCAGATAGAGAAAATATGCAGCATTTTAGCTGCACTCAGGCTCCGGGTGCTATTCCTTATTCAAAACGTTTTACATAATCCTTCTGTGATCATTGCCACAGACTCTGAAGAATGAAATCGGTGCGGTGCCGTTGGTTTTAATAATGCCGCTTTAAACTGAGAAACAACAAACAATAGAGGAAACATTTATTTCTTGAAGGTTAGTTAGTCAGCCAACTATCGCTAGCTCTTTTACTTGTGGATGTTTAACCGTGCATAATTAAGACAAAGGTCACCGCAAACAAAAGGTCACCGCGACCAAAGCCAACACGGATCCCAACTTTCGTCAGTTTACGCAACAAAACCACCGATGGTCTGGCCAATGCGTTAGCTCCTAAACCGATTTCATCTCGTTTCCGTCAACGTAATTTTAAATATTTTTGGCTGAAGCATAACATTCGTAAACTTCTCGCTTAGCTAAGGAAGAATCAGATAGTCGTCTTTACACCGATGTGCTTATAACTGGTATCTCCTTAAGAGGTCTTTTAGATAGTGGGGTCAATATTTCTGCTCTCGGTGCTGGTTCGGAAATTTTCAGAAAAGATCCCCGTGTTCGTATTTATAATCTTCTTAACATATTTATCTACTGCGACAGGAGAAAATCAAAGATCATTAGTCTCATTCATACAATGGTATCGTTCTCGGGAAAACACCGACTGAGCCGCATTTTTATCGCACCCGACCTTAGACAACAACTTTACTCAGGAATTGATTTTTGGAACCTTTTCGGCTTAAAGCCCAGGATGGTGGAAGATCTTAGCCTACATATTGGTCTATCAGAGCCACTCGCTAGTAAGCACACTCTTTTTTCAGACAGTTTGACCAAACTTTAAAACGTAATGAATTCATTTCGTTAATTACCGAACAGGGACTTGAAAAAACACATCTCACCCGACACTCAATTAACGTAGGATAATTTATATCAATAAAGCAACGTATTTTTCGTACAGAAATCGACAGAATGTTATCTCTCGGAGTAATTGAAGAGAGCAATAGCTCCTGAAACAGCCCGGACACAATATTTCGAAAGTCGAATGGTAAAGAACGATTTTGTCTTGACACTAGACAACTAAACGATGTGATAGTCAAGGATGCTTATGGACTACCTATAATCGATGGATTACTAGGTAGACTTAATGACAAACATTTCATTTGTGCCATTTATTTCTTTTAAAGTATGCATCACGTGAAAAAACCACGTTTAGCGTACCCGGACGTCCATTATATCGGTCATGCTGTTCGTTTTATTCAACGCCACACAGACTATGAGCAAACTTATGAATAAAGTTAATCACCACCAACTACATAATAGGGTATTTGTGTGCCTAAATAATTTGCTTGTTATATCTGCCACGTTTGATGAACATTTGCTGCTCTCTCCCGGTCGTTTTCCTCTGAAAATTTAACAACTTCCACAACTTCCGTAAACGCTATCTCCTTAAATAACGATGCATTACTGACGCCGGAATATTTGAATTTAATAGTCAAAGTTGAAAATTTATAATAAGTTTATATCAAAGTTCAGCACAATGACGTTGACTCGGGTGCTTCTCATCGATTTTATGTTCCCCAAAACCTTGTTCCAGATTTACTGAATTCAATCCATAATTCTCCCTCGTCTGGTCATTTAGAAGTAATGAAAATTTTCAAACGGTTAAGAAGATTCTATTACTGGACAAAAATGTCTCAAAACTGTTAAAAATTATGTTAGGGGTGTAGCAAATGCAAAATCTCTAAAACTCTTCTCCGGAACTTCTCTACCCGTCCGCCAATTGGGAGTTTCCATACTACTTAGGTTCCATGGCAGCGAATTTACATAGATTTCTGGGATTTTATTCCCAATCTTAGTCTAGGTTCACACATATAATTGTTGTTGTGGATATTCTCACCTTATCTCAAATTAGAACAACTAATTCCTGTAATACCTAGCTAAGTCCGGCTTGAGACTCATCAGGGTCATGCGGCAGTCCCACGATAACCCCTTCAGATAAAAAAAACAATTATTTTATTTTGATTGTTTATAAGGGCAATTGTAAACCTGAAGGTTACACCCCAACAGCTGATCGGTATAATAAATTAAAGATTGACATAATCAGTTGCTTAACTCACTGCAGGAGCGGCAGCGGATCGAAAAACCCATATTAATGGTAGATTGAGAAGCAATATTCCTAGCTTCTACAACCAACTACTACAAATAGTTGACGATTCCTCCGCGGTGTATTAGTGCTCGTCAGAAGTTTAGGATTGCCCCGTTACCTATCAGTGTTAAGCTTGTTGTCGTCTCAAAAGAGTAGCAACACACAAGCAGTACTGTTAATCGCGGTCAGATTTTGCAAAGCAATACGCACTCCGACAACCCGTTCTTGTGGTAATTTTGGTCGTTCTTTCATTGATACCTTAAACCAACCGTCTATAAGGAATAATAAACAACCACAAAATTCACAATTCAGATGATTCAGCGATTAACCACTTCTCTAAATCAAATGCGGTCACTGCTGAATCTTCGGAAAAATGCCAACCATCCGGGTTAGAGATCTCAAACACCCTCTAGATACTCGTAATTTCGACGAAGCTCCAGCAGATCTAGTAGTAGATTACTTTCGTTCGGTAACCATTGGTTTCATCGAAAATTTGGATCAAAGGCGCAACGATGCATAGGTACGTGTTCCTCCAAATTAGCCAACCCTTCCGAAACACTAAACTCGGACAACTTTTAACGCTGGGATACAAACATCAGGCCGCCTGATAGCTCGGTGCAAAAACACGAAACTTTAATTCATCATAAACACGGGCTCTGAAGTAGCAGTAATTTTATTTTGACCTTTTTCGAATTTATTTCAAGACGAACATGTCTGGATCTCAGATTCACACTTATGATTCAAAACTACTGAACTTAGATTTGGTTCTCCGCAGAGAATTAAGACACTCATTCGTCGTACCGTCTGTTTATAAACCTGTTAGATGTGTTAACTTTTTGACTAAATTTAGTTTAAATTTTTGGAGCCATGAAATCACAAAGGATGGCGAAAACCCCTCACCAGATCGAATCATGAGAATCCAAGATTTTCCTCAGTGGGCATGGTAAATTATTACCATAAATGTATAACACGCTTAGCCGAACTAATAGTTCCATTTTGCGACTATCTCGCTGAACTAGGTAGCCAAGATTAAGAAAAAGTGAGCTTTTGTCTGGCTTCAAACTCTAGCGCGAGTTGTTAGCTCTAAAATGCTTTCGTTATTTTGTATAAGATCGTAATTGTTCCCAGTGTTCACTGACCACCACAAACCTTTTGTAACATCGATCGCCCCAAAGACAGAGAGAAGTGCCTCTACAGGCACGTCATCTTGATTTTTATTCTCAGTTCACAACAAGTATTCGACACATTTCTGGTACGGATAATGTAGTGGGCAATACGCTTTCTCGAACTAAATGACTATCAATTATACTGATCTTGATGTTGAAAAATTCATACTACTACATACTACGTTCGATACAGAACTCACCAGTTTAATACAAAATTCAAAAGCTTTAGGTCAACCAATCATCGAATAACCCGAATGGGTGTGAGACATCGAATAACTCGATAAGTCCATACATATCTGAGTTCCTGAGACAAATAATTTTCGATTCGCTGCACAACTTTTCCCATCCATATATTATAAACTTCTGACCACTAATGAGTGCTGACGTTGAATATTGGACGGTGTATTTTAATCTACGGCATGCTTACCATGTTCAAGACAGATACCTGTTCCTACGGCCAGATTTGAGCACATCCATATTGACTTGGTAGGTCCTTTACCTCCGTCTAATGAATATCGCTACATTCTGATGACCATTGATCGTTTCACCAAGAAGATCTGAAGCTATCCAGTTATCAGCCAGAAAACTGATTGATGAGGTTTTTGTCGAGCAAACGATCTAGTTTTAATAATTATGAATAAAAGAGGTATGCATTTTAATTGTAACGTAACGCAAGACAAAAATTCAAGCAAACTGAATAATAAACCCTTCCTCGTCAACTGTGATACTAATTCTCAACAAATTACTTGTATCTATTTTAATTTCGAGTATACATAGTTATTCAATTATTTGTGATTTTACTAAAATTAATGGACCACCATGTCCAACTTTTATTTTCTAGTTATTAAGAATGAAACTGAAATACATTAATCCATCCCAACTTACTGAAATACCTAAAACTAGATTTTTCCATTTCATTTACGTGAAAGTCATAAATCAAAATATTAAAAAAAAAATGTATTAAATTTCATCTTGTCAGTTTAAATCCGAAAAAAAAAATAATTCATCAAACATGCAAAGAACTCATCTGTGAAAGTGAAATGTAAGTTCTTAATCGTTAAAATAATCAAAACCAGGATGTCGTCTATCTGACTTTTTTTTATTCAATTGAGAATACACCTACCTACTCATGTTAATTGACTTTTATCAAAAACATGTCAAAATTACAATAGATTTCATTCAATATTTTTTTTAAATACAAAATTTCCCAGATTTTTAATTATTTTTCTTACGAAATATCAAACAAGTCAAGAAATTGACCTAAATATGAATTTCTTTGTCAGAATCGTGTTTTTCGATTTATTGGAAATATCTGAACAATGAACTTACTTATAAATCTGAATATTAAGATATCTTTTTATGGCAAATGGTTTACTTTGTTTTTGGAACAGGTTCATTAAAAACAAAAACAATTATTATGACTTTCCTTAACACTGCATGTTAAAGAATAACAGAACAATAACTTCTTTATACTTTTAAAAAGTAAATGATGAAACCATTCAAAAATTTACCCCATTAGAATAAATGAATCACAGAAGAAGAAAAAAATCATACCATAATTAAAAAAATTGTTTTTGATAAAAAAACGTTGCAATAAATTTTAACAAAAATATCAAAACAAAGCAAAATATCTATAAAAAAAATGTTAATTCTTCCTCAAGACTTACGAAAACTTCTTATTCCCAGAAATTCAAAACAATTAAATTGTCATCGCAATAATTAAAAAGTTCAATAAACATATAAGTTTCAAATGTATCGAAGGAAAATGTGTAAATGCATATTCACATCATTAATACAATATACACGGTTGAAAAAAATAGTATAAAATTGATCAATTTTAGGTATTCATATAAGTCCACACCCAAAAGATTATAAAATTAATATATTGACTATTTATAAAATTTCATTTCATAATAATGAGTTATACATTTGATAATAAAAAATTTATTAAATGAATTTATAAGTTTGGTTTATTAAATTATATACATTTTTGTATTAAATTCTGTAATATATATTTATAATCAATTTTATACTAGATGTTTATTAATAATTCATATAGAAAATTTATTAACTCGATATATAAAAGTGATTGATTTAATAAAGAAGTAGATTACATTTATTTCTGTTGAGAATACATGATTGGATTAAAAGAATAAAAGATCGGCATTTATTAATTTATTTTAAAGTTGCATTTATTTCATTTATTACCTACACATTTATTTCGTTTATTAGTTACACATTTATTTCAATCACATAATTAACATGCATTTCATAAAATACATATTATTATACATATTATTATAATATTTACATATTATTATAATATTTACATACATATTATCATATAGAACATATTATCATTTACATCTTTATTATCATATTAAAATGATCATTTTAATTTATTTAATATAAAAAAAATTAAATTTGATTTAAACAGTAGGTCCAATACATCAATAAATGGCAAATTATGTGAAGTTCTGCTTCTGCTTTCGTCTTTCATAAACCAACAGTTTAAGGTGTTTTTCCATTCCACCTCCCAATATATCCTTCGTTCGGTAAATTTGCCTAAATATTTTAAATAATAAAACGAAAAAAAAAATAAAATTAATACTACAATTTAAAAATAATTAAAAATATTATTTTTAGGTTTTTTTAATATAATTTTTCTTAAAAAACCAATAATTATCTAATAATTAATAAATGATAAAAAACAAATTTTGAACTTTTCGTGAAAATTTTTATTTTAACAAAATTAATTAAAAAAAAGGGAGAAACCTTTTAATTTTCACCACAAAAAATTTTATTTAGTTAATTTTTATTAATCATATATTATTTTATTATTATTATTATTATATTATTATTATTTATTATTTTATTATATTTTATTTGATTTACCTATTAAACCAAACATGTACCAGATTAAAAATTTTTTCGAAGACTTGTTCGTCTGTCATACGATTAAATTGAGGGCATCCAGATAGAGATGGTGGCAACGGTCTCCTTACTTTTATCAATGATAAGGTTTGGGTGTCCCAATCTAGATATATTTAAAAAACGAGAATTTAGTGTGCTATTTGAATTTACAAGCTAATTAGCGAATTACCTATATTTCTGTCGGTTTCCATATGTAACAATGTTGTCCTGAGCTCTTGACGTTTTATTTGTTAATACCGTATATTCAAAGTTCAAACTTTTAAGATGCACTAAATTTAACACTACTTTTTTAAAAAAATTATTCGCACTGTTACAAAAATTATTAAAGTGAACTAAGTCACTCTAAGTGAAATAATTCATTTTTTTGTCCACATGTATTCGATTTATAGTGAAAACTAAATCAATTTCTGTTGTTTTTAGAAGTTAGAATAGTTTATATCTTAAATGTATTAAATTTATCCTTGGGAATATATTTGAAGAATAAGGTATTTTATTTATTTTATACCCCGCTTTTATACAAAAACAATTTATAAGTTGAAATTATCAAATAAATATATACAAATTATCAGCTACATACATTATATTTAGTACAAGCAAATATTTTGTTATTAAATTAATATTATTTTTGTTTAAATTTTATTAATATTTTGCACTAGTATAAAAGTAATCAGAAATTGTTTCAAATTAATATTAAAACTATATTGAGGTTACTAAAAAATATATTAAACTGTCTTTAATATAAGTTTTGTATTAACTTTATAATAAAACTTATGAAAAGATCATTAATAATTTCATTATATATAAAATCAATACGAAAAATTATATTAATAGGATATCGGGAATATAGGAATCTTTTATAGGAATCAAGTTATTGAAAATAATACCCAAATTTTTAACCGTGTACGAATAGGTACAAAAAAAAATCTTATAATACTAATTACTGCTTGCCGGAAGTCATAAGGTCAATTTCTTTGTTCATTGTCAATATCAAAATTTTCTAAAGCGTTTGAGTGGTTTCATTAACATATTCATAAAAAAAAGATAAATAAGCGAAAAACGAAAGTACAATAGCACAACTTATGTAAAAAGCTAACATTAATTTTATTTGTTTTGTATTCATTGAATATAAAAAAATCAAAATTAATTAAATTAAGTAATAATAAAATTAAATATTGAAAGTTTATTGTTAAATTGCCCAAATATACAAACAAAAAATAGAAACTGTTTAGTTTTTGTTATTATATTATACAATCAAAAACTTTCAAATTAATTACCTGACACTGTTTTTTTTTGGCGATTCCTTTTTATGTGATCTTGGCATCTGAAAGAATACAAAATTGTAATGTTAGTAAAAAAAATCAAATAATTAAAGCAAGACAGTAGGTGTTCTCTGGCGCAGCTGGGCGCAATCATCAAACAACTCGATTTCATACGACTTTTAGTATTACGAACAATATAGATTAATTTCGATGCTAGACTACTAAAAATTAAATTTGATTTCAAACTTTGGGTTGCTAGTAACAACACCAGATTTTAATATTAAAAGTATTTTAATTGGACTAAAAACAGCTAATAAATTCGTCATGATCGGTGGGGAACATGACTATTGTCGCTGGTCGAATTCAGGCAGCACTTAACCTTGTTTAATTGGTGCAACAGATTGGGAGTGACGATCGACCAGCAAAAAACAAGTTTTTATTATCATTTTTACAAATACAAATCATTTTTATTACAAACTTTAATATCATTTCTCCTGTTCTTAACGGCCATCTTATACAAACCTATTCTTCACTTTCAGAAACTTTTAATGATGTTTCTGACAAGTATAGAAACTGGTACCCGGTAACGATGGAACACGTAATTTGCAACTGTTCTACTTTCTTGGCACAGATATAACGAACTTGGTCGTAGAGTAGTAAGGGCATCGACGATGACAGACTTAGAAATCAACATGGTAAGAACAATAGACCTTCAGATCGTTATGCTACTTGAACGTAGCTGATCACATCAAGGCTCTCTAATAAAAAATAAATAAATTGGGTTTTATATTTCATTCTACCGATTGACATTGTGTAAAGAATCGTAGCACTACTCTCTTCCTAAACCTGTTGGTTCGATTTTCACTTTTATTTATGAGAAAAAAATCTAACAAGTTGAACTCTAATGATTTTCTAATATTTAATCAATTTTTTCCTGTGGGTTGTCTTTTTTGACAAGCTATCGTTCAAACTCGATAAAATTATCGTAGATTGTAGATCATTTATCTGACTTATACCAACAAGAGACCGAAATTGAAGACTATTTATCGGACTTATACCGACAAGATGATGATCCATTTTAGTTTGCAATTTGTTACTATTAGCTGGTACTGGGATCCCTTTAGTTGATCCATTTTTTTACTCATTTGATGATTCATCACCATTAACTATACCTCAAAATTGACAGGAAAAATTTGTTTCATTGTTTCTGCCATACATAACTTTTTCTTATAATAAATAAGTCAATTGTTATAACTCATCCGAACAAATAATTTTCGACATCTATTATTAGCTTTACAACTGTTTAAGCCTAGAACTCTTAATTTCCTGAATAAAAACAATCAGAATGTAAAAATCCCACCGCTGTCACCAATATGACAAATAACCCCGAACTACACTTTAGAAAATATTGGCAATTCTGACCATTCTGACTTTATAGTAACGTCAGTTGTCAAAAGTGATTTACTAAAAACCAGAGTTTCCAAATTCGATCAAATGTTTCACTTTTCAAAAATGGACACCAATGGTCGTTGCTGAAGTTTTTTCGAATATTTCTTTTTGGATCGTCATTGTTTTTATAATATACTGACGATGTAGGTAAATGTTTTAAAACTTTACTTAAATCATTCAATTCGGTTAAATTCGTTTTCAATAATAAAACCCCATCAAAAATATTTGTTTTTAAAGGCGTTAAAAATTGGCTGTTTGGAAACAAACATAAATTTTATAATATTGGGATTCATGATTAAAATTCAATAAATCACTCCCAATATCCAGAAATTGACAGAGCGAAAGCGGTAAACCTTCCGATTGTGTCAATTTTTGATAAAAGAATTAGTTCTTTAAATTCTGGTACAAAATTTGCTATCTCGTCTATCGTTGACGGTGACCAATCGTCACCGACCACGCACACTTTGAAAAAGGTGGGGAAGGTACGTTATCGTATGCAATGCCTTAAACTATCCAGGCAAGCAAACCAGAGCCAGATTATTTTAAATAGAGGACTACTACGATTGGGATAGGTTTTGCTTAAATAAAATGTTTTAACAATGACGAATTTAGTAGTTTTTAATTTGGTAGAGAGGGGACTTTTGCAAACCGATTTCTTACTAGGGAAAGACCTTTCAAAAAACACAATCACAATTATGACGCACAACAAAATCACCATCAGGATATTTGTTGGCGAGTTGGCTGCTATTACATTTTTCACATATTAATAATAGCGAATTTATGAGATACGAAGTCGCATCAATATTTTCAGACAGTTTTTGATTTGTTCAGTGTGTCAGTTATATGATTTGGTATATTTCTTTAGGTAAAATGTTTGCTTAACGATTTGGTGTTCAGATGTTCTGGTTGTTTTGCTAATTGAATGCTTTGGCTAGAAAATGTAACTTAATGTTGATGCATGTAAGAAACTATAATCACCTCCGAAATACCAGAAAAGTAAGGTGCAGATTCGAATTCGTAGTGTATTCGAGTTTAAACGTTTCAATCTGGTGAAACCTATGCCTGGTTTGATATGAGGTGCAAACTATCTGTTCGACCGCATTTACATGTATACTTACCTGTCCATTGAAGTGACCAGTCTGAAATCGCGTTTTGGGATTGCTTTTATAACCTCTTTTATTGCTATCAGAATGCGTTTTTCTCAGCAATTAATATATGGTTTTTTTACTGCGTCAACTAACAAGATCACCAGTACCAACTTCAGAATAGAACAGAATTTCTGCCAAACAATAGTTTTCCGTTTCTTCCCAGACTTGGTGTGCGTGTCATTTTTAACAAAAAATGTTCTTGCAGCGTAATGAAGTTTACTTTTAATATAACTATATACGTTTAATGCTGACTTTCGTTGCCTGATTATATTAGTTGTCCGAGAGTAACCACTACACCAAAGTGTTAAAAGTACAATTAGTTTTACAATTCTGGTATCAAATCTCGCCTATCATTGACGGTTTGGCCACGCACACCTTGAAAAAGGTAAGGAAACTATACGTTATCGCATTAGACATTGCAAAGCCATTTGATCGAATCTGGGGACTCCAACTTGATCGTAAAGCTCATTGCATATGACTTTAATTCCGCAATTGATCAGTTAATTCAAAGTTTTGTGACCGATATAATTCGGTTTCCATTTTATTTCTTTATACAAAGTTGGTCATGTTTGTAGAACAATAAATAATAAATTAACGTCTCTGAATATCTAAAGATGCCATACTAATTGAGGTTTTTCTAAACGATTTATATTTCTTTTAATGAATTTATGGAAATTGACCTTAATCTGGGAATACAATTTATCATGAAAACCTCAAAATGGTAATGAAATCTAAAGAAGCGAAACTCTTGAAAAAGTCACACAGAAATACCACTGTTCTAGATTTAGTTATATGTGTTTATATGCGGAGGGGTGGATATTGATTTGACCTCCTCAGAAGAATACTCAGCCACAATGTATTTGTAGACAATTGGCAAATGTGCAACTAACTATTCAAGGAGATGGATTTTCTTTTGAGTCTAAATTAATAAACGCTAGTGCACCCAAGGCTCTATTTGTTATCCCCAATCAAGATTCAATTCACTCTATATCAAAGAGCTGTTGAAAGGCACTATTGCACTCCACAAATCATTCGTCCCTTATCTTCAAAGGCAAAATACATAAACGATAAAATACCGTTCGGGGCTGCGATAAATGTAAACGAGGACCTAAAAACAGTCAAAACTCCTCAGTCAAAATTTGTTCAATTTAAATTGCAAAAAAAAACACAGCTAAGTATGTATATTGATTCTTTCCAGATCGGAAATTGAATTCTCCAACGATATTTCAATTAGTATGGGTGACGAGAAAATAGGCGAAGATGAAAGCATATGTTTATATTTATACGTTATCATATAATGATGATGACAAAGAGCGCGTCTAGAAAAATCGAGGTCCTCAAAAGATCTTAAAAAATATTTCACCCCATATCAATTGAGTTTTCTCGTCAAGTTTGGGCGCTGTATCTGTTTCCTGGTTGTCTTGGACTCTATTCAAAATTATGCTGCACGAACTGTAGGTGATCGAAATTTAACATCAAATTTTGCCTTCTTACAACATCGTGGGACTGTTGTTGATCTCGATGTTTTTTATTAATATACTCACTAAGTAGTCGGAAGAAATCGGGATTCGGGTGCATCAAACATATTATTTTACTCTTGTCCGTTGGTTAGTGCAAACAAGCAACCTGTTGAGATCACATGCTGTCATAGCGATAGAATGCAAATGGATTTCTTTGTACATAAACGAAAAAATAGTATGTTGAACGTTTACATAAAGTTTTTGAGTTATAGATTTTATTATAACTTGCGTCGCTTGCAAAAATGTTTAAGTAAATTATTAAGGATATACGAAAAATAATTTTAATAAAAAAAGTTTGTGTTAAAATAAATTTTTTTCCGAAAAATAATAAATTTTCATGAGTTTCCCTTACCAAAAAAAAAAAATCCCCTAACTTTCCAGAATTCCATACCTGGTGGACACCAATGTAGTAGCATCGAGAAATTAAATACAAACCAACCAAAAAGTGCATTGATGAGGTAGCGATTGCTGAAGTACAAAAAACAAATTTTTTGACGTGCCGTCGATGAGTAAACGTGCGACGATTTAAATAGAAGTATAATAAACAAAATGAAGTTGAAGTTATCTCTTACAATTCTAAATAGAGAACCATTTATATTTAACATTGTTTACAACTAAAATGACTGTTGAAAAATGGAAGTTAACATATTTGTTAATTCCTATCATTGAAATCCTTCTTTTATGATTTCTCGTCTTAAAACATTATTTCACAGATTTAGCTACATTTAAATACAAACAAAAAACAAAATCCACACCCGTTACGTTCGTTATGAAAATATTTGCAAATATGTACATATTCTTATTTTTTAACATATAAGGTAACAAATAAACATTAAAAAACTAATATTTTTGTTTTAATGCAATAAATAAATTTATTATTTTAACAACCTTCTTTTGCAATAATATTAGCTTGTCACATGGTCTTTAATAATTATTATTTAAACAGAATAAAAAAATTGCTGTTAATTTCACACAAATTACAATAAAAATTACAGCATAATGGAAATTATTAGTTTATGTTTAAACTCAGGCCAACATGGAATTATGAAGAAAAAAAAATTACAACTAATTCAGTGTAACAACTAAACATTGTTTATTATTTATAAAATCTTGATTCATCAGTTAAGGTTGTCGATGTTTAAACATTTTGTCAGGGTGTGAAAGTGAAACGGTGGTTTACAAGGTTTGTGTGGCTTTTTGTAACATTTTATAAAACATTATGTAGTTACAAAATATACACGTACAACGAATTATGAGAAAAAATACTATTATTTGGTAATAACAGTCAATAATGCAGCAGCATTATTCTGGGGTCTAGAATATAGCTGTATGTCTGTAAAAATTGAATATAGAAAAAACAACATAATGTCAATCTCTTGTTACTTTACGCTTCATAATGCTATCGCCTAGCTTCATAATGCTATCGCCTCCGGGTCTACGTGCTCTTTCCTTGCACGTGTGTTAATGATCCAGGTGTGGTGCGGGTCACGCTAAATGATTAGCAAATGGGCTGGATTAAGGTGTTATGCGATTCGTGCCGTGCCGATGATCGTCTAAGCTGGGGCCCATTCAAATAGCCCAGTCACGAACGGAGCCGCCTGGATACCGGGCAACCTCCAGGTTTATTTTGCCTTGCCAAGTTAACAGAGCTGTGACTTGGTCGACCTACTTTCTCGTGATTCTCGTGGGAAAAAAAATGAAAACAAACAAATATAAAAAAACACAAACAAACACAAAAGGCGGGATGTCACCGCACTGACGAGAGGAGAGGGTACAAGTGGCAGGCGCAGGAGCGAGTCTCCTCGCCGTGCTGACGATAGAAGTGTACCGGCGGCAAGTGGTACTGCTGTGGCCGGGAGCAGTATAGCTGGGCACTGTGGCACTGTGCCAATTAGAGTTGGTAAGGGTAGACGACATAGTGGTCCACCTCTACCACCTTTAGGTCAGCCTGGAGGGCTGGACGATCCAATGAGGCGGGGGCTCAGTGGTGCTGGTAACAGGTGGTACCTAAGGTTCCTCGCGGAGGGAATCTCTCCGGAGGACTCAAAGAGAAGGGCTCTGAAACGGAAAGGGAAAGCCCCAACCGTCGGAGCAGAAAACGTGTAGCGGGCCAGAGAGTCGACGACGCCGCAGGACAATGCACCAAAGAAACCCAGGATAGCCACCCGTCAGGACAGAGAGCAACACCATCTCAACCCAAGCACCTGCTATGCTGGAGCTATTAAGGCAAGCAAGGTGGCTATTATGGATGTGAATTATCCCCAGACAATGCTGAGTGCGGAGGAGCTGGGGTTAATCGAAGCAGGGCTAGTGAACCAACTAGCGATAGGATGTGCTGATCACAGGATTGGGGGTATCCACTTCAAACCTGGTTATGTGGTGGTAGAATGCGACGACGAGCAGACGGTGAAATGGCTTGTGTCTGTGTTGCCTAAAGTGGAAGTCGGTACACATATACTTGTGACGAAAATGGGGGATGAAATTTCGATTCCTCACAAGATTACCGTCTTCCTACCAAGAAGTGCTGGGCAGACCAGGGAGAAATCTCTCGCTTTGCTAGAAGGGCAAAACGCCGGCTTACTTGTAGGGGAGTGGAAGCTGTCAGGAAGTCAGGATGAGGGCACAAGCCAACTCCTGACGGCACTAATTGACGACAAGGCAAAGACAGCCTTATCGGGGGTGGTGAATACTCTCAACTACCCGTTTGGCAAAGTCATTGTCCATGGACCTAGAAGGGCAACATCAGAAGGTACAGGGGAGAAGTGGGCCGGTGGCATCTCGGGGGAAGTACCTTAGTTATCACCGCAGCCCAGGGAGGTAGCCGCAACCGTAATGACACCCAGTGAGGTGGCAAATATGGTTGTGGAAGAGGAGGGGGATGCTGCTGCAGAGGATTGCAGTAGTATCGAAGACGTAGGGACCGAGGAGGAGGAGAGGTTGTTGATGGATGAAGGGGCAGGTACGCCCCTCGCCGACAACATCTAATGGAGGTGGCAGGTAGATTGTGCGTGGCCGAAGTGAATGTTCACCACGCCATAGCAGCGTCAGCTGTTGTGGCCAGAACATTCACTAAGAAACAGCTAGGGCTCACGCTGATACAAGAACCCTGGATCCACAAAAACAGGGTGAGGACTGAGGGGCCTTGCAAACAGCGAGGCATAGGTAGTATGGGATACGAATGCAAACTCACCTAGAGCGTGCATTATGATTAGGAAAAACATTAATTATATTTGTCTTTCAGATTTTCTTAACAGGGGCTTGGTGGCCATATCAACTACCATCACACTCGGAGGCATTCGCCGCCAGGTAGTGGTAGCATCGGCATACTTTGCAGGGGATGGAACACAGATACCGCCTACAGAGGTACAGTGGCTGATGGAATGGTGCAACAAGAAGAAGTGGCCTCTCATAATCGGGTGTGATGCAAATGCTCACAGTGAAACATGGGGAAGTACGGATACAAACCAAAGAGGTGAGTCTCTGTTAGAATTTTTAATTAAGGAAAACCTAAGCGTGTTTAACGTCGTAAACACACCCACTTTTGTCACAAGGGCAAGACAGGAAGTGTTAGACCTAACGGTAGGAAGTACCAATGTAGGACAATTCATAAAGAACTGGAGAGTCTCAAATGAACCCTCCTTGTCGGATCATAGAATGATTCTGTTTGAATTGGATAGTACGAAAGAGAAATCACCCCCGGTTCGGAACCCCAGGAACACAAGGTGGGATCAATTTGAGGAGAATCTTAAAGAAGGTCTACAGCTAGTAACGGTTAGAGGGACAGTAAAACACTATACCGCGCTGGAACAAGCTGTAGCGGAGTTAAACCTGGCAATCACCAAAGCGTTCGAAGCCAGCTGCCCAATTACTAAGGTAAAAGAGCAGAGGGACGCGTTATCAGCGGTGGAGCAAGGAGTTATCAAAATTAAGAACAGAAGTACGGAGGCTCTTTAATAGAGCTAAACAATCCGAAAACTGGGAAGAGTATACTAGGGTGCTTACTACCTACGATAAGGAAATCAGGAAGACAAAGAGGGGCAGCTTCAGAACCTTCTGTAAAAACATCTCTGCAACGCCTGTAGCGGCTAGGCTGCATAAAGCTTTGGCCAAGGACGGTGGTCGAGATTAAAACTTCGATGAGAAGGCCGGATGGAACACATACGGAGGATGAGCAACAGAGAGCTGCTCTTTTTCTAGAAATACACTTTCCGGGAGGTATACGCGCGTGTGCAGAAGACGCGAGTAAAAATAAAAATAACAGACCAAGCCCAGAGGACTGGAGAGTGGCTGCCTCACTGTTTACGGAGGACCGTATCAAGTGGGCCATAGGCACTTTCCAGCCATACAAATCACCAGGAGTGGACGGAATAGTTCCAGCTCTCCTGCAGAGGGCGCAGAAGTGGCTATTACCGCACCTCCTGGGCATCTTCAGGAGCAGTCTGGCACTTGGGCATATTTCAGAACCATGGAGAACGGCAAAAGTGATATTTATTCCAAAGGTAGGTAAGAAAGATATCACCCAGCCGAAGTCTCATAGACCCATCAGTTTAACATCCTTCATGTTAAAAACGATGGAAAAGGTGATCGACAACCACATATACGAACCAATATCTTGGTAAGATCGCCTTTGCAAGATAGTCAACATGCGTACAGAACGGGCAGATCAACGGAAACCGTTGACAAAAGAATTAGAAGAGGCAGTGGACAACAAAGAGGTTGCTGTCTGTGCCTTTTTAGACATTGAAGGAGCTTTCGATAACACTTCGCATGGAGCAGTCAAGAAGGCTCTAAGTGGGAAAAATGTTGACAGCACCACAACTGACTGAATGTGTGAGATGCTGAGAACTGCAGTAGCAGAAACCAAGGCTGGGGATTGCAAAATCAGCCTTGGCACCACTAGGGGCTGTCCACAAGGTGGGGTCTTATCACCCCTCATGTGGAGTTTGGTGGTGGATGAAATTCTAGTTGTATTAAGTAACCAGGGTATTACGTGTCTTGGGTACGCGGATGACATTGTCATTATCGCCAGAGGGAAGTTCGAAGAAACACTCTGTGATATTGTTCAGAGGGGACTGAATCTGGTAGACACTTGGTGTACATCTGTGGGACTAAAACTCAATCTAAGTAAAACTACGGTCGTCCCATTCACCAAGAAAAGAAAACTCAGTATGAAGCCAATCATAATGAAGGGCTCCTTAATTGAATCTGCACAGGAGACCAAATATCTGGGAGTAATTCTCGATAGTAAACTGCAGTGGAGTAACCACATGGAAGCGGTGGTAAGCAAAGCCGTAAGAGCTCTGATGGTATGCAAAAATCTTGCGGGTGCAACCCCGGTATCTTAAGAAGGGGCACCTGCCCAAGCGTCTTCCAAGCCGAAATATGTGCTATCGAAAGGTGCGCCGACTTCAGCTTAGAAAAGAAATATAAAAACAAGAGAATTGCCATCTTGTCGGATAGCCAAGCAGCAGTTAATGCGTTAAGCTTATACACCATCACATCCAAATCGGTTGGAGACTGTGTGAGCAAGCTAAACAAGCTTGGGAATAATAACAAAGTTACAGTTTACTGGATACCTGGTCATGCGGGTATCGCTGGTAATGAAGAAGCTGACAAATTGGCAAGGCGAGATGCTATTACATCTTTTGTCGGCCCGGAACCTTTTTGTGGATTGGGGACAAAAGCCATCCATGAAAGGATGAGGGAAGTAATTATGATGGAATGGTCCAAAATCTGGAACAACACCACGGGCTTAAGGCAGTCCAAGGAGTTGATTGGACAGTTTAATCAAACGAGGACAGTAATGTGCTCTAGGATGAGTAGGAACAACCTGAGCATACTGACAGGGGTTCTTATAAGACACTGTAAACTAAGAAAACACCTTAAGAGCATTGGGGTGGAGCCGAGGGACGAATGTAGATTCTGTCTATTGGTAGAAGAGACCCCAGCTCATCTTCTTAAAGATTGTGGAGCGTTGATCTACACGAAAAGGTTGCTGGGTATGCACCAGGGAGTAGTAGGGTGGGGTACAATAGATCATTTTGATCGCAGTACAACATATCACCCCGAACTTAATCTAATCTAATCTACTTTACGCAAATAGCTTATTTAATAAGTTTAATAAAAAATTAAAGAAAACAAAGATTTTTTATAATTTTACTGTTACTCTATATATATTTCAGCTTGTTAGGCCATCTTCAGGAGTAATGTAACAAGAGATTGATATTATGTTATTTGAAAACTTACGCCAAGTGCCAACGACAAACAGTGTTAATTATATGAATATAGAAAGTTTAAACAATACTGTTTTCAGTTCGCACCAGTTTCTAATACATTCTGTACAGATAAAATATTATTTTTAATTCTATTCTGAATGTGTTTAGTTGATGTTATTTATTTATTCTGGCATTTATTCTATTATGGTATTTGTTCTATTTTCTTAACTTCTATTCGTTTTGATTTTAATGCAAAAACTTTTTTATTTAACTTTGCTTACAGCCTTTGTTCGGACTTTTAGCGACGATTGCTGATTGAATGTGGAATGTAGTCTTAACTAATGGAATGGGGTGTTGAGCTTAGAGGTCACGCCAGGAACTGCTTTTTATGCTAAACACTAAAAATTGCATATGTGTGCAAAGGGAAAATATCAATAATAATAACTATTTTAATTTCGAATCTCAACTGATGAAAGAGCTGTGCAGAACACTCGACATTAGAAAAACACGAACTACACATATGAACCCACAATCGGATGGCATGGTAGAACGATTCAACCGAACCATGGAAGAACATTTGTCAAAGGTAGTGGAAGCCAACCAAAGAAGTAGAGATAAGGATCTTCCGTAATTCTTGATGGCCTATCGTAGCGCAGTGCACGATACGACATGTGAAACGCCAACGAATATCATGTTCGGGAGAGAACTACATCTTCCTAGTGACATTGAGTTCGGCATCCCTGGAGGTCTGGTATCTACGAAAACAGATTATGTGGGATAACTAAGGGAGAAGATGAATAAAATCCATCAACAGGTTCGAGACCACATTAAGATTGCCAGTGACAAAATGAAAACCAGGTACGACATAAATGCAAATAGTGGCGGTTTTCAAGAAGGAAACTTGGTATGGTTATACAACCCCAGGAGAACTAAGGGAAGATCACCCAAGCTGCAGCCAGATTGGGAAGGTCCATATAAAATAATCAAACGAAATAATAATGTTATCCACCGCATCCAAAAGGGACCCCGTACCAAGATGAAAGTGATACATCTGCAAAGGTTGGCACCGTACCAAGGTAACAGTACCAATGCGATAGCTGATATTGTTCGGGACGAACAAAACTAAATGGAGGGCAATGTAATAAACTTCGTCCAGAATGGGTTAATTTAATTTACTCATAAATAACCAATACAATTTGCATAAATTAATGTAAATTAAATTTGTTATACAAATGTTTACATTAATGAATTAAAAAGAGGTGTGGCCTATTGTTTCTAGAAAATACACTGGAAACAACAACTGAGTAGTAGAAGGTTCTACTTATTTATTTTTGGATATAAATAAGCGAATGAAATATCAGATAGTCAGTTTTTAATTTTGCAATTAAAAGTGTTTTACAAATATTCGGAAGTATAAGGAATAATCGGGTGGTACTTGAGCCTGGGTGAAAGTGAAAATAGTGAAAGAATTTGACCCTAGTGGAATAGTAAATACAGATTTTACGATTCCGAATATTATTGATTCAAATGGTGGAAAAGCGGTGAAATTTATTGTACACAAATTGGAGACCCTAGATTTTATTGTAATTAAAATCGGAAGCTGCTGTAATTTGTTGACAAATAAAGTTTGAGATTTTGTTAACCAAAGATCCGTCTTTTTACTGTCATATTTGCTCAATAATCTAAAAGAACCAACGAAGAGTCGTTACAGTAAAACACCAGAAAACTAATCAGTTCTTTCTTTTGTAGATCCAGAACACGGTTTAAAGTCTCATCAAAATCCTGCTATGAACGAGGGATGTCGTAACCAAACAATCAAGCATTTTGTTGTTGAATATAAAAAGTGAAAAAATTGTATATTGCAAGCCGAAAGTGGGCTGACAAAACTGTTTTAATTTTTTTAAAGAAATTAAATACCGAGGTCCAACGAAATCACTTAAAGAGGTTGAAGTTTTTTTAAATCAAAATTAGTTCACATTGTCAAAGGTTGGAGTGTCGTCCAAACAAAAATAAAATGAAAAAATCAGCAGTTATATTGTAGACTCACCCCTTTCCCTTTCTTTTGTAACACACCCCGGGCTATCCGTTGTTATGAAAGCTGTAGGCAAACTGTATGTACAGAACACATACCTAGACAAGGCCAGCTAAAACTAGTCTAAACAGTTTCAAGAAGTCTTGAAACGTAAACATAAAAATTCCGCTTTCGAAAATCGAACCAAAAACAATAAGTTACTATATATAAGTGTAATGGACTCAGAGATGAGAAACAAACGACTTTGAGTTTGTTTATGCAAAGTGAAATAATGTTTTGGTTTGTAACAAACAAAACTAGAATAATGAAACAGCTTGTAGAACTTAAACAGAAGGGCAAAAAACGAAATAGAAGGAATCAATTTTGTTGCTTTTTTTTCTTTTTATTTTATTTGAACGTAAAAGTATAGAATGGAAATAGAAGTAAACCAAAAATTTTATTTCTATTTCTTATCACTTGGACTTGACCAAGAGATGTCCTTATAAATTCGGTTTTCGCATGTCAGGTGATAAACGTAGAGATTTGGAAGAAACTGGTGCGTGAACTGTGACTAATTTGTGTGTCACGTTATGTTTCACACTGCTTGGACGAAAATTTGGGATTGAAATTTCCAGAAAAGCGTCCTTGATTTGTATGATGTTGGCAGAAATTATTGTCTTGTCAACAAGAAGGACTGAAGGTTGAGTAGAGTTGGAAATGCTACCGATTGAGAACAGAGAGGCTAACAGATCCATGAACCTCCTACCAGTAGACCAGAATATTTAGGCAGTCAGAACCAATTATAGGTGTTGAAACATCGGCAGCTACAAATTCCAGGATATAGCCCTGCGAAGGCCTTTGTTAAGTTGCAGTTTTGGTACCATAGGTTGGGACGGGAGTGCAGTTAGTTGTAAATAAATGAAATGGAGTGTCGGTAGGGGCTGGGTTTGCTTGAAAAATTGACTTGAGAATAATTGAAACATCAGTTCTCGTGTCAATTTCACCGCATGGAGAGGTTGATTTTGATCGATTATGATCAATGTTGATTTACGGGTCTGCCTACCCTGCGTATTCCAGTCCCTGCTATTGACACATGAGTTAGCGTGAGATATCACATACCACTGGCTATGGCAGGAGATATCATTAGCCAAGATGATATCTTAAGGTGTTGGCGGACGAACTTTAATTAGTCAACGGCAGTTACGCATAGAATCGCTTAATTCCAAATATAGGCTTGAATCAGCTTTCAAACTCCATCAAGACGTATGCGCATTCATTCATGAGAGTATTGCGTTTACAGCCTTTCCAAATTTTGAACTACACGGTGATGGCTTTAATACAATGGTTTTAAAGTTTTGTCGCCAGAAATTACTTTTTTTACAATAGCTTTATACCGGTCCCCCAACAAACGTAACCCAAACTTTTTTAATATACTGACAAAAATTGTGGGCGAGATTGGAGCAAAGTCTTCTTATTTTGAGGTTATCGTTACCGGTGACTTCAACGTCCATAACAAATCATAGTGGAAAATTGGCAGAAATTTTTGCCGCGTCTCAGGGCCTATTCCAAATTGTTAAAAGCCCAACTTTCACTCTCCGTAATGGCGGTGATAATAGTTTTCTTTTAGATCTATATCTTACCGCAATTCCAGATATTACGAGCGTTGATGTCGCGAAAGATAGTAACTGATCATTATTTAATTTCATCAGTTACCAAAACTGATTTACCTAAAACTACAGCTCTCAAACCCCGTAAAATATTTCACTACTCAAAATTGGATAAGAGTGATCTTCAAATTTTTTTCCATGGTTTCCCTTTTGACCGTCATTGTTTTTATACTGACAATGTAAATGTTTCTGCTCAAAACTTTACAGAAACCATCCTATTTGCTATCAATAAATTCGTCCCTTTTTCCATAGTAAACCTAAACAAAAATACAGCACTTAGAAACAAACGTAGATCATTTAATATATGGATTCATAAAAAAACTCCCGCTAATCGATCCCAATATCTAAAGGCCAACAAAATATCTAACCAGATTATCTCAAATGAAAAGTCTGAAATTGACAGAGCGTAAGCAAAACTTACGTCTATGTCTGTTTCTGACAAGAGTTTCTACAGTGCCATTAATTCTTTAAATTCTGGTACAACATTTTCTATTCCCGCGATTATTGATAGTGATTCATTCGCCAATGATCCCGCAAGAAAAACTAACTTGTTCGCTGAACGCTTTGCTCTGAACTCCACGTTTTGGAAACTCCTAAGCAAATACCCCAAATCCAGTATTCAGGAGTTAATATGAATGAACTTCACTTCAAACACAAAATAGTCGCTAAACTTTTAAAGGGGTTAAACATCAACAAAACCTCAGGAATGGACAACAATCTACCCATTATTTTAAAAACCTTTTCCAAAGAACTTGCACCAACTTTGACTAAGATATTTTACCAATCCTACAAATCTGGTATATTTTTCTCGTGCTGGAAGTTAGCAAATGTCCAGCCCGTCCCCAAAACGGAACCAAAATCCGATATCTCAAATTATAGGCCAATAGCTTTACTATCGGTCCAATCCAAAGTCTACGAGCATTATATTAATACACACATTTCAAAATTTCTGGAAGTAAATCATTTAATAGCCGACAGCCAATACAGTTTTCGACAAAAGATCAACTACCGATGCCAACTTAATCAACAAGCTCGTTGAGTATGGTTTTCATCCCGATGTTGTGAAGCTGATTCAAAATTTTCTATATAACCGATACATTTCGGTCTCCTTAATTAATTCCGCACGGAGAGACGCTGCCATAAACGTGAATAAAGACCTAAAAATAGTCGCCGATTGGAATGACCAAAACCTGGTCAATTTCAACTCTAACCAAAACACAGCTGTTGATTGTTTCCAGATCAAAGACCGAGTTCCCCAAAGATATTTTATTCAGTATGCGTGATGAACCAATAGGGAATAGGTGAATGTAAAAACATTCGGTAATTGGGTGTCACAGTTTCAAATGACCTACTCTGGAACGATCATGCAATGGCGATGGCAAAAAGCACGTCTAGAAAACTCGGCCTCCTAAATAGATGCAAAAAAAATTTCACTCCTATATATATCGTCCTATATTCGTCCCTGTATGGAGTAATTTTGTCAAGTTTGGGGTGCAGCTTGTTTCCATCTTGGCCCTCTTGGACTCTGTTCGGAGTGGGCCTCTTGACCCTCTTGGACTCCGTCGGAAAAGCGGGCTATACGAATTGTGGGTGATCGAGATTTGACATCAAAACTTGATTTCCTACATCATCGCACTGTTGCTGATCTCGTTGTGTTTTATAAATATCGTCATCAACGGTGCTCAGATGAAATCAGCAGCATTATGCCTCAAACTTTTTCTTACCCCCGTTTTACTCGGCAATCAGCTAGCGCAACCAGTCAAACGGTCGATATCCCGCGCTGTCATACTGGCAGATCGCAGCAACTTCTTTGTCCGAACTGCATACAAATGGAATGGTTTGTCGGAATCCATAATCTCAGGTGGTTTCAATCCGCAGAGGTTTAAAAAAAGCGTTCATCAACACCTTAGAGTGCAAGTTGTTGTGGGATCTGGATCTTAAAAGGTATTTATGTGTTATTGTGACACATATTGTAAACCCTATTACACAACACTTTTTATTTATAAAAAAAAGATTAGAAATTTAAGTCTTGATTTTACCTCAAAGACTGAAAGACGATAATATTGCTCATTACATCATATTGGCGATCATTTATGCGTTTTTGAATTACCCACGTTTGGTGACACGAAAGTGTTAATGTTTACAACCTAGAGCACAGCGTAATGCTTTGCCAGAAAATCGGTTGTGATAGCAGCACATCGGGATATGTTGTTCCGACGGAAGTTTCGATAGGGAGAACGATTACCAGCCTAAAGTAAAGAGCGTACTTCGCTAGCAATTTGCGCTTTAAACATTTAAGTCTGACGTCGCGGTTCGACGGAGGTTGAAAACCACACCTCGAGAAAAATGGTCCAAATGACTATTCAGTGCAGCATCCATAGCGATGGTGTGTCTCCATTAAATTATCAGCCAATTTGGCTAATTTAGACAATGATATCTAATTTTCTGCTTGTGTGACTATCAAATGAACATTGGTAGGGGACGAGACATCTACAGTTGCTTGGCAAATTTGTCACCAATGTCAGTCAGAAATTCCGTTAAGATTTGCAATGGTTTTTGATCGCCAAGAGTGAGCTTGTGTAAGATATTATGGAGCCTTGTTTTGTCACTATCGCCTAGTGAGTAGTGACTTAATTATTTTGTCCTTAAATGAGGCGTCGGGTGTATCTTCATGATCAGCTGAAAGGATGTGCATGATCTGGTCATGCAACCGATATTTAATAGTGCTGAGGATGTGCATAAATTAATTTTTTTCTGTAGTGATCACTGATCAGTGATCCGCCATTGAATTGGATGTCCAACACCATATAAACCAATTTTTAGAGTTTTGCTCGTATAGAACATGGGGATGTGAAATGGAACGCGGTGTGTGTCTCCGACTGTTGCAGGAGGTTGGACCATGTGATAATCGGTGACGTTTGGTAGTGGAGGTAGCATGGCTTGCATTTGCAACCCGTGCTGGAAATATTCTTCCAATTGAACTGGTGCAAATGTGAGATGAGATGGTGCACGTGTTGAGGGTGTTTGATGTTTTTAATATTTTATAATGCAAATCGCAAGCCTTGGCTTTGTGCGAATTCACAAATATTGGACAGAACAAAGTTTTTTGTGAAGGCGAAATTTGTAAAAACAAAATTTTGACATAAGGTGAAAAACTTTTTAATTTTTATGTTTGCTATTAATAAATAAATATAATATATATATTAATATAAATATTACTTTGGCACTTAAAAAAAACTTCAGTAATAAATTGTTGTTCCTTCTGAAATAATTTGTTATGCCTACTGTCACAATTTGATGATGCTAAAAAGCTATACCAAATTTTGGCGTTTCGTTATGATGAATATAAATTCCAAGACAAAATTTTGACAGTTAATAGTTGTCATCTGTCATTATTTCGTCAGTTCTCACAGAACCTTTTTAGAAGAAATAAATCTGGTCTTTTCTTTTATTTACAATGTTCTAGTAAAAAATGGTATATTTTTATACAAGTGGTGAAAACGTTTTTACCACGCGTAGAAAACGCTATTTTTTCTATGCTTGTAAATATAAATGATAATATTTACAAATTCATCTACTAAAAACTTACAAAAAGACATAGCTAAATTCGACAGTGTAAGAAATAAACAAGATTGTATTTATATATAGCATTTTTACCAGTGTAAAATAATGTTATTATTGTGTTCGCCTACAGATGGAATAATAACAGGCGAACACAATAATAACATTATTTTACACTGGTAAAAATGATATATATAAATACAATCTTGTTTATTTTTTACACTGTCAAATTTATCGTTTTGTAAGGTTTTAGTAGATGAATTTGACAATATGAATAATGAAAATAGTTCGGAAATATAAATTTACTTCGAGTAGTTCGAAAATATAAATTTAATTTTACATTTAAACGTCAAAAAATTATCTGTTTTTTTGCATTTCCAGATATATCTGTTCCGTGTTTTTTTTTCATTCTCGGATATATCTCAGATCATATATTTTCTTTAAAAACTTTTACAGATATTACAGATATTTTTTTTACCGACTGGAAGTCATCGTTTAAAGTATAAATTTAAAAACTTGTAGGTAAAGTTTCGATTAAAAACAAATATGAATAAATTTTTTAATAAAATTTAAATTTATTCAACAAATTTTTTTTTTTGGCGGAAAGAACTATATCTGACAGTTAATTATCGAAGGAAAAAATTATAGGATATATCTGATACAAATTTTATTTTATCGCTCCGATTTCTCCGATATAGAAAAAAACACACTCATTATTAGTTTAATTAATTGATTACACACAATTGATATAATGATGAGTTTCGATTCGATCAAGATATTCAAAATATTCAATCCCTTCAAAATTCTGCGATATTGACAGAAATAAACACAGCAACCGAAACAACAACAGAAACAGTAAATCAAATTCAATCTCAAATATTCAATCAAATATTCAATCCTTTAAATAACCACCACCTGTAGGCGACAACCGAAACTTATTTACTTTCAGTCACTAGTTAGAAAAACATTTTCAGTCACTACTTAGAATAAGTTTCCCTTTCACATAGGTTTTACTATGTATTAAAATGACATTTTTGTAGCTTGAAGCAGAAAAAATATATTTTTTTAACAATCTTTGTTTTGAGCATACCATACCGCAGACATTTTGATTTTTCACTCAAATTAAAAATTGCTTAAAGCTACAATTGAAGGTCGAAGGACATTTTAATTCTAACAATTAAGACTGAACGCTGACTGTCGCCACATATGTATGTTCATTTCCCGATCGATTTCGGTTGACTTTCATGGTCGCATGCAATGTGTATCATTATACAATATACTATTTCGTACCAACTATCAAAAGTTTACATAACATTTTCACACACAATACAAACGATTTTATCCAACCTTTTAATTTATATATTCTCAATCACACAAATGAATCAACAAAATAATAAAATTTATTCACAAAACACCGTTATCATATGGAATGGAAGTTAAACAACTTAAAAAATATTCTTTCAATGTATTTAACTTGAAGATTGTTACAATCCAACCACATAAAACTTATCACAAAACAAAAACCGAAAACGAAAAATAATGTGATATTCACATTTTTGTTTTTAAAAGTCTACAAACTGGTTCGTATATATACGATTTGATTTCGTGTAACATACTGTGATAATAATATAAAATTAAAACGAAAAAAACATGTTTTCACCACGTGATAAAATCATGATAAATATTTTTTTCAGTGTTATAAAAGTGTTTATTGTGATAAAACGTATTTTTTGTTATTTATTTTAAATAAAAAATGTTAAGAGGAAAACGAGCAAGTGAACTTCAAAAAGAATTTTTAGTAGCTTATTTGGAACAACATTTGGAATTAGTTCAAGACAGGTATGTTGCAAAAAAACTTTTAACTTTTATTATAATATTTCGATTAAATTCATGTTAATTTTTTATTTAGAAATGATTCAGAATGTCTATCTCGTGATAAAAATATAAAATGGGGCGATGTAGCTGTAGAATTAAATCGTTTGGGTGGTGCGAACAAAACTGGAACAAAATGGTGGAAATTTTGGAAAGATCAAAAGTAAGAAAATCGATATCACATTTATCACATTCTATATATGTGTTTTTTTTTTCAGAAAATATATTAAAGATAGATACGAACAAATAAGAGAAGGTAAAGATTTAGACATATATGAAAAGCCAATAAAACCATTAAGTGATTTAGAGCATAGAATTTTATCGATCGTTCGAGTTGTTAAAACAGATGGGTGCGATATAAGTTATCCGAAAATTGATAAATCGAATAACATAAGACAAAAAAGTCCATCATCTTTTACGGAGTCTATAATTGATAGTGATATTGTTCAAGTAAAATTAGAAGAAATTTCAGAAATAAAAATTGAACCATTAGAGGATATTACACCGGTGTTATGTGAAACGTTTTCAACACCGAATGTTTCGATCCATGACCATCAACAAGTATCGCAAAAAGATATAACAAAACCAGACACAATAAAAAAATGCAATGAAAAAGTTTTATTACTAAAAACTAAAAAAATCAAATTAATGGAAGAACGAAATGAAATCGAGAGACAAAAGTTGCAAGTATTACAATGTATCCTAACTGAATTACAAAACAAAAATATGTAAATAAAATTTAAATTTTTTAACAGTATTCCAAGTGACTTTTAATACGCGTTGATGAATAATAAAATTATTTAATTACAATAATTACACACAAGGTTCTATTTAATTTATTTTAACGTTTCTACTAATTTTTTTTATCGAAATTAAGTTTTACATCATCAAAAGATTACAAAAATGTCGATATACATAACAGAGTGTCAATGGACTAATAGTACGACTCACTTTTCTGAAATTTTTAAAATTCCCATCTAATTATTATTGTTGTCGTTTAAGAATTTAAACTTGAATTTCATTATTATTTAATATAACGTTAATTGAGTCGGTTTGACCTTAATTTAATAAACTCAAGGGTTGCGGTAAATTTTTTATCGTTAATTAAAAAATATTCATATTGTTACGATTTGGATCATTAAGAAATGATAAAACACATAGAAATGTGTATGCCGAAAAAAAATCAAAGAACTTAATTTCGAGTCAAATATTGCGAGGCAGTTTGTTTTTGCATGATAAATTTAAAATACGTCCAAAACTTTACTAAACAAGATTTTATTTATTTGGAGTTTTAATGTAGATTAATATTAGCCTGTTGTGAAACACAAACTGCTAATTGCATAAAACATTCATTGCTTATACCTTATATACAAGACAAATCATCCGGAAATTAATTTTGATTTCGTCTGATGAAGATGTATCATTAATTTATTTCAGGTTTATTTACGTAAAATTCAAACGGTTGATAGAAATGTTAGAATATTTTGATTACACATCGAACATCAATGCTACATCAATAAGCCAAACTTTGTAATATTTTCCAACCAGCCAAGCATATTAATGCCCCAAAATTGAGCAATTTCGTACATCACAGTTAAATCGTTAGTCAACTCAGTTTAAACTCGAATTGATTTTAAGCGAACAATGGCAAAACAAACCATTCGTCAAAAAACGGTATTTTTTTTTTTTTTTTTTTTTTTTAACGGCGTTCATGCTCCATGTAGGAGCGTTGCCAGGTTAATCAGCTTTGAATATTCACCACGGTCATTCGCAACAGCGACATAATTACCATGGCAGCCGATTTTTTTAAGGTCGTTTATTACGTCAGTCTCCCATTGTAGTCGTGGTCTACCTCGCGGTCTACCACTCCCTGGGGTACTAACGTACATTTTTCTAATCATTCCAGACTGTGAATCGGCTCGTAGAACATGCCCAAACCAAGCAATCCTATTAGAACGGATACAACCTATTATATCAGGACCCTCAAGAAGGTCTCTGATCTCAAAGTTATACCGGGTTCTATACTCCCCATCGTCTGTCTTAAGTGGACCAAAAATGTAGCGTAGGATCTTACGCTCAAATACAGATAAATGCGATTCGTCATTTTGTGTAAGGGTCCACGTTTGTGACCCATACATCACAACCGGTCTAATCAATGTCTTGTATAACTTGAGCTTGGTGTTAGTTGATACATACGGTGATCCAAGGAGAGGTTTAATTGAGTAGAAAGTTCGATTACCTGCAGCGATTCGAGCTTTAATATCTGTAAGTATGCTGTTGTTTGAGTCAAGCATTGATCCCAAATATTTAAAAGATTCAACTCCCTCAATTCGTTCATCGCCGCACATCAAATCCCTCTTCTCAGCCTCTCTTGAAACATTCATATGTTTGGTTTTATTGTAGTTAATTTGCAGACCAATTTTCCTAGCACCACTCTCAAGCGACTTGAAAGTCTCACTCATAACAGCTTCACTTCGGCCGAGGATGACAACATCATCAGCGTAAGCAATCATCTGTACTGAGTTTATTGACAAGATATTGTTATTAGTCGGTAGTTTCTTTTGACGGCACACATATTCCAAGGCTAGATTAAAAAGTATAGGAGAGATAGCATCACCTTGTCTTAAACCGGAGTCGACTTTAAAAAACTTTGATATTTCGTTCTCTACTCGTACACAGCATTGAGAGTTCTGTACTGTCATTTTGCATAGTGATACCAGTTTACCAGGAATTCCCATTGACACTAGAGCAGACCATAGAGTCTCTCGTTCGAGAGAGTCGTAGGCCTGCCTGAAATCAATGAAAAGTTGGTGCACAGGTATGTTGAACTCTCGACACTTCTCCAAAATCATCCTTATCGAGAAAAGTGCATCGGTGGTACCTCGGCCCCGCCGGAAACCACACTGATATTCTCCAAACAGTTGTTCAGCAAAAGGATTGATTTTGGATAGCAAAATGTAGGAAAAGATCTTATATGCTGTGCAGAGGAGAGCGATTCCTCTGTAGTTTGCACATTGTAGGCGATTACCTTTTTTATGGATTGGTATCAGCATAGCTGTGTTCCAGTCCTGTGGCATGGTTTCAGTCCGCCAGATCATTTGAACAAGTTCAAACAATCTTAAGGATAGAGTTTCGCCACCATGTACAATCATTTCGGATGTTATATCGTCGATACCAGGTGCTTTATTGCATTTTAGTTTTGACAGCGCCGCATCGAATTCCTCTTTGGTGGGTTCGTCTACATGTACCTTTGACGCACGAATAAGCTTTGCTCGTCGTCCGACTTGTTGTTGGTCACTTAAGTTGAGAAGATTCTCAAAATAAGCGGCCCAAGTATCTAAAATATTTTTAAGGTCTACTTGTAGCTCCCCATCTTCATTTTGAATAGCAGTTGATCTAGTTTGAGGGCCCTTCTTTAAGGTTTTAACCTGTTGAAAGAAGTTACGCGATTGATGTTCCTTATTGAAGCTTTCAATCTCCTCACACTGTCTCTTCCACCATTCTCTCTTCGCTCGTCTACATAGCTTTGTAACGGCTTGTCTTGCCAGTTTATAGTTTTCCTTCGTGGACCTGGTGTTGCGTCCTTGTAGACACTTCAGATAGCAATCTCTTTTGTATTGAATAGCGTCAAGGCATGCTTGATCCATCCATGGCTTCTGGGAGTGGTTCTGTGGTCGTCCAAGTATTCCCTCAGCAGCGCTTAAAACAGCATCTTTTAGCAAATACCATGACTTATCGACGTCTCCATTAATGGTTTCCGATTTCTCCAATGTTTCGGCAATATGGATTTGATATCTCTCTTCTGTTTCAGCATTCTTTAATGATGAGATGTTAAAACGTTTCCGTTTGTTGAATTTTGGAATGCCTGGATTTGGGAAGTGGAACCTTATCGTTGCACATACAAGGAAGTGATCACTTCCAATGTATGCACCTCTAAAGGATCGCACATCCCGAACGCTCGAAAAGAAACCTGCTGTTACTAGAACGTGATCAATTTGATTTCGAGTGTTTCCATTCGGTGAGACCCAAGTCTGTTTATGAATCGATCGATGCGGAAAGAACGTACTGGCAATTCTCAAATTATTTGATAATGCAAACTCAGTCATTCTCTCACCATTATCATTCGAATTCAAATGCAGGCTGTTGGGACCCACCACATTTCCATAAGAGATATCTCTTCCAACCTGTCCATTAAAGTCACCAAGAACCATAATGAAGTCGCGTGTTGGTGTTTGTTTCATAACCTCTTCCAGTGCTATGTAGAAATTATCCTTCTCGTCGACGGTCTTAGCTTCAGTAGGTGCATGCACGGCAATAAGAGAAATATTGTTGTATGTACCACGTACACGTAGGTAGCAGATCCTCTCACTGACCGGGATGAATTTCATCACGGCTTCTTGTATGCGTGCACCAACAAGAAAGCCAGTACCAAATTCTCTTCGGGAAGGATGACCACTACAATATAGAGAGTGACTATCCAAATCTTGTTTTCCGATTATCGGCTGTCTAATTTCTTGTAGAGCAATTATATCCATCCTATACCTCTCAGCCTCTGTTTCCAGACTTATAAGAGCATCAGGAGCGCTCAGGCTGCGCACGTTCCACGTTCCGATTCGGTAGTCTGGTCCTTTTTCACGTCCAGGTAAAATTGTGTTTTTTTGTCCGGGTCTGTTATTCTTTTTCTGATAACCAAATTTAACATATGAGTTTTTTTCCGGGGTTAGGGTGTTAACCTTAGGCCCAACCCAAATTGTCGTGAATGGGTCCGTTCTGCATATTAAGGTCACCAGAAACAACCTTTTTACACGTTTATATAGCGAGCCGCTTGATTCAAGACAGACGCCCGCTCCAAGCCGCCCCTGACATGGAGAACAGACGCTTGAGTCACATTGGTTTTAAGGCGCCAATTTGCCGTGATGTAGCGTCATTGACTAAGCAGTTTTTACTCTGCTTGTCTCCAATACACCAACCTAACTCTGTCAGCATTACCCAGGCAGCACGGCGTGGACGTCGAATTTCGGATTTCGCTACCCTAAAAAACGGTATACCTAACACCAAAACTGAAATGTGTTAACCAGCAAATTTGAACATGCCAACCATTAAAGTTGTCCATTTCCAGAATACAAATCTGGTCAATTCTAACCAGCAAAGGTGGCGAGCAAATTTGTGCTATATCGATTAGAAAAGATGGGTTGTTCCGACCAGTAATGCTGAAATATGCTAACGAGCGAATTTGTAAACGAGTAAATCTAAAATATTTTAACAAATTTAAATATTTAAAATATTTAAAAAATTATTAATAGATTTTAACGTTTCGAAACGCAAACATCGAATTTATTTCATAAAAATTTCAATGTAGCACAAAAAAAAATAACAGAGATCAGCTGTTCATAAAATATATGGTCAAATTTATCTCACAATATAATTCAGCAAAATAAAAAGAATATCTGCAATTAAAAAACGCCACATCTACAACAAACAGGCAGTTTGTTGTAACTTTCGAATTAATAAAAATTTCTGGCATATGCCAACGAACAACTCTGGAATGTTGACAAGTAAATCTGGGCTTTGTCGACCAGCAAATCTAAAATACGATGTCGAGTAAAAATGTCCTATACTGATCAGCAGTTTTGAGCTACGCTGACCAGCAAAGGTTACTTATGCTAACGTTTTACAAAAGTAGCATTTAATTTTGAATAACTGTTACTGGAGCAACCTATACATCCATAACGGATTATGAATTTTCATTGAATCAATCTATGAACTGACAGATAGTAAGAATTCCATTAAATTGCAGCTGCGACGAAGCTAACCAGGGGCGCACACAGAAAAAGTTTTAGAGGGAGGGGGGGGGGGGGGGGAGGTCCAACGAATTTGTTTTTAATAAAAAGTTCTGTGTAGGAATTACACAACAACACACATAGATACCTTTTAAGACCTAGGTCCCACTGTTTTTATTCAAAATATAATTGAGTGGACTATATCTATTGGTTTTTTCTTATTTTGTTTAAATGAAACAATTATTATCACTTTTAACTTAGTTTTATTTATAACAATTAACATAGGTGATGTTTTCACGCTTACATTCGGATAATAACTCAAATTTACGTTCGATCTTGAACATTCTACTAAAACTCTGTTGCCAAATTTATTTTATAGTTCTTAATACTCAACTTAAGGTATTAGTTAAAAATTTTAAAGTATTCATTAGTAATTCAATTATTTAAAGTTTCAATGAAATAAAATTCGATTCCAAATTTACATAAATAAGCAAATAAAACCTTACTCTAAAGGTAGTTTGCAAATTTTTGAAATTGATCTTTTATATGATCCATTTTTTGTTTTAATATCTGCAACTCTTACATTGTTGTCAGATCCCTTATATATATTGGTCACCAATCCTAACAACCATTTTGAACTTGGTAGATTATCAACCACTATTAGGACAACATCATGTATATTAAGATTATTTCGTTCGATCTTCCATTTACCACGTTGCTGCAAAGTGTGCACGTATTTCAGAGAGAATCGTTTCCAAAAGTGCTGAGTAAGTAGTGTAACTCTTTGCCAATTTGACAAACGATTTGTAGAAATATCTGACAGTGATGGTTCCAAAATCGAAATTAATGGTTCTCCGGTTAAAAAGTGACCTGGGGTCAACGGTTCGGGATCATTTGGGTCGCTAGACATCACAGAAATTGGTCTAGAATTCATTATACCTTCAATATTTATAATTAATGTAAGTAATTCTTCGTAATTTAGGATAGCATTAGCGGCAGTACGTTTCAAATGACCCTTGAGAATGTTTATCGAGGACTCTCACAATCCTCCAAAATTGGGCGATCTGGGTGGTGTAAATTTCCAGCTAATTTGTTCGTTGGAACAGAATTCCTTTATATCTGGGAATTTGTCACGAAAAAACTTGTAAAATTCCTTTAATTGATTATTTGAGCCGACAAAATTAGACGCGTTGTCAGACCAAAGGGTTGAACATTTTCTTCTTTTATAAATGAATCGCTTTAGGCACGCAATAAATGAATCAGTTGTTAAGTCCGAGACTAATTCTAAGTGGACAGCCTTAGTCACGAAACAAACAAACAGTGCTATATATACCTTCTGATGAGGTGATTTTCGTTGAAATTTTACCTTGATTGAAAATAGACCACAGAAGTCCACATCGCTTGTTGAAAACGGTTTGTTTGGAGTAACTCTTTCTTTAAGTAAATTGCCCATAATTTGTTCTATGGTATGTGGTTTAACCTTAAAACATGTAACACAATTGTGAACTACATTTTTCGCTATCGCAACATAATTGATTTATATATGAAGTGTTATACAGATTTTCCAGTTTTCCAGTCAGCCAGCATCTTTACTATGCACTTCTTTCCATTAATACAATGAATTTGTTTGTTTTGTAAAATATGCAATCCAAAAACCGGAATAACCTGTTTTTTAGCGAAAAAATTGGTTTATCGTGAATATCTCAAAAACAAGAGCTAATCTAAAAAACGAATATGATATTCGTGTTCAGCAGGCCAAAATCCACAAGAAAAGTTGGGTATTAGTCAGGGAGACAAAAAATATTCAGTTCTGGTTTTTCTGTTTTTTGGAAAAGAGCTTTTTGGATTTCAATCCCAATTTAGAAGTTCCTGATTATATTATTAATATAATTTAATTATTGCTAAATATAATTTAATATATGTATAAGTTGATTTAAAAAAATGTTCGATGTAGTTTTTTTTTTGTCTTAATAAGTTTTGATTTATGTTATTGTTTTTTATCTTCAACAATTTTTACTGTTGCAAATTTGAGTAAATATTATATAAAAAAATAAGCTTTGGATTATTGAAATTATAGATGCTTTGGAATTTATGTAATGGATGTTATTCAGTTTGTTTTATGGAAGTGAGAATATAACACTGAAGTAAGTAAATTAAATCGAAAGATATATTTTATTGGATTTATAAAACGATAATAACAACCAGCTTTGGGAATATTGTATTGGATTTATAAAGCGAGAATAACTAGCTTTAAACTTAATCAATTAACATAGATCAGAATAGCGAGAACAACTAGCTATAATTGGAAATATATATTGTGAATCGAAGCTATAAATTGGTGGAAACTAGCTTCAATTGGTGACCCAGCGACTCAACACATTTTTTGGGGATTTGGAGTCATTTTAAGTAGAATTTTATTATTATTTTTTTTAATTTGTATTAAATAATCCTGATAATTAATTGAAATAATAAATGATAATAATTAATAATACTCCTAATTACTGCTAAATAATTTAATTAAATAATATTAAGTTGTAAATTGATTCGTTTTTTTGGATTGAACTTTAAATATTTTGTATTATTTTTAAGAAATGTACATAATTTTGGAACTTCTTATTTGTTTAGGGATGTTGTTGTGTAGGGATGCAACATCCTCAATTATTTTTGCGACACATCACGCCACTTTAGTTTTGTTCGCTGCAAGATTTTTGTACCTAGATGCCGTCATAAACTAGGTTTATCCGTAATACATTCTCGTTCCCAGCAGTTTAAGCTGATCCACTAGAATCTGAGGAAACTGCTGCATCTTTCGGAACCCAAACTTTCACGTACACCGTAGACCAGCTCGAGGCACTGGTCGCTCAGCGGCTTCTTCGGCAACTATGCCACAAATTGATCATGTAGCTATTAAAATTACTCCTTTCTGGTATGAGACTCCAGACCTTTGGTTCATCACATTAGAGTGGCAGTTATTTTTGGGGCGTATCAGGTCCCAGCAAACTAAGCATGGGCACATACTTAAAGAGGGTCTTATAGCCTGCCTTTCCGGTAGCACTTCGGATCGCATACACAAAGTGTTACGCGGTATGGCCCTTGGGGATCTTAAGCCCTCATAATTACTCCGGGATATGACTACCGAACCCCGTAATACCTTTTCAGAGCCACCTCTTAATATTCTTTGGGTGGTAAACCTTCCACTTGCTGTCCGCGCTGCTATCGCTACCGCTACCGTCAATGAAAATCTTCAAAAGACTGCAGAGATAGCAGACAACGTGTTCAATGCCCTAAGGGATTGGCAATACATGCGGTGTATCTAACCCTACCGCTTCTTCTTCTCTTTCTTCTTCCTCTTCCTCAAGTGAGATTATGTCACTTGAGGAAAAAATCCAGAAATTGGAGACACAATTTCTCAATGCCATTCAAAGGCAAAATGTCTCCCAACCTCCTCAACACTATCGGATTAGATCCAGGGATCAAAACTGTAATCGCAATTTAAATTTCAATCGAAATGGTACTACCATCACTACTACAAGAGAGATGCAAAAAATACGTCCCTGAGTGTATATATTATTCCAATCACTCAAATTCCTTTGACTCAACATCTTCAAAAAACTATTAAATTCATCACATGTGACGGCATGTGATGACAGTCATTCTCAACTCCGTCTTCTGGTCCTCGACATTTCTTCGCGCAAGAACTTCCTCGTTGATACAGGTGCCGAAGTTTCAGTTCTCTCCGTAACTGCGGAGGAAAAAATCTCCAAAAATCAGACTTTTACCTCTACGCCGCTAACGCGACTAAAGTTAGCACCTACGGTACACGGGCTTTAAACTTAAACATTGCTTTAAACTTAAACGAATGCACGGTGCTTGCAACAGGAAACAACATGGAACAACTCACCAATGTCCTAAACACCTACCGCAACACCTTGAATGAATGGTTTTAAACCACAAACTTGAAACCGTCCACTGAAAAATCCACTTCCACACTTTTCACCACATGGACGTAGGAGGTAAATACAACACTCAATATCTGCATTGACAACATACTAATTCCTACTGTTAATAAATCCAATACTGCTGGGGATATCATTCGATCCACTACTTAAATTCAACGCTCATGCTCAACAAGTAAATTCAAAACTTAAAAACAGGAATAACGAACTGAAAGCTCTAGCGGGTAGTTCGCGGGGTAAAGATAAAAACACAATAATAACGGCATATAAAGCAATAGGAAGACCTTTCATAAATTACGCTGCTCCCATATGGACACGCCAAGTCGCTGACACCCACTGGAATCAGTTACAGATAACACGCAGCCTTGCGTACAGCAACCGGATGTCACTTGATGGCCCACCGAGATCACCTACACGAGGAATCTAACATATTGCCGGTCCGTGAACACAACGAAATGCTTACCAAACAATATCTTTGGTCTTGTCATAGAGAGCAGCATTTCAGCAATGACACCTTATCCATGACAACAACACCTAGAGACATATGGACTGCGAAATGCTTCCTACAAGATGTTAAAAACAATCAAGACATAGATAACATCGACGAGCCTACGTATAAGAGGGGGTTGAAAAATTTACATACCAAAGCCGTCGAAGACACAATAAAGAACTACGCCCGAATCGAGTTCTTATAATAGCAAACCACCACAAGTCGTTGCCGAAGAGGTAAAACTGCCACGCAGCACCAGATCCATCCTAGCGCAGTTAAGATCCGGTTGGTCACACATCTTAAATAACTACATGAGTAGAATTGACCAGGAAATTGTTGACAAGTGTCCCATATGTGAGGGCACGCCACATGATGCTAACCACCTTTTCAATTATCCAGAGAAACCAACCGACCTGACGAACGAAGATCTGTGGTACCGTCCAAGGGCAGTAGAGTTCCTGAATCTGGACTTGGAGCCGGAAGAATAGCACCATAACTCATCGCTACAACAACAACAACAACAACATATCGTTGTAAAATATAAACCATTGCTGGACTGAGTTTTGCCAAATAAAAGCGTTTTTTATGGATCAGCTGCTATGCAAGTTAACACACTAAAGCAAACTCATTTCAACCAGCATAGTTGGCACATATCGACCAATAATAAACCGTCATACCAACAAGCAAGAATTTCTCATACAAATGATCCATTGAAAGTATACGTAAACCTTCAATAAACAAGCGTTAGACAAACACCTCCAAGATACATTAAAATCAGATTAAACAATTCCTGCGACATTGAAAATTTTAACTAGCAGATGAACAGCATCAGCATAAAGCACAACACTAGTAAACTATTCATCATCTTTTTAAATAAGGTCGATAAGAACGACACTAAGGAAAAAAGTGCCGAGATACAAAACTGACGCTATTCCCACCATCATTAATGTATGTCAGGAGCCATGAAACCACCCAAACATTTATTTTACTGTCCGGTATTAATATCACTAAAAACAAAAACATATTATTGGAATAAAACTCACTCTTTGTTTTAAAGTTAATGTATAAAATAAAATTATATAAAAATTCACTAAACAACTTCAAACGGTTTCGGTTAAACTGCAACTTTAAACAATTGTTCTAATTATTATTTGTACTAAAGTTATGTACTAATTTAGGGTAGGGGATTACGGGGTATTTAAAACCCTGAATGATACTCTAATCTAGATAAAATATTTTTCAGAAACACATTCCAGAAATTGATAACAAAATATAAAAGTTGAAAATAACAAAGTTATTATGTGTGACCTTCACCTTTCCAAAAATATACATATGTTGATAATCGAAAATACAAGAACAACGTCTAATCCAGACATTTCCATTGTACAGCTCCGTGAAAAATGAAGTACTAGAATATTACTATGTATATAATTCTTGAATCCATCTACACTCATTGACGTTGAATTAAAAATATGCATCATAAACATAATCAACTGCATCAATTTGTATAACCATGATACATATTTTAAGTATTTATAATCCTTTTAATATAAAAACAGCTTAAGATTATGTAAAACATACCTTAATAATCAATAAATTATCTTAAAAGTATTGAACGATGAATTTCTCCTTTTTTCTTAAATTTTTATTGTTACACCAACACGAATTTCTAATTAGATTTTAATCACTTATATATATATTCAACTAATTTATTGAAATTAAAATAAATATATTTGTTTGTTTATGCTTTTAAGCATATTGTTTTTATTTAAAAACAGAAAATTATGACAAAATCAAAACAAGATGACAGATAATAAAATGGCGAATAGTTTATAGGGTGTATGAGAAGTAGATGATATTCGTTTAAATATGAATTTTACCGGTTAAATAAGTTTAGCTATTACAATACAGATGGCAAAGATAAAAACGGTTATGAAAAAAATTCAATTATTTTATAACCGAATACAAATCGACAATGTCCATATTTAAAATTGGTATTTTGATTTTTAAAAAATTGTATTATTTGTTAAAAGAAGTACATATTGGTGATTGAATTTCTATTAACATTATATTTATAACTCAATATAAACAAAAGTATCAAAAAATAATGGGAAATCTGAAGAAAAATTTTGTAGATGTGTTTGAAAATTTTCAAGCCTTCGTGTCCAGACAACCGAACTAAGGCGAAATAGTTGTGTGCTGAAGGTTTTTTCAATGTTCGTGTAAGTATTCAAAATCAAATTAATGAAAATAATTTCTATATAAATGTAAATATATATAGTATTTATTTAGTCGAGCGTTTGAGAAGTGGAAATTTTAGTAAGAGTGATCAAGGAGGTTAAGTCCAGCATTCACATACAACAGAAAAAGAATTTTATACAAATTTGACAGGAAAAAATTCTGTTTCTGTAAAATTTGTATGAAATTCTGTTTCTGTTGTATGTGGTTTCAAGCCTTTAGTGCAGGAGTGCTCAACCGTTTCGACCCAAAGAGCTACTTCTTTTCCCCAAACGATTAACGAATGGAGATCGACCAAATGAGAATATTTGGCGTGTTAGTAAAATGGTTTTCATAAAAAAAAATTTCTTTATTTAATGAGATGATTGACATTGAATATCATCAGCTATTTTTGAGTATTCGGGTTCATGAATGCATTCTAAGCATACATCGATAAATGCATTCTAAGATAAACATCTTTTAAAAGTGGATATTTTTCAATGGAAATAAAGTTCCATATATCAAACTGATTATGCGATTTCAAGGCAATGTATTGGATTCAATTAATTGGATTTCTAAGCTACCTACATCCACACTAAGGGCCGATTGTATAAATGCGGATAGAGGATAAATCTTCGGATTAATCGTCGTTTGTATTGTATGAATCAGGATAGATTAAAAAATCTATCCGAGGATTGTTGATCTATACTTTGATCTATCTTCTATTTTTCTTCTATAATTATAAAACAAAAGATAAAACAATTTGTTTTTTTTTTTCTTGACTTGCGCATAGCAGAAAAGTTTTGTTTTGAATTTGTGGTTATTACTTCGGTCTGAAAGACCTAATAGTAGGGGAGCCCAAGCGGGGATTTTGCGAGTTACTCGAGCGCGTCAGAAAATCATATGGGGAGAAACCTTGCACCCTGTAATGTACTCCTACCAAATATGAACCCTTAATGTAGTGGGGTGCGTCGAGGGCAACCCGTCAGATTAGTAAAAAAAAATCAACCGTCAGAAAAACTCAAGCGCGTCAGATTAAGAGAAGGTAAGCTAAATACATCCAGAAAAGTTTATATTTCAATAATCTGACAATTTGACCGTGACATAAGGAAATAGACGAGTCACAAAGGTGTAAAAAAAAAACGACACCTTGAAATACTCGAGCGCGATAAACTTTTTTTTAATTTTGAAGGTAATCCTATCAGGATTACGGAAAACATATATTCTGACAGTTTTCATGGGGCGATTCAGGTAAAATCGTCAGTAAAAGATGGAGCGTACAGATGCTGAGAGCTGTGTATTCCCCACTCCGCAACTCACTTCTCTCTCACTCTTTCTTTATCTCTTACTCTCTCGCACTGACTCCACTAGAGCGTCTGTTGGCATGACGCCATCTCAGCTGATCACCATAGTGTACACGTTTTTGGTGGCTGCTAGACGCTTTGGTTTGTTTGTTGTATTTATAAGTTATTTTGTGAATTTCATGCACTGTTTAAAAATAAATTAAAAACACTCCAAAATCTAGTAAATGTTTGCTCGCTTAATTGCAGGAAAAATCAATTGTCAAATATTGCATATTACATTAATTGTAGTAATCGTAATTTTCAATCCAAAAGCATTAATATAACTGAGATAATCCTAGTAACATAAAACAAAATGGTAAATTATGCTTTTTAACTATTAAATTTACTACAGTTGTAGATTAAAAATACTGTTTTTGAAAAAAATTACATAGAAATAGAAACGACAAATAATTGTCACTTTAAAATTGTCAGACGAACAGTACCCCTCCATATAATTGTCAGATTATCATCCTGGAGGACGAAAACATCAAGTTGATCCCCCTGCATAAAAATCTGACGCGCTCGAGTATCTTAAGGTCACATTTTATTTTTACATTTTTCAAAATCAGCCGTGACTTTTGGTCACGTTTAAATCGTCAGTCATTGAAATTGGACACTTTTTTGAGTTCACTTTACATAAACCTTGAATATCTGACACGCTCGAATAACTTTTTTTTTTTGTTTTTCCACCTCTCTATACGCCCACCTCCCTCTAGTTAATCGTCAGATTTATATGTATCGGTTATCAGAGAGACAAAGCGCATATACTCTATGAATATCTGACGCGCTCGAGTATTTTTATGTGACTGTTTTTTTTTACATTTTTAAAAATTCTTACACGCTCTCCCCCCCACTAAAATGGAAAACTTGACATAAACTTTTTTCATTTTAGAACGTAAACTTCACAATCCAATAATTCCCTATGACGCTCTAGTAACTGCAAATTTAGCATCCCGGGCTCCCCTACTATAAGTATTACATTCATGAGCTCAAAGTGAAATTCTTACCCCTACTTTTTGGGCATTTCTCGACGTTTTAGGACCTTGAGCACCATAAAACATCAACATTTATTTCTTATTTCGACAATTTAAAGTTAACATAAAATTCGAAGCAATATTTCTTGCTATCAGCCATATTTATTTATCGGTTTAGAAACTTTATTAACTAGAAGTTAATATACTTTTAATAACACTGAATTGAATTAATTCTGAATAAAATAATATTAATTTTAAAATCCACCAAAGAAATGTGGTTTTCAACAACTATTAAATCTTAAAATTTAACGGCAATAATATTTTAAATTTTTTAAAATGTTTTTTCAACAATTAACATTGATTAAAAAAATGAAAAACGAATGAATGAATATTTAAAAGTTTTATTTCAATCATCGTTTTTCCAGGCAACTTTTCTCTTTGATTCTTAAAAACAGGAATTATTATTTTAAATATATGAGAAGTTATTGCCACAACACTCCCCCCCCCTAGTGCCATCGAAGATGGGACGATATAGAAATTATTGTGCTACAGCACGAAGGAAACGAGCAGGGGTACGAGTAGTTCTGCCTGCTCGTGTAATTGTAGATGCAAGGTGGAATATCTTAGTTTGAGGTATGAGATTAAATCTGACTTTCTTAGTTGAAACAGTCGCTTTAGCGCCGCGTTTCCTCGCATCTTCAGAGGTAGAAGGGAAAGACGAGGCTGTGTCCGGAAGAGTAGAATGGACTTTATCTGTAGAAGACGAAGTTTCATCTGCGCGACTGAGATCAGTACTCAAAGTCGGTGAGTTTTGAGTTAGGTCATCTTCAGATTGTTCCCTAAAGCAAGGTTTTAATCTGTTGATGGAAACTCGAATGTATTGACCTTTACGGTCAATTACGAAATTTTTATCATCGCGACTGATGACTTGGAAAGGTCCTTCGTATGGAGGTTGAAGATATTTACGTACTAAGTCAGTAAGTAAGAAGACATGCGAACAAGACTGGAGATTTTTGGAGACGAAAACATTAGGAGAAGTGTGTCTTGACGCAATAGAGGGACGAAGGTGGTTGAAATGTTGTTTCAATTGAGAAACGAAGTCAGATTGAGGAGTAGAAGTGGAGTTTTCGGTAAAGAATTCACCAGGAAGACGGATGTTAGTACCATAGACGAGCTCTGCCGATGAAGATTGAAAATCTTCACGGAAAGCGGTTCGTAAACCTAGTAGTATTGATGGTAATATTCGCGTCCAGTCCGTCCTGTCGTAGGCCATTATCGCAGATTTTAAAGTTCGGTGCCAACGTTCGATGAGGCCGTTACATTTAGGATTGTAACTTGTAGTTCGTTTGCGTTCGAAACCGATTAGTTTTGACAACTCGCTGAAGAGATTGGATTCGAATTGGGAGCCCTGATCAGTGACGATTACTGAAGGTACTCCGAAACGAGAAATCCAATTGGAGTAGAGAGCTGATGCTACCGTTTCAGCTGTGATATCCGAGATAGGAATGGCTTCAGGCCAGCGAGTATAGCGGTCAATAATTGTGACACAATAGCGTTTGTCCTCAGAGGTAGGAAGTGGACCAATAATGTCCATGTGGATCTCGGAAAAACTTTGAGAAGTGAAAGGATAGTTACCTAAAGGAGATTGAGTATGGCGAGAAACTTTTGCCTTTTGGCAAGCCCGGCAGTTCTGAGCCATTTGTCGTACATCCTTTTTAATGGATGGCCAAATGACTTTTTCAGCTAGGAGTTTGACAGAACTGTGGACTTCTGGGTGAGATAAATTGTGGAGACTATTGAAAACAGAAGAGGTATCACACAAAATAGTTTTGGCATTAGAATTGCCAAACGATACTGGAAAGGATCGGAATTGAAGTGTGGGACTAGTGTCCACTAATTCCTTTAGTTCGTTATCGTTGAACTGAGCGTTAGCAATTTCGTCGTAGTTAATGTTTTCTGGAATTGATATTTGCTCGACACGAAAAAGTGTATCGGCGACTACATTATCGATTCCAGAAATGTGGCGAATATCAGTCGTGAATTGACTGATAAAATCTAAATGGCGGAATCGGCGAGGATTAGCTTTGGCAGGGTTCTGCAACAAAGCGTAAATGAGTGGCTTATGATGGGTAAAGAGCGTGAAGGTTCTACCTTCAAGGAGATACCGAAAATGTTTAATTGCAGAGTAAGCTGCAAGGAGTTCGCGATCATAAGCGCTGTATTTTTGTTGCGTTTCATCGAGTCGCACAGAGAAGAAACTAAGTGGTGTCCAACAGTCATTAATTTTTTGTTGGACAACAGCGCCAATTGCCTTATCGGAAGCGTCGACCATTACGGCAAGTTGGGCAGAGTGTAATGGGTGAGAAAGAATTGTTGCCTCACTGAGTTGCCGCTTGCATAAGTCGAAGGCTTGAATGGCGTCTTCGGACCATTGAATGACACGTTTGTCATTCTTTTTAGAACCTTTAAGGAAATCGTTGAGAATGGCTTGATTGCCACCAGCGTGAGGAATGAATCGACGGTAGAAGTTAATCATTCCGAGAAAACGGCGGAGTTGCATAACTGTTTCAGGACGTTCGAAACGATTGATAGCATCGACACGTTCAGGAGTAGGTTTGATTCCAGATGAATCAATAGAATGTCCGAGAAAGTTAACGTTGGTTTTAGCAAAGTTGCATTTATCAACGTTGATAATGAGACCAGCGTCGGAAAGACGCTCAAAAACAGTCCTAAGATATTTGAGGTGTTCCTCAAAGGTTTCAGAAGCAATAAGGAGGTCATCTATGTAGATGAAACAGAAATTTAGGTCTCGGAGAAGAGAATGCATAAACCGTTGGAAAGATTGCGCAGAGTTTCGCAATCCGAAAGTCATTCGAACGAATTCGAAGAGTCCGAACGGAGTTGAAATTGCAGTTTTTGCAATATCGCGCTCATCAATAGGAATTTGATGATATGCGCGGACAAGATCGATAGTGGAGAAAAATTTGCATCCATGAAGCTGATGCGAAAAATCCTGAATATGTGGAATAGGATAATTATCAGGAATAGTGACATTGTTAAGAGAGCGGTAGTCACCGCAAGGTCTCCACTCGCCGTTCTTCTTTTTGGCGAGGTGGAGAGGAGAGGACCAAGGGCTTTTTGACGGTCGGCAAATGCCTTGCGACAAAATAATGTCGAATTCCGTCTTTGCGATGGCCAATTCGTCAGGAGCTAATCGTCGGTACTTACAAACGACGGGAGGAGCGTGAGTCTCAATGACATGAGTCACGTTATGTTTGACCGGCTTAGCTAAGTCATGAGGAGAAGTGATACCCTTAAAATCATTAAGGATATTTCGAATATGTATATCAACCGTATCATTGTTGATCATTGTTAGCGAGAGCGTTGGAGAAGTGGAGATTTTGGCAAGAACGAACAAGGATGTTAGTGGATCGACAAGGCGTCGATTTTTAACGTCCACTAGGAGACCATACTTGTTCAAGAAATCAGCTCCAAGAATAGGGATGGTAACATTGGCGATAACAAAGGTCTGACAGAACACACGTCTGAGACCAATGTTTAGAGTTAGAGTTTTGCTACCATATGTACTAACAGGAGTGGCGTTAGCAGCGTAGAGAGTGAAAGCTGATTTCTTCGAGAGTTTTTCCTCTGTTGTTGCGGGGAGAACTGACACTTCAGCACCTGTGTCAACTAAAAATTATCGACGGGAGTTGATATCGAATATTAAGAGACGTAGTTTAGAGAAGCTATCATCACACGCCGCCTCATGTGATGAGCTTAGAAGTTTTTTGGAGTTGAAAATTTTGGGCAATATAATTTGCAATCGGGGTCACATTTGCGAGCGTTATCCCCGTAAGTGTGATGGTAATAACATATACCATTGAACATTTGAGTGCACGACTTGGAACAAGGTCGCGCGGAAGATTGATTAGAGCGATTGGGGCGATTAGGCCGAAAATTGTTGTAGTTTCGATCCTTGGATCTACTACGACTACGAGGGAAAGGTCGAGAAGAAGATTTTTGCTGCAAGGCATTCAGCAGCTGTGCGTGTTGGGTCTGCAATTCTTGATATCGCAGAGCCCAGACCTTGTCCTCACAGGAGGAAGAAGAAGGAGCGGCAGGAGTATCTACCGCACTTAGATTAGGACCAACTAATGTGGCAAAAATTCTGTCGGCTATCTCAGCAGTCTTTGGCAAGTCAGCCTTGACTACTGCGATAGCGGTACGCACAGCCTGAGGGAGTTTATCCTCCCAAAGAATTTTCAACATCTTTTCAGATACTAAACCTTGGGATTCAGCAGTTAAATCCCGAAGAAATTGTGAGGGCTTTTTATCCCCAAGTTCCATACGGCGGAGCACGTTACGCAAGCGATCAGAAGGGCTGCTTGATAAGCGGTCTAGAAGAGCCTCTTTTAGCTTATCGTAAGGATTAACCGTGTCTGGTTGAGAAATAATGTGTCTTACCAGCGTAGCAAGAGACGGCGTTATGACACCAAGTACATAACCGTACTTGGCTTGCTGGGACTTGCCCAGAGAGAATTGGCCCTCAAGCATGATAAACCAAAGTTCTAGTTTATCAGACCAAATGGGAGGGACTTTTAATGTAATGGCGTTAATTTGGGGAGCGGATGTTGGAGAAAGTATTTCAACCGAACTTGCAGGTGGCGGTTTTGAAGTGGAAGATGTAGATGGAGGAGCAGATGTTTGATGGAGTTGCATTCTGACAAATGCAGCTTCCATCCGTTCGTCTAACATCTTGTCAAGCTGCTCTTTTTTAAATGTTTTTTCAACAATTAACATTGATTAAAAAAATGAAAAACGAATGAATGAATATTTAAAAGTTTTATTTCAATCATCGTTTTTCCAGGCAACTTTTCTCTTTGATTCTTAAAAGCAGGAGTTATTATTTCAAATATATGAGAAGTTATTGCCACAGAACTACTGATTCTGAAAAAGCAAAATCAAAAAATGTATGTCTGTCTGTCGGCCGGCCGGCCGTCATTACCTACGCTGCAGGGAAAACCGCTGGAGGGATTTCAAAAATTTTTTTTTTTAAAATAGGTATACTCAAGGGACAGGTCCGAAAGGACGCTGTGTTCGATAACTGTACCGGAAGTGTGTCAAAAAAATCATTATGTGTGTCAAAAAAATCATTATGTGTGTCAAAAATAGCAAATTTTCATGTTTTTGGCTTAAAAAACGGTTATTTTAAGTGATTACGAGTAGGAATATTAAATTTGGAGAAATCTTGATGGTCGGGATTGGTATGTGAGATCAAAAACTAGATTATTGCATTATAAGTTTGTCAAAAAAATGTTGTCAAGTGTGTCAAAAGAAAGGTTTTTATTTATTTTTTACCCAATTGTTTTAGAAAAAAATAAAATTAATAGTTTGTATGACATGAAGAGATTATTATAGAGAATTATGGCATTATAAGTTTGTCAAAAAAATGATGTCAAGTGTGTCAAAAAATGATTTCATTTATTTTTTTAGCCAATTTTTTGGAAAAAAAGAATGTTTTGAATATTTTTAGAACTTTAAAAAAATTTTTATTTTTGATTTTATTATAATTTTTGGATTTTTGAAAAAAGTTTTAATTTTTGATTTTGTAATAATTTTTGCAATATTTTTAGAATTTTGCAAAAGTTTAAATTTTTAAGAATTTTTGGAATATTATCGGAATTTAGGAAAAGTTTAAATATTTGATTTTATTCTAATTTTTGGAATTTTGAAAAAAGTTTGATTTTATTTAATTTAACAATATTTTTGGAATTTTGATTATAATTTTCCGGCAACGTATTGATGTTTCGTGTTAGTTTTGTAATAAATTTTTAAACAGAGATAAAAAATACTTGTACTTTAACAAAGAGTTATGTTTTTGGCTAAGTATGTGTTGATTGATGGCGGCTTGCTGCTAGTGTTGCTCAGGTGCGTTTTGTTGAGATGGTATTGTAGATGTGGTTAGTTTTATTGGACTTATCTGCAGTTTTACAAACAGTTTTTCTTCGTGTGAATTTGTAAATATTAGGTGCTATTTTTTGTCCCGTCGTCAATATAGCATTCAAATTAATTAATAAATTTCTTAAGAACCATCCCTTGGAAGAATATAAATGTTGCGCACAAGAGCCCTCGTTTATTGATTAATTTATAATTTAGCTTCAAGTTGTCAAAATTTCTTTAGGTTGACTTTTACGCTACATGTAAAACTTCATTTTGCCAGGAATTAAATTTATTTATTTTAATATTCTGGCAAGCAGTATATCAGCAAACAATTAACAATTTTGGTTGACCAATACAAACTAATAATTTTAGTAATTTAAACTCACGCTTTCACAAAACTATTTATCTAAATAACTTTAGTATATGAAAATTGTTAAAATATATTGTAATAAAATAGTTTACAAAAAATAGCGTGGAAAGTATATTTTGAATTTAACATGAAAAATAAAAACTCTAAAAACTAATTTGTTTTTTCTAATATGTCGTATATTGCCACATGTTTGATATACATCGCTGCCCAAAACTAAAAACCACGTCCTCATAAAAGTTTTTTGTCGAAAACTATATGAGCAATTTCACGCAAGTTCAGCAAATTTTTGGGAAATTTTGACTTGACCCCTTTTAATTTTGATTATTTTTTGTTTATAGATAGTCTTTCATAAATAAAAAATACAAGTTTTCTTAGAATTTTTTTTTTCGACCAGGGGTCTTCACAGGGTGCCCCTCAATTTTTTGCTATTTTGTGATGTGAGTGCATTTTGACGAGCGATTGCAGAAAAACTACTCAATCGATTTTCATAAATGATATGTCGTTGAATAAGTATTAGAACGTTTTTAAAAATGTACACTGTTAATTTTTTGAAATAATTTTTAACGGTGAAAAAACGGTGTAATTGAAGAAAAGATGGCGCTACGCCGTTTTTTTTCTAAAACTAAATTGAAGCTTATTTTATATCTAACAACTTGTGAAAGTTTAGTACTAGCGATATTTTTTGTTTTAAAGATAAAATTCGTTGTGCATATGACTGTCGGGAATCAGTTTTTTTTGTTCTGAAGGAAAATTATAAAATTGGTGTTATAAACTAAGAGATTTTTTTAATGTTAAATATCAAATATTTTATTATTAAATGATCTTTTTAAAATATCATAAAAATTATATATGTACACTAAAGAAAATATGAGCAATTTCAGCATAAATTCACAAAAGCGCTTATTGCTATGTACATTAAATGAAGCTTATAGGAGTTTAAAAATAAGTTTCCCGTTGTGAAAATAGGATTTACTAAATTCACGTCCCTTCGACCACAAGAATGTATAAAATTATCCCAAAGAGTTCATAATGTGTGCGTGTGTACCATACATCAAAATATGAAACTAATGGTTCAACACTTTAAGATGTCTTGGATTACTGATGCTGCTTTCCAGAATTATAAAACATTAATTGACTTTGTTTCATGTGGTGAATTGACAGAAGATTGTCATACTTTGAAGTGCAATAAATGTTCAAAAACTTCAACAACTGGAAGAAAGATTACTAAATGATTTTGACGTTAAAGGAATCCTTCAAGTCAAATATCAACAATGGATTACCACCAAAGGATCGATGCAAATTGGATACTTTAATAGAAACTGTAGAAAAATTTATGAAAAAATTTGTTTACCGTTTACAAATTTTGATACCACACAACTTTATAGCAAAACAGCAATCTACATTCATTGAGGAAAGAAATAAAATTAGAAGCAGGAGAGTGCTTTGTTCAAGGGGATTTTTCTGAAAACTACGCCTTCATAATTCAGGATTCGTTTCAAGGTTATCATTATAATAATTCACAAGCTACTATTCATCCATTTGTCATTTATTTTAAAAGTGCTGCAAGTGAATATATACAGCACCGAAGTTTTATACTCATTTCGGATATAAACGATCACAACAGTACTACAGTCGATCTTTTCATTACAAAACTTATTGAATTCATCAGAACGCATATAAATTCTAATATTACAAAAATAATTTATAACACCGACGAGGCACCTTCTCAATACAAAAATAAACATAACCTAATTAACTATGCCATCATAAAAAAGACTTTAAGGTTGATGCAGAATGGCATTTTCATGCTACCAGCCATAGCAAGGGACCTTGCGATGGGATTGTTGGTACACTGAAGCGTGCTGCACACCATTACAGTATGGGGAGCAGAGATATTATTGATACACCAAAAAAACTTTTCGAATGGGCTTTAAAATGGGAATCTACCATGAATTTTGGATACGCCGATGAAAATGAATATCAATTGAAAATGAAAATGAATATCAATTAGAAAAATTACAAAATCGATATAAAAATGCGATTACTATAAGTGGAACTCAAAAATTTCATTCTTTTGTACCATTAAATACTAAGACAATAATTGCAAAAATGTTTTCCAACTCAAAAGAAACTTTTGAATGTAAAATAAGTTAATAATTTTTAATAACTATATTTATTTTCTTTGACCTACATATATAATTTGTATGGTATTTTATAAACTTTATTCAATAATAAAATATTTGTAATTTAATGTTAAAATACAATCTTTTACTTTATGATTCCATAATAACATAATACGAACATAATGCTTCTCCAGTCAAATGTTCCTAAAAAGATTTAGTTATTTATACGGCTTTTTTGTTTGCAGTCGAGACTGTCAAATTATTTTTTATGAGAGTGACAAGTGATTACTAAAAGTGATAAATAAACATTTCATTTTTTTATGCCATCTAATACAAAGAAAATAATTGCAGAAGTGTTTTTCTATTCAAAAGAAACTTCTGTTTGTAAAATAAGTTAATCATTTTTAACAATTGTATTTATTTTATTTATTCTACTACATATATAATTTTTATAATATTTTGAAAAGCTCATTTAATAATAAAATATTTGATATTTAACATAAAAAAAAATCTCTTAGTTTATAACGCCATTTTTATAATTTTCCTTCAGAACAAAAAAAAACTGATTCCCGACAGTCATATGCACAACGAATTTTATCTTTAAAACAAAAAATATCACTAGTACTAAACTTTCACAAGTTGTTAGATATAAAATAAGCTTCAATTTACTTTAAAAAAAAAAACGGCGTAGCGCCATCTTTTCTTCAATTACACCTTTTTTTCTTAAGTTACACCGTTAAAAATTATTTCATAAAATTAACAGTGTACATTTTTAAAAACTTTGTTCTAATACCTATTAAACGACATATCATTTATGAAAATCGATTGAGTAGTTTTTCTACAATCGCTCGTCAAAATGCACTCACATCACAAAATAGCAAAAAATTGAGGGGCACCCTGTGAAGACCCCTGGTCGAAAAAAAAATTCTAAGAGAACTTGCATTTTTAGGGTTACGTTTTTTATACGGAACACTATTGGTGAGAGTACAACGTGTTTTTCACATTATTTCGATTATCTCGTGAACCATTAATCCGATGAACTTAAAATTTGAGGTGCTTATAAAAATAACCTATCCACACAAGATGGCGGGTTAAAAAATAAATAAAGTTGTGTTCGTTTGTTTTAAGGAGGTACGATGTAAAGCCTTTGAAAACATACATTTTTTTAGCGAGACGTGTAGGGTATCATATGAAAGGGCTTCATTTCAGCATTATTTAAAAATATATTTTGGAATTTTTCACCTCACCATTTTTTGTATAATTTTGAAAAATGACGTTTTCGGGATGTTTTATTGCCCCGATTAACTCCGACCCTACTTCATCGAAAATCTTGAAATATATTTGGAATGATAGAAAATTGAGTAGGTTTTTAATGAAAAATATAGAAAAGTGGCAGACACTCATAACTATATTTATTAAAGGGGTGGGAATGTTAAGGGGTAAAAACATCATTTAAATCCAGGTCATGTGGGGTGTCATTTGAAAGAGCACTTGATTTTAGAAATATTGCCATTTTTTTAGAATTTTGCAATGCATAGTTTTTGAATTATTATCAATAAAGTGACACAAAAAGTTGGTCCCCCCCCCCCTTGCATTTCGAGCCTAATTAACAGAAAAATTTGAAAAAATTCACAGAGACAGGAAGTTTGATAAACTCTGAACGAAAAATATAGCGAACTCTCAAATAATTATATTTTTGTGTTTTTAAGGGATTGGGGTGGGGAAGGGTGAAAAAAACTTTTTTGACCCAAGCGAGTGGGGTGTCATTTGAAAGAGCTCCGAATTTCAGAAACTTGGCAATTTTTTTTAGAATTTTGTGGTACACAGTTTTTGTGTTATTCTAAAAAATGTGCAAATTCCAGACCGTTCCCCCCTTCTACGTTTCGACACTGATTGACAGAAAAAATTGAAAAAATTCACAGAGACAGGAAGTTTGCTATATTTTGAACGAAAATTATAGTGAACTCTCAAATAATTTACTATTACACCCTGCTGTAAGTGGAGCTGGTGGATATATTGGTGGTGGTTGTACCTGTGGTACTGATGGATAATTTGATTGTAATTGTGGTTGTACCAACGCTGGATTGTTGTGGATTTGTTCAGCTTGGAATGATGGACCCAATTGTGGCATTGCAAAGTCCTCAGCTCTCAAGCTCGATTGCTGGAAATAAGCCGGTGGTAATTGTTCTGACCGTCTCTGTTGTTGATGGTTTGGACGATTCAAACTATGTATTGTATCAGTTATTGGCTGAACTGGGATTGGAATGGATCTCTCATCTGGTTGAAACGCAGATGAAATAGATGGTGCAGATGATACTCCGGGTTTATTCTGCATAATTGGACGTATTGACAGTGATCCTATTATATCCCAAGCGCGTGACAATTGCGAGATAGCGTAGGTGCGGGCTTCTTGCAAGTCATTGCGAGGACCCAACCTATTCATTCTACCCGTATAATGCATAACTCGGTTTGCCAAAACGCAAAGAATAAAAAAACAACGAACAACCCAACTCGAAAATACAACAAAATTTTTGTAAAAAAAAACAAATGTAATAACGAACAAAAAGAAATAATTATTGTGCTCAATGTTGTTTCACTTCTCACAAAAAATACCTAAAATATTATACCTATATATAAAATATAATTGATTTATTTAATTTCAGATATACTGAAATTCAGAATTATATATACACCTAAAATTATTTAGTGACGACAACACCCCTAAAGAAAATATTTATTTATTTTAAAAAAAAAATAGAAAAATTAAAAATATTTAGAAAATTGCTTAATTATTGGATGTTTCGTCTTAGCTCAAATATTTATTTATTTTTAAAAAAAAATAAAGAATATTTATTTAAATCTTTCGTAACTACCTATTTAAGAAAAATTGTATTTACTTAAAATTATTTATTCCTAAAAATTTAATTTATTTAATAAAAATATTTATTTATTTATTCTTAAAAATTTATTGTTTTTATTTATTTTATTTTTTTATTTAATATTTAGATAAGAGATTCCCAAAATCAAGATTCGTCTGGAGACAATTTGAAAGTAAGTATGGTTACAATGACCATTTTATTTTTTTTTTTTTTTTTTTTTTCTAGCTTTTGTTTATTTATTATTGGTTTAATACATAATTTAACAATATAAAAATATAAAATTTTATAAACGATTTATATATTTGCAAAAGCACATTGTGCTAGGTGCAAATAATTATAGTAAAGTTTAATATAATAAGTTATCGAGAACAGACAAATTAGCTTTTGTATTTACTTAGATTTTACTTAACATTAGGGTTATATAATTTAGACATACGTTTTAATTTTTGTAACTAAACTTAAGCAAACGTACACATTTTTTATTTTAAGCATACTTAGAATTAATTTTCAAATATATATGATTTTAAATTTGATTTAAATAAACTGACTCTGGATTCATCTTTTAAGTCATCAGGAAGATTGTTATACATTAATAAGCCTTTATAAACCATAGAACTTTGACCACCGGCGGTTCTAAAATAAGGGATAATAAAATGCTGATCTGCATATCTTGTAGGATAATCATGAAGAGAACTTACTTTGCGAAATTCAAAGTTTTGTTTAATGAGATTATGTTTGATTTTAAAGATAAGGAACAATATCTCAAAGTCTACTAGTTTTTGTACAGGTAGAATATCTTTGTTGTACAGTAGACCAGTAGCACAGTTATACTGTAAATTTTTTACGTTTCTTAACGATTTGTTTAGCAATACATGAACTTCCTGGATCCTCGCACATGCTGTAATGCCCCAGATTGGAAGCAGATACCTAATATGGCTTAGAACGTGCGTATGGAATATCAAGTATTTAATTTTTATTGGTAGTATATTTCTCATTTTATACAGAATGAAATTGGTTGTGCGAATTTTGTTTTTTAATTTGGTTATATGATTATTCCAATTGAGATAAGGATCAATGGAAAGTCCTAAGTATTCGGCGGAATAGACTCTTTTTATCTTGTTACTATTAACATATAGATCAAAATTAGAAAATTCCGTCAAACATTTATTTTTGGTTGTAAATATCATATAGTTAGTTTTACATTCATTTATTTTCAGGTGATTACAGTCAACCCAGTTGGATATTAGATTAAGATCTGATTGCATTTTAAGTCGAAGGTCACTACAAGTTTTTTCATTATATGCTATGGCCATGTCATCTGCGAACATTACGACCTTTATTTATTTATTTATTTATTTCAATTTAAGTACTAGCAAACGGAAATATTTCCAATAACATGCTAGTTATAAAAGTAATACAAATTAAAGACAATATTTAAAAAATAGTATAAAAAATTACAATAAAAAGTTTAAATTTAGTTTATAAAAAGATAATTTTAATGTAATAAACCAAGAATGTTTAACACAAGATAAAATAAATAATATTAGAATTTAAAATATATAAGAAAATAATATTAATTTAATTTAATTTAACAATTTGTAAAAGGCTTCTTTTAAACTGGACTAAGTTGGAGCAAAACAAATTGATTTGATTGAATTTAACGTTGTGGCTGTACTGTAATCTAATCAACGGTGAATGAACTCTTAGATTAGTTAGAAAAGTATTATAATACAGAGTGTACGAATGCCTAGTATTATAACAAGGTGTGGTATTCAAACGAATTAGACTAGTCAAATCTGATTCAATACTATGGTTAAGAATTTTATAAAGGGTTGTTTGATCAGCAATAGTACGTCTTTGTTCCAATGATAATATATTATATCGTTTTAATCTATCTTTGTATGGTTGATATGGGAAGCTTAATTTAAAGTTCAGAAATCTAGTAAACTTCCTTTGAACCCTCTCAATATGATCAATATGAGTTTGATATTTTGGATTCCAGACCGGCGAGATATATTCTAATGAAGAACGAACTATTGAATTAAAAATTGTAATAAGTGTTTTAGACGAACGAAAATTTGAACACACTCGCATAACAAAACCAAGCATTTTGAAAGCTTTGTTAACAATGTCTTGAATATGTATATTAAATTTTAATTTGTTATCCATAATAATGCCTAAATCACGAATACTATCTTTTTCGCATAGAGTTAAATTGTTAATATTATAAATAAATTGTAATTGAAAAGATCTAGGCTTAAGCTTAAAGGTAAAACATTTATTAATATTGAGATATAGATCGTTACTTTTGCACCACTCATATATTTTATTAAGATTATTTTGAAGCGCTATACAGTCAGCTATGGATTTGATTGATTTAAATATTTTCAAATCATCAGCAAAAAGGAGTGCTTTGCAATCCAAGCGTAAGCAAATATCATTAATAAACAAAATAAACAATAAAGGCCCCAAGATTGAACCTTGTGGTACACCCGAATGAGGACAGAAAGAAAATGATTCATAGTCATTAATGCATACAAATTGAGATCTTTGTTTTAGATAAGATTCAACCCACCTGATAAATTTTAGATTCAGACCGAAATTACGTAATTTTTGAAGGAGAATATTATGGTTAACTTTATCAAAGGCCTTTGAAAAATCCATATATATGACATCAACACCAGCGCCAGAGTCAAGCGATTCATAAATATATTCCGTATAGTTAAGCATATTAGTAAGAGTTGACCTACTCTTAAAAAACCCGTGTTGGTTTTTAATAATATTAATATTAGTAAAGTCAAACAGTTTGTTGTGAACAATTCTTTCGAAAATTTTGCTGAAACAATTCAATGTTGCAATTGGTCTATAATTTTCTACATCAGTACTGTCACCAGTTTTCAAAATTGGAATGATTTTAGCTATTTTCCATCTAATAGGAAAAACATTATTTTCAAAAGACTTATTAAATAGAATGGTTAATGGCTGACAGATCAATGCAGAAGTGTTTTTTAAGAAAATAGGAGGAATTAGATCAGCTCCAAAACCTTTATTTAGATCAAGTTTATTTAATACCGCTAGTACTTCTTCTTCCGTTACAGAAAATAAAGAATCTTCCAAAGAGATATCACTTATTGCAAATGTTGGTGTGGAATTAAGATGGGTACTGGTGTACACAGATTGAAAATAAGTCGCAAAAAGATCACAAATTCCTTTGGTTGAACTTTCTATATTGTTTTTAAAACGCATTGATGCTGGGATAGCATTAGTTTTTTTTAATTTTTTTGTAAAAGACCAAAACTTTTTAGGATCTGACGAAATGGAACTTTCAATATCACTTAAATAATTTGTATAACATACATTAATTTCCCTTTTAACAGAGCTCCGCAAAGAAGAAAACATATTGTAATAATCAAGATCACCAGTTTTTTTAAACTTTCTATGAATTAGATTTTTAAATTCAATCATTTTTAACAAACTTTTTGAATACCAGATGGGATATTTACTAGATTTAATTTTGAATTTAGGGACAAATTGATTGATTAACTGATAAAGAACATCATAAAAAGCATCAACTGACTGATCAACATCTTTATTTCCAAACATATGACACCAATTAATTTCAGATAGAGCTACGTTAATTTCATCATAATTTCCTTTGTAAAAATTAAAGCGTACAGATTCATCGGCTTTTAGGAGATCAAATTTTTTAAGATTTATTGAAATTTCAATCGGTGGATGATGTTGATCAATTTTTGATAACACATCCGTAGGATTGCTTACCGTAACATTGCTTACATGCAAATTGGATAAAACCAGGTCTAAAATCCGATTAGATTTGTTAGTTAAATGATTGAATTGGGTAATATCAGTGAAACTCAATGTTTCGATAAGTGCTTGAGCTGGTCTAGTGACACTTAAAAGGCTTGGTTCCAAGATATCAGCAACAAATGACCACTTAATATTAGGTATATTGAAGTCACCAACAATAAGAAAGTTAGAATGAATTTTGTGTGTATTTATAATATTGTTGATATTTTCAAAATAACCATCATAATCCAAGATAGTTGCATTAGGATAAATATAAGGTACGTTCAAATATAATTTTTTGTTTTTAAACTTAAGACAAACCCATATCACTCAAACAGAGTGAAAGTGCTTCATTTATATAAATATTAAAAAGAAGTGGTCCAAGTAAAGAGCCTTGAGGAATTCCATACGTGATTCTTTCAGTGTCACCAACAATTGAATCTATTTTAACTGCCTGTTTTCTATTGTTTAAGTAGCTAAGAAACATTTTTAAGCTATTGTTTCTAATACCAATCTCATATAGTTTTTTAATTAGGATCATATGGCAGACTGCGTCAAACGCTTTTTGTAGGTCAATAAAGAGACATGCTACCATTTGCTTTTTGTCAAGCCCTATTTTGATATCACTTACGATTTCAGAGACAGCAGATAGTGTACTTGATCTTTCACAAAATCCATATTGATGGTTGCTTATTATGTTGTTTGCTTGACAAAACTTGTTTAGTCTTCGGAAAAGAACACTCTCAAAAATTTTGGAGAAAGTACTCAATAGCGAAATTGGCCGATAGTTACCCACAGTTGTTTTAGTCGAACCTTTGTGGATAGGAATCAGCAACGCTGTTTTGAGGCAGTCTGGAAATTCATGTTTTGCTATTGCGATGTTTATCAAATTGCACAATTTGGGTACTAAAATATCTTTAAAATATAGACAAAATCTCACCGAGATTCCATCGTATCCTACAGCAGATCTTTGATTTAGTTTTGTGATTATGTCTATGATTTCATCTTGGTTTGTTTGGCTTACAATTTCAATAGTGTTATCGTCCTGCTGACTTAAGATGGAATCAATATTTATATCACTATCTGGAATAATTGACTTAATACAATTAACAAAATATTTATTAAATATATTACAATTTATTTTTGTATCAGTAGATACTTTATTCTCATGTGCAAGTGCTATATTATTTGTATTTCTAGTTTTTTTGAAGACATGTTTGTTCATAATTTGCCAAACCTTTCTAAAGTCATTATTGTTTAATTCATTTTCAAAATATTTTGTTTCGGATTGCTTTACCAAATCTTTTAACTGTTTCTTTAAAGTATTGAATTTGTCTTTTAGATAAGCGTTAGTTTTGTATTTACACTTCAATTTGTAAAATTTGTCTCTTTTTCTTTGCAATAGTTTTATTTCATTTGAGATCCATGGATCAGCTTTTATGATAGGGATATTTTTTTTTATAGTTTTAGTATGATTTTGAATAGTTGACGAACAAAGATTCATTAGATCATCAAATGTTTCGGCATCATTTATCATCCTTGAAAATAATTCTTTATCAATTTTATCATATTCCAAAACTGTTTTGGTTTTGGAAATGGTTTTTGGAATATTTAGGTTGTCCTTGGCGATACTAAATACCAACATTTGATGATCTCCTATGACACTATCATTGATAGAAAAATAAAACTTTAGAGTAACAATATCAGTAATAATATGATCAAGAATGCTTCTTGAAGTATTGGTTATACGTGTAGCATATTCAGAATCAATCTTATTAAGGATAATGTATCCGTTAGAAAGTACTACATTGTTATATGCTTGTACAACATTGTCGTGCTCGTTAAGTAAATTGAAATTGAAATCCCCAATTATAAAAGTATTCTTGTTTTTTTGTACGATTTCTTCAAATTTCAAAAGAAATTCATTTACCATATCAATATTACTGTACGGAGGACGATATACGGCTAAGATATTGCAATCAATGTTTAAGAGTTTAATCATAAAAAAATTATTTAAATTAAAAGATAAATCAAAAGCTAAATCTGAATTAATACTATCAATTACATATACTGCCGTACCACCACCTCTCTTGTCTTCTCTAGTAGAGAAATATGAAGTATAATTATCAATTTTATACAAATTAATTTCATTTTTATTAACAAAAACCTCCGTTAAAACAATTACATGAACAACAAAGCTATATGACGATATTAAATATTTTATGTCAGCGAGTTTATTTCTAATGCTTTGAGCATTAAAATAAACAATATTCAAGTTAGAATCAAAATTACTGTTGGTTTTATTAATGCAATACTTAATGTCAATACAATCAACTAAATTATAAGGTGTGCAATCCATGATTTTTGTTTGTGTTAGAGTTTGGCAAATTATAATTTATTTTTAATAATTTCGTCAACTTGATTTTTTGATTTAATTACCGTAGTAATTGAATCAGAATTTTTTTTAATTAAAACATGATTATTAAAGTTATCATACCATACATACTTGTAGCCTTCATTTTTTAATTTTTTTGCATAATTTAATAATTCGACATTGTGCATTGTGAGAAATGAGGATAAGAAAACTTGTTTTTCTAAATTAACTTCTTTTGTAATTTGATGAGTAAATATTGACCCATGAATTTTTTTTGCTTTCATCAATTTATTTTTGAAAATAGGTGAGATGAACTGTACAATAATTGGAGGATTTGCATTTTTAACATTTTCTGACTTTCCTTTTTTGCTTCTTCGAATTTCCATAATATCGCTCTTGGTCACTGGAACCTGCAGTATTTTTGTGATTTCTAAGACGATATCTAGATCAGTTTGTTCCGTTGAATGAGATATACCACCAAAAACTACATGATCATTAAGTTTTTCTTGTTTAAGTTCAACAATTTCATTTTCTAAGGTCGCAACGCGTTCTTCGAGTTTTATGTAATTTAAAAGATTTTTTTGCATTTCTTTGTTTATTTTAAGTATTTTATCTAATTTTGCAGCATTGTTTGAGCCCTCTAGTTCGTCATCAGTGGTGAAACCGTTATCGCTATCGATGTTTTCTGTTGATGGCAAGCGTTTGGCGTTAGATTTACCGCATTTGTTAGTACAATTAAATTTGACTTTTTTCTCTATAATGTTGGAGTAAGTAATACGATTAACGTTAGCACATTCCACATGAAATATTTTTTTACACGTTTCACATTGAACTTTTCTATCCTTTTTTGCTAAGTTAAAATTACAAATTTCACAGACTGATTGAGACACATTTGCTTTAGTTGAGCTTAAGAAATCACTACAATTTCTGACTTGATTACGGTTTGGTTTACGAGTCATTATTATGTGATTATAACACTTCGATGATAACCAAATTTTTTTTTTTTTAAACAAACTTTCCCGTTTATTTTACAATTTGTTATTTAATTTTAATTTATTTTAATTTTATAGAACAAAATTTTTTGCGACTGCACTCGACAACAATCAAAATTGACCAAAATTGAATTAACAAATATTAATCAAGTACTAATAATTTAGTACTTGAATTCTCGCGTTCGCGAGCCCACTCCAACAATGCATGTGAGAACCGACTAGAAAAGCCCCTAACGACCAGATTCTACAGAACAGTTTCTCCCCAACCTAACAAAAACAATCGCAACTGTCACGATTAGACCCTAGGCCCATTTCTACTGACCCAGCTGCGGTTGTTTTAACTAAAAATAAATTATCATTAAACTAATACCAAAGTCGAAGAACGCTCCCGAGCACCAGACTTCAAATCCTAAACTCCATAAAAACTGTCTATTGCAAGCTAAATGAAAAAATGGAAAATATGGTTGAAGTTGAGTGAGGTGAAGCCTCGATCCTGATAAAAAAATAGATTGGTTCTCCTCTTCATTTCATTGAAGTAGCTTTTGTGCAGGGAATGGTACTACTGGTTTGTACCTAAGAACAGACCAGCAGTAGTCATCCCCTTATCACCAGAAAACTCCTGCTGAAATGAAGAGAAGAAACCAATGAACTTCGATCGCATGTCCATAATGGACAGAGGCGATCTATGAACATAATTATGTTAAGGGGATAAGCCCCATGGATGGCTTGTTAGACCTACCGCTAAGAGAGAGATTTATTTACTTATCCTAATAAACATAAACAAATTTTCATACTCGCCTAAAACCCCCTAAATCCTATTTCATCATTCAAACAAAAAGAATCACCAATCAAAGATTGTTTTACAACCATCGTAAAGCGATTACAAAATACAAATATTGTATTCAAAACAACCAACAAAAATAAATGTTAGCTAAAAATATTTATTTCTATATTTATCTTATTTTTTTAAATTAATCGCAATAAAAAATAAATTTTTTAAAAAATAGTTTATTCTCTATACTATTTGTATTATTTGAATAGCGTAAAAATTTATAGCCTAAAAATACGCGTTAATAGCGTAAAAATTATTTTCGAAGATTGTAAACAATGTAATTCTCTATAAAGAAACTTTTTTATTTACAGGTACACACAATCTATTTTCACTATATACAATTATATACAGAAATTATGTACAAAAATATTTAAAATTATATACAATGACCTATTTACACTATGTACAATGGCAGTATAAAAAAAACAGTCTCCGAAAAAATTACTGCCCCAAAACGGTTTTTTTCCAAATACAAAAAATTATTTCTCAAAAAATGCACAATCAACAAGGTTCTCGTCGAGGGTTCCCTTTCCTGTGATTGGCCTTAAAGATAGCGTTCTCTTCAGCCAATATCTCCGCATAAGCGTGCATGACTGAAGAGAACTCCACCTCCTCGACCAACCACGCCGTCTTCTGATTCTTCCTCCTCTTCTTCTTCTCACTCCACCTTCTCCTGTCCCTCTCCAACCTTCTCAAGCGGCGCCTCTCCAACACAACCACTTCCTCATTCATTTTATTATCTACCACCTCATTCACACACTCATTCATTACTTCACTTGCTACTACATCCACCATTTCATCCACCATGTCATCATACAACTCAATCACTATATCATTCAACAATTCCTTATACACTCCATCCCTAACTTCATCCATTATAACATACATTACCCCATTCACTACATTCATCGCCTCATTCATTCTCTCATTCACCACATTCATCACTAGACTCATAATCTCATGCATTACGTCATCCACCTCATTCACACCCGGCTTAACCGCTGCTTGGCCCAGCTCTCCTGGCCCCGGCCGACGCTTGCTCCTAAACGAGCCGTGCTGTTTAATTGTGTGCATTTTTTTATTTAAAAAAACAAAGATTGAAACAAATTCAAGAAAATAATTTTTCCCAACAAAATATTTATTTACAAGAAATATATAGAATATTATTTCCCACAACAAAACCAAACCAATAACTGGTTTTATACAAAATAATATTCGTTTCCGAAAAAATATAAAATATTTTCCACAAAAATATCAAAAAAGAACACCAAAATAACTGGTTTGAGAATAATTAACAACTCAAGCCAAAACCGAAAACAAAACCGGTTTGCCAACGCCCTAGTGCAAACACTACCACAACTGGTTTTATTAACAAATAAGTACGAAGTCAACCCAACCGGTTGACACCGCCCAAATACATGAAAAATATTTTTCGCGCCGAGAATAGTTCCTATATACTTCAAAAACCAGGGTCTCTAGTTTCGGCGCAGATATTGTTAGGACTTTTATACGAAATATATTAAAAAAAAAACTATATTATGTTACACCGAAAATACACAGACTGCCTCCCCCAGACAAGTCTCAGATTGGGAAATCTCTTATATCAATATTTATTTTCCTAGCCTGGCATTAGGAACAAAAAAAAAAATCACACAAAGAAAAGAATTTCAAAATAATATATGTATATACAAATAATAATAAAGAAAGAAAAATTACTTGAATTAATTGATTTAAATGATGGTGACCGGAGCTTCATCCACATCAATCACCGAGGGCATTAGTGGTTTACCTTCCTTTTTAATCCAATTATAGCTATGCTTTACTTCAATTACTTCAATTATATCTGCTCTTTGGTTTATTTCAGCATGGACATCATATTTTATCTGATTATATTTTCCAAGTTTCACACATGGTATATCGAATACGAACTCTTGGTCTGGATCAGCAATTATGATTAATTTCTTTGGTTTATTATAAAAAAACCACGGTTTATTATATTACAGTTGTTCATACATCATACCAAACTTTATCAACAGATAATTAACATCACAATTTCCTTTAAGTTGACGTGAAGTATTAACATAAATTTACGTTTCAACCACAAACAGTTGTTTTCTCAAGCATGAAAACATTAAAATTTAATATATTTGTTTGGGTCACTAATGGTCTAATCAGAAAAGTCTGAATAGTCTTTTCCACTATCTTTGACACTATTACACTCTCAGTATATCACGATATTTTTAATAAATTTAACTAATGATTTTCCTCTGTTACAAACTTTATTAACAAAATGGTAGCACAAGCAATCACGAATAATCGAATTTAAATTTATATTTCCTACCTTTACTATTTTTAAGTTTTCTAGCATTTGAACAATTTTATTTTGGTTTTTGTATTCAAAATTTCAATTTAATGATAGTAATATTAATTAATTTTGACTAGACAGTGTTTAAAAAAAATGTTTCATTTTGAAACTTAGAAAACGAATTGAATTAAAAATGTGATCTTCCTTGACACATCATATTTTTAGCAACAAAAAAAAAAACAAAATGAAAAAAAATTGACCATTAGTGCGTTCGTTTATTTTTATAATTATATTTGAAATTGAGTTGGTCGTTATAATTTATTTTGAAAAAAAATTGTTTTAAATTATTATTATTATAAAAATGAACTGAAATGATTGAAATAAATTTTTATTGAATCAGAAAAGGAATATGAATTGGTTTTAGTATTATTTAGGTGAATATAGCCGACGTTACAAAGTAGAAGGGTAACCAACCACTTTAAAAAGTGAACCGTTAACAATGAAAAGATTATTACAACAAAAACTAATATTTTGCATAAATTAACATTGGGTGATAAAAAACCTACTCAGTTGCTAGCTGAATCCCGTCTTAACGGGGCTGATATGGGGAAGAATCCTGTCTTAACGGGGCTGATGGCATCATCAAACAAATTTGGTTGGCACGTGTTCCTTAAAACATCACCCTTGTTTTATCATCGTTCGAAAACGATTTGTCGGTAACGTTATTAGCAGAATAGGCCGACAACATAATTGAAACGCTGTCACAAAGACAAATCTTTGGACAATGGACATACCATCTACATCTACAGCTGCTCAATCCACCAATTTAAACCGATTTGTTTCATCATCTATTCAACTTCAAAACATCAATAAAATCGGTTCGTCCTTCAAAACGCAAATGTTGAGTGAAATTACTCGATAGTAAATGCTGGTCATATGTCGCGCTCTAAATCTCGTGATAACCGTGGGGGCATCTCTAGATCAAAGTTTTTTTGTTGCTTTCTATGTAGGTTCTATGTAGGAGAGTTTCCAAGCTAATCAGCTTCGAATATTCACCAAGGTCACTCACAACAGCGGCATAATCACCATAACAGCTGATTTTTCCAAGTTTGTTCATTACGTTCGTCTCCCATTACAATCGTAGTCTACCTCGCGGTCGTCTCTGTACTTACGTTTACGTACATTGTTTTAATCATTCCAAAGTGTGAATCGGCTCGTAGAACATGCCCAAACCAAGCAATCCTGTTGGAACGAATACACCCCATTATATCAGGACCATCTAGAATACTACAATAATATTACAAGTTATATAATTGGTGACCCCGACGTAAGAATGGCAGGTAAGAAGTCTGTAATGCTCATATTTATTATTTAGTTATTTTTTATTTTAATACATTTATCTATTGAAAAATCATTTTTTTAACATAATTTATTTTCTGAAGGCGAACTATCATATCTTAGACTACAAGTTTTTAAAATGAACAAAAAAAGATTTTTATGTATTTTATTAAACAAACTTTATACATAAAAAATTTTTTAATTGCTAATTAGACAGTAAAATTGTACCTAAAATTTTATCAATCTTTGCTAAAAGTTTCAAACAAATTTAACTGAAAGATCTTCAAATTAGACAAACGATTAAATTACGAAGTCACCACAAATATAAAAACGTCACTGATAAAGGGGTGTATGTGGGATACGATACATTGTATATAATTCTATAATAATAAAATAACCTGTTACAAAATGAAATATATGTAGAGGTCTTCACACTAGCATGCTAGTTTTCTCACTACCTAGCTCCATCTCTACACTACAAGATTTGAAGCATAACTTTCAGCCTCTTCATTTTTGATTGATACTATAGCTACTTCATTCTAAAATTATTCAATAACTATGATTTATTAAATTTCTACAATTTTCTGCGGGGTCCTTGATGTCTTTGGACAAAATGTAGACAATGGATGAGTAGAAACGACACACATAAAAACTAAATCAAGTACCGCGTACGCAAATTGAATTTATTTTAGTGTGGTCAGGTGATTTAAACCCATTTTTAAAATAATAAAAGAAATGGTTTATTTTGGCGTTACTGCGGCGATCTTTTACTTTCGGTTACCCCTTCCATAAAACATATGTACATATCTTCGGCATAATGACAAATATTTATTAATCCAATCTTTGATAGTCCTTTTTTCATAACAACTTAAATAAACCATAACAATAAACAGATACACATAAATCAATGAAAATTAATCAACCCCCCCAAAAAAAAACTTTAAATCGACCATCATCATTCGTTTTATCTCCCTCCAACTATCAAAGTTATTATACAATTTATTAAGAAAATCATCGTTTCTAAAAGAATTTAAATTTTAAATAATAAAAAGGAAAAATTTATTGAAAAGAAAAGAAAATATAATGGAAATTTATAAAGTTCGCATATCATTGGAAAGTTCATTCTATTATATCTTTTTTTTTTATTGAATTTACTTAAGAAAATATTATGACAAAAAAATTTTTAAGCATCTACGCAAAAAAATAAAAATAGATATATTTTTTTTCTCTTCATAATACCGATAACATCCATTTAAAAACAATCGAGAAGTTTGTGGAGCGTAACGGAAAAACAATTTTCTTTATTTAAAGAAAATGAAATGGATTTATTTTTCTGTGATCTTTTTTCTTATTTTTTTTTTTTACAAAAAGGGTAAGGATTGTTGTTTACATTGTTTCTTTGTTTGCTAAACATCACAAAACTGGGTCACCAAAATTATATTTTCACTTTTATACGTATTGGTCAAAATAGTTTGGTGGGTGGTCACGTGGCCGTACGAAGTAAATTCAATTCTAATACTTATTTTTTCTCAGTCTAAATTTTCGTTTTCTTTGCCTATAAGCAATAACACACAAAATCATTTTCATTTCTATTTTTTTTTTTTGAATTTACATAATTCCAGCATTTTAGCATAACATCAAATCGTATAAAAGACATTGATCTGATTGAAATAATATGGTAAAAGTTAGTGAAAAATAGCAATTTCCTTCGTAAAATGCTTTTTACAAAAAACAAATTGTTAAAGCAAATTTTCCAATTCTATAAAAAAAACAGAAAACGACAAGATAAACAAGATAGGTTTTTCTTTGGAGAATGACGAAAGTGAGTTTATATGTATTTGGAATATCAAATATAATAAAATGTTTAGGCTAGCTACATTTCTTCAAACCTTAGTAGTTTATCCTAACGATAAAGTTACAGAAAGAAAAACGAGCAATAAAAAATTGAGGAAAAAAAACTATGATTTTTTTAACCAATTTGTATTTATATATTTTCGCATTAAATTCTTTTATGTATCCCCGTCTTGTTGGCGCCCATTCTCAATAAATTAAAGAACATTGTAATAAATTTATGATATAATGAGACAAATAAATTGATTTGATATTTTATACCATTCATTATCATAATTGGTATAACATTATTTCTATTTGGTATAACCAAAATGAAATGTAAAAATAATTCGTTGGAAAAAAGATGAATGATATTAGCAGTTATTTGTGCGAAAAAGGTAAACATTGCACAAAACGTAAGAGTTGTACCATGAGGCCATAAGCCAATGATAAAGAGTTATATAATTCTAGTACGAAAATAGTTATTTAGGTATCAAGGGAATTATAAGGATGTTAATTACCGAGGGAAACGTTTACTACCCGAGGGCCTCTGGCCCGAGGGTTAGTAAGTTTCACAAGGTAATTGACATCTAATAATTCACGTGATACATAAATAATTTTATGTTTTACTACCTAAAACATTTATAAAAATAAAACATTTATTTTTATTAAGTTTTTGATAGCATGATTTTTCATTTTAATTGATCAAGTTAGTTGTTTTTCATTTCAAATTGTATTGCTGGGGTATTGTTATTCGTTTCTATGGCTTTATGTAAATAATGTTGTTTATAAATAAACAAAACAAAAATTTATCATGAAAACTAGGTCTATTATGAATCCATAACTCCCTCTTATAATTCCCTTGGGAATTAAGAATGTCATTATTATTTCGGTAACTAAGGTCTAAACGACTTATAATAAATCAGTAAAACATAAAAGCATTAAGACAAATCAAATTTTCTTTATTTCTATATGTCGGCTTCTAATAGAACATTAATTTATTCTAATTATCCCAAAAGTATCCATAGAGGTTAACTTTACAAGTGTAATTCCCGAGAGGATTGGGCAAGTGGAGAAGTAGTTGTTAATACAAGTGCTATTAGTTTCAACATGTATGAAATGAAAATGAATGGGAAAATCAATGGGTTCTGTAGGGTTTATGTAAACCACTAAACGTATACATCACTTTTTGGCTGTTTGTTCACTCCATAATAGCTTGCAGAGTGCCTACATGCCTACATGCCACGCTCAAAGTTTTACAGTCAAGCTTAACCATGTCGTAAGCATTCATGTTTTTCCAGTCAGTTCAGCTACCGTCTAATTATATAAATATGGGTTCACACATCTTCCATGAACTGATTAATCTCAGAACGGTGAATGTCTAGGATATTGGTTGCTTCGTTCCAAGGCTTAAATTGGTTTCCGATGTGATTTCGAAGACAGCAGATTTTTGTGTTATTTCTACGAATGTCTTGTCATGCAGGGAAGGCTAACTTAGCCAATCCTAACCTATACTTTAGATATGCCATCGTTAAGACTACCATATTAATAGTAAAACTGTTCCTTGAGAATACTTGCGGTAGAAGTAAACAAATTTACGCTCAATTTTCATAATATATCTGGCTGCGCCAAATTTCTTAATTTGTAAATATTGCTTAAAATTATACTTAAATTTTGAAGGGTGGTAGCTGAATTCTGATTTTACTCGAGGGAAATTCGATGGAGACAGAATAACGGCGAATTAAATTCTTCATTCGACGAATTAAATTTTACACCAATTTTATTGTTGACGTCCAGAAACGGATATATTTTGCACAAAATATCTGCTTGTGGGCAAGCTTAAGTTTGAATAAGTTCGAATTATTACGATCATTTATGATCACGAATTATTATGATCATTTTTAATAGGACAATTTTTATAACGCAATAGGTTAAGTTAATTATGCTATAGGTTAGAAAACAATACAATAATACATTATACATATACTATTATTATGGAAAAAACATTCAAATAAAGTTAATATTAATAGTTGGAAGAGGATAAACAAAATTTATTAACCCATAAAAAAGTTTTGGTCCTTTTTATAATGTAATTTAGATAGTTTACAATTTTTGTTAGATTTATCAAAAACATTTGTAGATATTAACAACGTTGTTAGTGAATTTGTATATTTTACAAACAAATTGGTTTGTGAAAAAAATCACAATCACCCCCTATATAGTAAGTCAAAATTTTAGTTATAAATCGATAGTTATTACGAAAGTGTGGCTACTATTCAGGGAATCTTTAAGCCGTAATTAAAGCGTCCTATCTTAAATTATTTAAGCTCTTTAAGACAACTAGCAAAATATGGAGCTTGTCAATTTGGGCAGGGGACTTCTAAAATTAAACCTAACGAACAGCAACTTGTCCGTTGGAAAACAATTTGAGTTTGGTTTTTGTGGCAAGTCACCGTACAGTACGTACAGTCTAGTTATTTAACCGAGTGCTCGCTTTACCAAAAACACTAAATTATCTTTAAACTCAGTGAGTGCTCTGTTCAAGGAAAAAAACGGTCCAACCAAATGGAAATCGCCAATTGTATTCGAACTTAGGCTTACACAAAAGAAGTTATTTTGTGCGATATATATCCGTATTTCGATTTCAGCAGTATAATTGGTGTAGAATTCAATTCGCCGAATGAAGAATTTAATTCGCCGTTCCAATTTCTCTATAAATTTTAAGAAAACTCAGGAATCAACTACCATATTTCAAGTTCTAGTACAATCTTAAGTAATATTTACAAACTAAGAACTTTGGTACAGTCAAGCATTTCATGAAAATCGATCGTAATTTTTTTTACTTCTACCACAAGTACTCTCAAGGGAACAGCTTTACTAGTAATATAGTGAAGTCTTCCCGATGGCGTATCTGTAGGATAGATTAGTTTTGGTTAAATTAAACACCCCCTCCCCCCCGCATGACCAATATCTCGTAGAAATAACTTTAAATTTTTCTTTCCAATCCATCGCTTCAGACACCGGCTTAAGCCGTTGAACGAAGCAACCAATATCCCTAATGTTCGTTTTTCTAAGATTCGTCAGTTCATGCAGCGTGTGTCGACCCAGATATGCGGGTCTGAGTTAAGCTAGACTGACTATAAAACTAGACTGTTTTTGAGGTGTATAAACTTGACTGTAAAGCTTTGAATGAGGCGTGTCTTGCACGTTCAGTTTGAAACATATTGCAGTAAACACCCAAAAAACGATGTCAAACCTTAGTGATTTACATAAACTCTCGCTATTTAGTTTCCCATCCAATTTTCAATCACTGCTGCTCTATGGATACTGTTGGAATAATTAGAATAAATTAATGTTCTGAGTTATTACAAGTCCACCGAGATTCTAGAGAAACAAAGAAAATTTGATTTGTCCAGTATTATTTTTTCGTACTAGAATTATATGCCTTCTGCCCAAAAATTTCACTCCAAGTATTGTCACACTTGGCTTATGGCGTAATGGTACAACTTTTACGTTTCGTGCAAGATTCGCCTTTGTCGCCCTAATATCTGCTAATATCATTTATATGCTTTCCAAGGAATTCATTTTACATTACATTTTGGTTATATCAATTAGACAAAGTGTTATACCAATTATGGTATTGAATGGTATAAACCTTCAAATGAATTTATTTCTCTCATTTCATTATAAATTTGTTACAATATCTTTTTTTCCCATAAAAGCAAATAATACTTACATTATTATTTAAGAATGGGGGCCAACAAAACGTGGAGACATGGCAATAAGAGATACATAAAAGAATTTAATATAAAAAATATGAAGGGCTGAAATCTAACAGTTCTGAGATACCAAGACTTCGGTCTGGCTTAAGGATTTTAATTTAGTTTTCGGCAAAAACTTTTATGAGGACATTGTTTTTAGTTTTGGGCAACGATGTATATCAAACATAAAACTCTTTGTTAAAGCACATGCATTTTTCTATCTCTGTATAGACATTTATTACAAAACTAACATCAATACGTTGCAGGAAAATTATAACAAATCATAAATTAACATAATTTAGTGAAAAGATATAATCAGCAAACAACTCAAGCCTCCCAACTAGCATTTTAACTTCTTTTAAAACACTAAACAGTCTTACCGAAACTAGCTTCCCACCTTCATAGTTTCTTTAAAACTTCTAAGCGTTTTCGATAAAGGCCATTTGGAGAGATTTCCTCGCCTTTAACGAAGCTATGACTTGTAAAAGACTTCGGAAATATCTTCGGTATGGTCTTTTGTAAGCAGTTATGCAAGCTGAATAGAATTTATGGTTTTACAAGTTATAGCCTTGGTAAAGTGCTTCTAATAGCTCGTTTTAAGCAATCATTAGTAGTCTTATAGAAGCTATTAAAAATGTGACAAAAATATTACATTGTTTTTTTATATATCTACACTTTTTTAACGTAATTATTGTTATTGCTATGTTATTATATCGTGTTTTAATTTTAGTTTTTGTTTACGGTCGCATCAAGTTTTGAACTCTGGTCCTTTGATCGTTTGTCACTTTCGCTATCCAATCGGTTAATTTAAATGTCAAGTTACAATAAATATCTTTGATAGTAATTACAATAACAATAGCTTCTATAAGACTTCCATAAAACTTCCATAGAATTTATTTTTTTAATTTAGATGTAGAAAATATTGTTACGTTTTTCCAAACTTCCTTCGAATTGGCCTTACACTCAATTCGATAAACGCAATTCTCAAAATAAATAAAAAATAAATAAAAATAAATAAAAAATAAATAAATAAATAACTAGAATATTCTTCCAACAGCTTCAGAAACTCCAACGGTTGATTGTAGAAATTTCCAGTAATACAATGTTTGAAATAATACACAAATTATCTCTACTTAATAACACTTTAAACTTTATTTACAAAAACTAGTTCTAAATATCAATTTTATAATTTTCACTTCACTATCGCAGGTTTAAAATAAAACTAATCCTAATCTACAAGAGGCAATCGCCAATATATACCATTCTGCTTAATTTCTAGTTCGAGGTCACTTTTTAGAAACTTTGAGAAAATATTAGAATATTCGATTATTTTACGTTACGTTGATTTGATTCATAAAATCATTTATTTTATGTTGACCTTAATTCTAAGAATATGTACAACAACAACAACACTATTCATTTCATTCATTTGTTGTTGCGTTTTGTTGTGATTTGATTTTACTGAAAGAATCTGTAATCGTCTAGATTTTTCTGTAATCGTAAAAATATAGTATAATTCAGGGACTTACTTTTTATTGAAAAAGGTAAGTGGCATGTTACTTCAATGGGTTTTTTAACGATGAAATTATAATCTGATATTTACGTACGTCCTTAAAAGATTGTTTCTTTTTAATAGACGTCAAAGAATATTGACAAATCTTTTTTCTATTTGTTTTATTAGTTTAAAGATTTTAGGTATAGCAACATTGAGGGATTATATTTTTTTTTTACTACTTGCATGAGAAATTTCAATTATTTACTCAAAAACCCAAGACAAAAGTTATGTTTCTCAGCTAAGGTTACTAATAATTATTCCCCACACCTAATAATAAGTATTTTAGCACCTTAGTAAATAATGAAAATATAATTTTTGTTCGTTTGTTAACTGAGTTCATCTTTGAATTTTTTTAGTTTCTTCCTAAAATAATAATAATATATTAAACAATAATAAGCGTTTTGATTTTATTTTAATAATAATAAATAATGAATGAATGCAAAAACTTCTTTGCAACTATAGTTTAGTTTATTTGAAATTTTAATTCGTGTTAAACAGAATTCTGTTGAAATTTAGTTTAGTTGTGAGTTGTAGACTAAAAAAATTCTAAATTTGGCTCAACAATATTGAATAGATTTTCAATTCAATTCAATTCATGTCAAAAATAAATAAAAGCTATATTTTTTAATGCAAAGCATATGTGATTTTTATATAGTTTTAAGAAAATTTTTAAGAAAATTAATTGAAAATAAATTTCTAACTAAGCAGCCCTGAATAATAAATATCCAATACGCAATCCAATGATATGATACACAATGTTTCACCAAATCAAAATTTTTATTTATTCACCATTTGCTTATTAATTGACATTTTATTTTGTGAATAATTAAGAGTTTTAGGGCATTTTTTATATCAAGTAGTAAAAAAAATAGTATATAAACCTCGGTGAAGAAAATTTTCTCTATTTCGGTGCTTAATTCGCTCGAAACTTCGTTTCTCGCGAATTAATATCCACCTCAATGTAGAAAATTTAGTTTATCACCTCGGTATATAATGTACTATTCAATCATTAACTTTTAGCCTACTTACACCTTTATTTGAACAATATTTTTTTTTTAAATAAAAAGTTTTGTAATTGCATATTTAATAGGTGTCACATACATACGTACTAAGGTGCTGATGAACGCCGTTAATTTTTAAAAATGTTATATAAATATAAAACAATAACAAAAGAAGCAACGATATATCACACCCATCTATTTGCTGTAAATTATTTTAATAGAGTGACTAAATTATGAAACTATGTATCGGCTCGGTTCTTCCTGATGAGTTTGGCCCTCAGAAATGCAAAGAAAATTCATACACCATTATTTATAAAACTTGGCCAAATAATCTTTAAATTTTCTCTAATCCACTCTAGTTGATTTTTGATTGTGATTCTCTAGTTGATTATAATTTTGATTGATTTTTTTATTTATTTCAAGACTCTAAACAAAGAATATTTTATATTGTGCAAAATATGTCTAAATAATAGATTAAAAGGTTTTTGTTTTTTAATCTATTATTTAGACATATTTTGCAGTTTATGCACAATACTTTTTTGACAAAAACAAAACGATTTCAATTTCGTATAAGCTCCTCTAGTTGAAATAATAGAAGCAATAGCTTCCGTCAGTTTGACATATTTCGTTTCAGATATTGAAGCAATTTTTAAACTATGACAGCTGTGCTTCTAAAAGATCTGTAAACAGTTATAACCGAAACAACTACAATCCTAATGACAGCTATAACTTCTATAACCTTTTTTCGAAAGCTTTATTTAGTATTGTGTAGAAAATTTTCGGTAAAGCTTCTAATATTAAATATAGAAGTATTTTAGAAGATTTCATTCCTGTGGTGGGGAGAACTTTTCTATGGAAGTTGTATCGAAACTTTATAGAAGTAAAATATAACTAGCTTCCACTTAGAAGCGTTAGCGAAGTTTTATTGAAGCTAAAGCTGGTATAACTCAAAATTGAGAAGTAAGTTTGCTATTTGGGCTTTCCATTTAGATTTTCGAGAAAATATTACAAAATCAAAAATTCATATTTCTTTCAAAATTCCAAAAATATTCTAAACAATATAATAAAAAAAAATTAAACTATTTTTCAAAATTCTAAAAATATTTATTCCAAAAATTATTACAAAATCGAAGATTGAAACTTTTTTCAGAATTCTAAAAATATTGCAAAAATTATAACAAAATCAAAAATTGAAACTTTTTCTAAAAATCTAAATATTCAAAATTCAAAAAATTCAAAAAACTTTTTCCGAAATTCTAAAAATATCGCAAAATATATAACAAAATCAAAAATACAAACTTTTTTCAAAAAATATTCCAAAAATTTTCATATCCATTTTCATGTTCGATTAAATTTCATGTCATACAAATAATTAATTTCATTTTTTGCATAAAAATTGGTTAAAAAAATGAAAATTATTCTTTTGACACACTTGACAACAATTTTTGGACAAACTTTTAATGCAATAATCTAGTTTTTGTTTTCACATACCAATCCCGACCATCAAGTTTTCTCCAAATTCAATGTTCCTATTCGTAATCACTTAAAATGAACGTTTTTTAAGCAAAAAATATGCAAATTTCCTTGTTTTGACACACTTGACGATTGTTTTGTTACACTTCCGGTACATCTATCGAACACAGCGTCCTTTCGGACCTGTCCATTGAGTATACCTATTTTTAGAACAAACATTTTGAAATCCTTCCAGTGGTTTTCTAGATTTCGTAGGTAATGACGGACGGCCGGCAGACAGACATACATTTTTTGATTTTTGAGAATCAGTAGGTCCTAAAACGTCGAGAAATGCCAAAAAAAGTGTAAGAACTTCACTTTTGGCTCGATAATTCAATACTTAGGTATTTCAGACAGAAGTAAAATTGTCTTTGACCTTATACCATGCATTTTTTCAACTTTGAACCTTTTGTGCAGCACATTATAATCACTTGGTGCGTTCAGAATCGAATGAATTAAAATCTAGGCCATATCGCTCATACTAACACTGCAAATTATTCCCTAGAATTTGGGGTTGTCACTCAAACGTTCCTATTAGCAGTTTAATGAACAGGCAATGTATTCGAATTTACACTTTTCAATGAAGAGAGCTTCATAACGAATTTACCTATCAAAAGCTAAAATGTTCTATGAAGCATTAGAATAAACAGATATTCTGATTACCATCGGCTTACAGGAAAAAAATGCCCAATCTGTATTCCATACCTAATCTGAAGTATATTCCTCATATTTTTTGGTCATTTTTTCAAGAAACGTAATATGTGCTAAGGTCTCAAATGTGCTAATACACATTTGAAGAAATAATAATTTTAAACAAATTTTGGTATCGCGTTAAATCTAGTTTCGCGTAGAATCAGATACACGTAAAAAAAGTTCGCGTAAAAACAGAATTATGTGTACAAACAAATCACATAAAACAGCATTAGTGCCAAATAACACATGCTATTATATCTATTTTATTTGTATGTTTTTTTCCATAATAATAGTACATATGTATTATTATATTGTTTTCCAACCTATAGATTAATGAACTTAACCTATTATCTAATGAAAGTTTTTCTATAAAAAATTATCATTATTCAATTCAATTAGTATAATTTATTTGATCAAATTGTTTTGATTGTATTAAAATTATTTTTCAAATTATAATCACAATGATTTTGCTACGTTTTGTTCAAAAATCAAATTTTAAGTTAAATTATCTTATTTATTTTAGTTGAATTTGGTTGACTGTATGGAATGGAGTTTTTTTTATCATCAGGGTTTTTTTAATCAGAAATTTGATTTCTCAATTAAAACAATAAAGATTTATTGTTTTAATTGTAGAAAACGTTTCTATTTTATATAATACATAATTCTTTGTCATTAATTATTTTATTTTCTCGCAAATTGAAAATTCTCGCTCGTTCCTTGCTCGAGCTTAACAATAAACTAATACATTAAACACTTATTAGTTAAACTACTATTTCAGTTCAACTTAGCCATCATTTTGCAATATTAATCGTGATTAAATTTTCATACTAAGCTTGTCTCGTATTAAGTAATTAATTATTTTTTGTAAAGCAAAGTAAAAATAAATTAAACAAAATTTCAAAAATCTAAAAATATTTCAAACGACAGCAATGGAAAATACTTTTTAGTACCTGTGTCAGTGAAAAGTATATTTTATTGCCGCTCCACAAAAACCTAAGTGTAAGCAATGCAAAGTGCAAACTGCGATAAATTATTTTATATTTTAATTCGATTATATTTTGTTGGACAGAAAATTCTAAACATTTCACACGAAATTTAAAAAACCACTGCGTTTTCAACAAGTCCTAGAAGGCACCATACCGTTTTAATTATTTAAGCTCCCAAACATTTACCAATACTCTCAATATAAAACAAAAGGTATAAAAGCTCATTAACCGAACCAATTTGAACATAAATTTCAAATTCGTTAACTTTTTCAATCAAATTTAAACTTTCTATTCGATTATTATTTTGGCACAGAAATGAGTAAGGATAATAGTAAGAAAACATTTATAAGATTTTTGTAGGGTTACTATTCTATTCATTAAATTATATTTTAATCCAATTTCTAAAGTTTAGGGATAAATTATAATTTATTTTATTTTGGTTGAATTTTCTAATTAAATTTGAGTAATAAATGAGTTAACTAATTATAAAAGAAAATTTTGTAAGCACGTTGAAAAAAAGGAAAGGGATTATGCTTGATTGATTGTGTTTAGGTAAAATTTTATTGATAGTTGGATAATTAATGTAATTAAATTTTTTACTTGAGTGAAGTTATGGATTATTAGAGATAAAAGAATAACTTTTTTACGTAAAACCTCTTTAATAAGTGTTCAGGGTGGATCATTCTCAAATCCGTGAGTGGCACAAAGCACTCAATAACGAAAGGTAATGAAAAAAAATCTGAATGGGTTGAGCACTCGTATGCAATATTATAAAAACAACCGGTTAAATTAAAAAAGAGTGGAAGTAAGAATAAGAGCAAGGGTACGAGTACAAATGAGATAGGTTAGTGCAATTTTTAATAACTCAATTTTGCTCTTTACAGATTTATCCATATTTTTTTGTGAACCTCCTTTCAATTTGACAATCACCATAACAATATCAATAATCGTCCAAGAACAAAAATTTTGTAATTTCTTTCTACTTTTCTAATTAAAAATAATTTCACGAAAAACCTCTAAGTTTCCCGAAAAAAAAAACAATATTAATTCCTCTTTAACTTACGAGGATCTTAATTAAGGTTAGGTAATATTTTTAACTTTTCTTAAAAAAAATGTTTTTCCTGAAAAAATGAGAAAGTTTTAAAAGCACTTTTACACAAAGTAAATAAGTTATTAAAAAAAAAAAAATGAAAGAAATATAAAAAAGCAAATTTTTTTTTAATTTTCCTTATACTTTTGAGGGTTGGTGTAGAGTAGAATGGTGTCAGGAAAAACTGGAATGAGTGTAAATTTTCTACGTTTCTTTTGTATTGTAACAAGGCAATTACTTTTGCGCATGAATACGATATTTGATCCGCCCATAAAACAAGAAGAATTTTATTCATTTGATTTTTTTCTGTTTTTGGCTCTCAACAAGAAAAAGTTACTATTGTTGTTGTTGCTGTTATTATTTTTTAAAGATTATAATGGAAAAGGAAAAGAAAATTATGATAAAAGAAACTTAATTTGATTATTTAGTTAAAAAAAATTTATTTATTATTTTATGTTTGTAAAAATAATTTTAATTTTGTCTCGTTATTTTGTTGTCTTTTGTGTGTTACTTTAAATGATGTTAAGAAAATGTTTGTTGGTGATTAGAATAAAGGAAATTTGATTTATTCGTGACACAAAAATATTTTTCGTTGGACTAATTAAGGTTTGTCTAATCAACAAAATCCACAAAAAATGTTTTTGGTTTGTATCTAACTGATGTTACCACAAAACTTAACAAAAGCACTAGGTCTTGTTGCTTGTAGACTTAAAGAGATTTTTACAACATTCCTGTTAATTTGTTTGGAGTTTTTTTCACCAAAGACGTGGTTTTAAAGGAGGTTCAAAAAAAGACTTCTGCTACTAAATCATTAAATTCCTTGATGATGGAGGAGACCTTGAATTTTTACTTCAATGGTACTCTTACTATAAGAAAGAGAGTTATCCAAAATAGTTATAAAAGTTTGTTGTCCACATAACAGATGAACACATTTGTACCAAAAATATAATCAAGAGTAGCTCGCGTCGGTGTCAACGCTTTCAGTAATCGTGCGGTGCAAATTTACATTGCCAAAAGACTAATTCTCTATTTTGGTTTTAATAGCCACTACAAGCCTTCTTTAATTGTCAGATGGGACTTTACCTCATCGTAATGAAACCTAGCCAATAAGCTTTGTAGAGATTTGGCCTAAAGAAAAAGATTCCATATTGATCGGCAATCGTTACTTAGCTTAGATTAGTTACCTTAGAGTTGGAAGTAGGCTAACAAAGAAATAGTATATTACATACCTAGCGCTGTAAATAGCATTTTACATGCGAGGGTAAACATTGCGCACGAGACGCGTAGCGGCGAGTGCAGTACCTTCACGAGCATGGAAAATGGTTTGCAGCTCGAGGTTTGTTATATATTTTTTCTACGACTTTGTTTTAATGCCCAAAAGCGTATAATTACTTGAAAAAATGAACTACTAATTATAAATTAAATGCAAATAGTTTACAAATTGTGGTGGGCTTTGCATTATTCTGTGTCAAAATGAATTGACTTTGACTTTTATGAAGACATGGTTTTTAGTTTTGGGCAGCGATGTATATCAAACATAAAACTCTTTGTTAAAGTACTTCTATTTTTTTATCTCTGTTTAGAAATTTATTACAAAACTACCACGAAATATTAATACGTTGCCGGAAAATCATAACAGATCATAAATTAATATAATCTATTGAAAAGATGATACAATCCGCAAACTACTCAAAAACCTTACCATTTAGCGGTTCAAGAAAATATTACAAAATCACAAATTCATATTTCTCTCAAAATTCCAAAAATATTGTAAAAATTAAATAAAATCAAATATTCAATTTTTTTTCAAAATTTCAAAAATTAGAATAAAATCAAATATTTAAACTTTTTCTAAATTCTAATAATATTCCAAAAATTCTTACAAATTCGAAAATTCAAACTTTTTCCGTAATTCTAAAAATATTACAAAAATTATAACAAACTCAAAAATTGAAACTTTTTACAAAATTCCAAAAATTATAATAAAATCAAAAATTTTAAAATTTTTCAAAATTCTAAAATATTTCAAAGATTCTTCCAAAATTAAAAATTGAAACTTTTTTCAAAATTCTAAAAATTTATATAAAATTCACAAAACCAAAAATTTAATTTTTTTTCAAAATTCTAAAAATATTGCAAAAATTATAACAAAATCAAAAATTAAAACGTTTTCCAAAATTCTAAAACTATTGCAAAAATTATTACAAAATCAATTATAAAAAGTTTTTTCAAAATTCCAAAAATATTTCAAAAACTATAACAAATTCAAAAATTTCCATGTCCAATTTCATGTTTAATTACGTTTACGTCATACAAACAACTAAATTTTTTCTTTCCCAAAAAATTGGCTAAAAACATAAATTTGACACACTTTCGGTACAGTTATCGAGCACATCGTCCTTTCGGCTCTTACCATTGAGTATAGTATACCTATTTTTGGAAACCAAAATTTTTAAAATCCCTTCAGCGGTTTTCTAGATTTTGTCGGTTGTGACAGACACACATTTTTTTGGAATCGTAATGACCTAAAACGTTGAGAAATGCAAAAAAGTGGGGGTAAGAATTTCACTTTTGGCTCATGAATGTAATACTTAAGCCTTTCAGACCGAAGCAATTATGGTCAGCTTGATATCCGAATTTGACAACGTTAAATTTGACACTTCATGGCAACCAGCGGCTCTATTAATACATAATCTCGGTAGAAGCCCGAGTTGCGAACTTACAATTTTGGGCAAAATTTACTCCTTAATTTACTCCTTATCCATGATAGCTGCGTCGAGTTGATTTTTCAAAACAGCATTAAAATGTTTAGTAACAGTTTCCCGAATACTCGGCCTTTATGCAGCCACTAGAGATTCTTCATCTTTGTCTGTTGGATGCAAATCTCCCAGACAATCACCCTGTCTTACATTTTAAAATTTTTGTAGTTCACCCAAAGATCACTACCCTTGAAACATTAGCTGCAATGCCTCGAATCTGCCGCAATGTGAGACTGTCTCAGAGTCTGAATCTGATACTGTTTTTATGAATCTATTCAACATGTTCCGCACTTAATTCCATCACATAACTCAATATTATATTGTTAGTTTTCTTTTACTATACAATCAGAATTACAACGGTCAACAAAAAAAATATTTTTTTTGGGTTTCTGTTCTCATGCTTAAATTCTGATTCTAGACATTGAAAAACACTTAAATATTTCATATTTAGTTCGTAAAGTTTGCTCTGGTCTTTTGGGGTTTAATACGAGAGAGCTCATACGATTACGATACGATATTCACTTTTAGACATTAATTTCTTGTTATTTTACATCTATATGTTATTGTTTATCACAAAGCTTGAATAAAAAAGTCTCTTGTATCTAAAAAATGTTTTCTAATTAAAATTTACAGTGGAAGTGTAGACAAAATATAAAAATCAGTAATTTTTGTCGAAAAATTGAAAAATTGCTCTAGTTTCTACAAAAGCAAACGTTAATCGGAAAACAAAATTTTTTCCTTATTTTTGTCGTAGGAGAAACCAAAATTTAACATGTAGCAGTCAGACCCAAAAATCTTGTTATTAATTAAAGAAAAGATCTAACCGCACGCATGCCGAACAATGTATAGAAAAAGTGTTCTTCGTCGGTAATCGAATTCAGCATCCTTGATATACAAGGCTAGCACTTGATCATCTACGCTACAACGGTGACAAAATCTGGATTTGCCTGACTCTGAGTCTGAGTGTGAGTCATAGTTTGAGTGTGAGCATGAGTCTGAGTCCTCTGAGTCTGAGTGTGAGTCATAGTTTGAGTGTGAGTATGAGTCTGAGTCCTCTGAGTCTGAGTGTGAGTCATAGTTTGAGTGTGAGTATGAATCTGAATCTGAGTCTGAGTCTAAGTGTAAGTCTGAGTCCGAGTGTGTGTCTGAATCTGAGTCTCAGTGTAAGTCTAAATCCAAGTCCAAGTCCAAGTCCAAGTCCAAGTCCAAGTCCAAGTCCAAGTCCAAGTCCAAGGCCAAGTCCAAGTCCAAGTCCAAGTCCAAGTCCAAGTCCAAGTCCAAGTCCAAGTTCAAGTTCAAGTCCAAGTCCAAGTTCAAGTCCAAGTCCAAGTCCAAGTTCAAGTCCAAATCCAAGTCCAAGTCCAAGTCCAAGTCCAAGTCCAAGTCCAAGTCCAAGTCCAAGTCCAAGTCCAAGTCCAAGTCCAAGTCCAAGTCCAAGTCCAAGTCCAAGTCCAAGTCCAAGTCCAAGTCCAAGTCCAAGTTCAAGTCCAAGCCCAAGTCCAAGTCCAAGTCCAAGTCCAAGTCCAAGTCCAAGTCCAAGTCCAAGTCCAAATCCAAGTCCAAGTTCAAGTCCAAGTCCAAGTCCAAGTCCAAGCCCAAGTCCAAGTCATAATCCAAGTCCAAGTCCAGGTCCAAGTTTAAGTCCAAGTCCAAGTTCAAGTCCAAGTCCAAGTCCAAGGCCAAGTCCAAGTCCAAGTCCAAGTCCAAGTCCAAGTCCAAGTCCAAGTCCAAGTCCAAGTCCAAGTCCAAGTCCAAGTCCAAGTCCAAGTCCAAGTCCAAGTCCAAGTCCAAGTCCAAGTCCAAGTCCAAGTCCAAGTCCAAGTCCAAGTCCAAGTCCAAGTCCAAGTCCAAATCCAAGTCCAAGTCCAAGTCCAAGTCCAAGTCCAAGTCCAAGTCCAAGTCCAAGTCCAAGTCCAAGTCCAAGTCCAAGTCCAAGTCCAAGTCCAAGTCCAAGTCCAAGTCCAAGTCCAAGTCCAAGTCCAAGTCCAAGTCCAAGTCCAAGTCCAAGTCCAAGTCCAAGTCCAAGTCCAAGTCCAAGTCCAAGTCCAAGTCCAAGTCCAAGTCCAAGTCCAAGTCCAAGTCCAAGTCCAAGTCCAAGTCCAAGTCCAAGTCCAAGTCCAAGTCCAAGTCCAAGTCCCAGTCCAAGTCCAAGTCCAAGTCCAAGTCCAAGTCCAAGTCCAAGTCCAAGTCCAAGTCCAAGTCCAAGTCCAAGTCCAAGTCCAAGTCCAAGTCCAAGTCCAAGTCCAAGTCCAAGTCCAAGTCCAAGTCCAAGTCCAAGTCCAAGTCCAAGTCCAAGTCCAAGTCCAAGTCCAAGTCCAAGTCCAAGTCCAAGTCCAAGTCCAAGTCCAAGTCCAAGTCCAAGTCCAAGTCCAAGTCCAAGTCCAAGTCCAAGTCCAAGTCCAAGTCCAAGTCCAAGTCCAAGTCCAAGTCCAAGTCCAAGTTCAAGTCCAAGTCCAAGTCCAAGTCCAAGTCCAAGTCCAAGTCCAAGTCCAAGTCCAAGTCCAAGTCCAAGTCCAAGTCCAAGTCCAAGTCCAAGTCCAAGTCCAAGTCCAAGTCCAAGTCCAAGTCCAAGTCCAAGTCCAAGTCCAAGTCCAAGTCCAAGTCCAAGTCCAAGTCCAAGTCCAAGTCCAAGTCCAAGTTCAAGTCCAAGTCCAAGTCCAAGTCCAAGTCCAAGTCCAAGTCCAAGTCCAAATCCAAGTCCAAGTCCAAGTCCAAGTTCAAGTCCAAGTCCAAGCCCAAGTCCTAATCCAAGTCCAAGTCCAGGTCCAAGTTTAAGTCCAAGTCCAAGTCCAAGTCCAAGGCCAAGTCCAAGTCCAAGTCCAAGTCCAAGTCCAAGTCCAAGTCCAAGTCCAAGTCCAAGTCCAAGTCCAAGTCCAAGTCCAAGTCCAAGTCCAAGTCCAAGTCCAAGTCCAAGTCCAAGTCCAAGTCCAAGTCCAAGTCCAAGTCCAAGTCCAAGTCCAAGTCCAAGTCCAAGTCCAAGTCCAAGTCCAAGTCCAAGTCCAAGTCCAAGTCCAAATCCAAGTCCAAGTCCAAGTCCAAGTCCAAGTTCAAGTCCAAGTCCAAGCCCAAGTCCTAATCCAAGTCCAAGTCCAGGTCCAAGTTTAAGTCCAAGTCCAAGTCCAAGTCCAAGGCCAAGTCCAAGTCCAAGTCCAAGTCCAAGTCTAAGCCCAAGTCCAAATCCAAGTCCAAGGACAAGGACAAGGTGACTCATTGCAATGTTTTGTAATGAGTTCATTGCCAATCTTTTCTGCAATGAATATTTTACACACTACCATTGCACGACTATTGCAGAAATATTGCAGAGTTCTGCAATAGTCTAAATGCAGCTTAAGTCTAAGTCTAAGTCTAAGTCTAAGTCTTTGTCTAAGTCTAAGTCTAAGTCTAAGTCTAAGTCTTAGTCTAAGTCTAAGTCATAAGAATAAGTCTAAGTCTAAATCTAAGTTTAAGTCTTAGTCTTAGTGTGTGTTGGCGTCTAAATTAGAGTCTGAGTCTGACTTATTATTTTATGTGAATTCTACTCAGTTCTAATTTTCTTGCAATCCAAATAACTTGCGAATGGATGATTGGGATCCAATTCATTTGCGAATTCATATCAATAGATTCCTTTTATCAATAGATTCTAGTCTGATACTAGAAATTTTATCATTACTTTTTAAGGAAGAGTTTGCGTTATAAGATTGAGGATCGTTATTAGTACAATATAAAACAGAGCCAATTAAAACTACTACCACCAAGCTTTGTTCAATAATATCATAACTAATTTGATTTCCGTTATCAAAACTAATAAAATTGAAATAGAGCTAGCATCCATTCATAGCGTCGTTTAAATCAGTAAAAAAACATACAACCCAAACAAATGAAACAATTTAGGCAAACGGGAAGTCAATTGCTTTTTATACAATTTAACATACAACCCAAAAAAAATAATCAAATGACAGGAAATGAAAATAAAGGAAAGTATTGTGTGTTTTTTTCTCCAAAAATACGGAGATGAAAATTTCGTTTTCCAAACAATTTTCATTCCATTTTTTCGTTTATTTAATATTTGGGTGTGGGTTGACTTTTTTATTTTTTTTTATTACATAACCTAAAATTATGTATGATTTTCGAACATGAGAGGACAAAGGCGAAACAATAAAAATGCTATTATCCTGATTTATCTTATTCGCAGGAAGTAGTATTTATATTCCCTTTTTTTATTGTCATTATTATTCATATTATCGGATTATATTTAATAGATTTAATATTTTTTGCTTCTCTATTCATAAATAATTTATTATTATGTATTATAATTTTTAAATCTATTTCAAACTAATTTTCATATCCATTACTAACATAATAGTTGTTTTTATTTTTGTTCTATTTAGAGATGGGAGTTGTTATTGATCATTGGATGAAAAGGATTTACATAGCGCTAATATTTTAAGTGGTTGTTAAGTAGTTTGATGTACCACAATTAGTTATGATTTAGATTGATTATTTTAAGTAACATTTACAATATTTTCGTTTTCTTTTAAATAATTAAATAATTAAATTAAATAATTTTTGGAAAGAATGTTTTTTGTTTTCAATTAATAAATACGAAAATCTATGTTTATTTTTATCTGTCTCAGCTCTAATTCGAACTTGACTCGGGCTAAAATTCAAATTCAGGCTCAAGCTCATGCGTAGTCTCCAGTCCAGACTTCAACTCAGTTTGAGACGTATCGGTATTTAAATATTTACATGGTCCTTCGAGCCGGATTACATATAAGTACATTTTCTTTAAATCTTATACCATTCTACTTTTTTATTCTGTATATGCGTATTGATAAATATTGAGTAGTGAATGCTCTATAAGTTTGGTTGGTACAAGCCAATTATAAAAGAAAAACGATACCATCAGAGACATCGATAATAACAACTCATGCGTGGTTAAATTCACGAACTATATTCTGACCTTTCAGACTGATCTGATCTTTTAGACATCCAACACCCTAAAATTAATCATCATAAATTTCAATAATCGTTTTATCTAGACAATCCGTTTGCACAACAATTTTTTTTTTCCAAAAATATGTACTACGGAAATCGATTGAGTAAATGGAAATACAAATCAAATTGGAATTGATATCGTCAATTTCCGGTGCCTACATATAAAAAACATAAAAAAAAGGATATTCTGTAATTGATTATTTTTTTCGTTTATTAATTTTTAACAATAAAAGCAATAAAAAATTCATTTCCAAAATATGTATAAATATTTTCAATATATTATTATTTTGTTGTTGTGAATGTATTAATATAGTTCGCAAATATATGTAAATTTATAATAATAAGAGAAGATTTATTTATTTTGAACTACAGCTAAAATATTTCGTGCGTGAACTTAATGAATGAATTGAGTAAATGAGTGAATTTAAACTTTCCTTAGTCCAATTATATTTAACTTTTTCTCCCCACTGACCGAACTTTTCTAAAACAATTTGTTTTCTTATTCCAATGATAAAATCTAAATGCATTTTCGCCATTTTCTTAAAGCTCATTTCACACTAATAAACCATTAATAATTTACAAAATGTAACACTAAAATGTACACAGAAAAACATTTTATTTTTGTTTTCGCAAAGTTTTTAATTTTCAATAATTATTCAAGTCGCGTAGTTTTTATTTCAACGAAATAACATTTTTTTACCCTTGTTTTATTTTAAAATCATTTCTAAATGCAATCATCCTCTTGCCACCAATATACACCCGCTTTTAATAAAACCAATAAATATATTTATTATACTTTTAAGTTATAGAAGAAAAAAAAAATGACAAAACAAATGGAATTTTGAATTGGCTATTTGGTTCGATTTAAAGAAAAATTAATTCAGAATAAAATAAAAATAATTTAATATGTCTATTTTTTTTAACGAAAATGGGGTGATAAGTTTTTTTCAAGATCCGCTGTTCATCGAGCAACATAAGGAAGTAAGAGATTTTCCTATCTAAGTCCCGCAGATAACGAAAGTCTCACCCAATTAAGTGTATGTATTCTGACTTAATTTAGTTTTGGGCGTACCTAACCAACTTTCTAACGTAATATGGTGTATTAGTCAAACAAGGCATAACTCTTTGATTCAACTGGCTTACCAATCAACAGTGTGGGAATTGACCAAAAATGTTGTTGAAATGTTTGCAAAATCAAAATTTGAAGCACTTCCATCTCTACTCAAGAGGCTGCTGAGAGTCTTTAGGTTGGGTTATACTTTTCTTTTGTTTATTGTTAGAAATAGAAGAGGAAGATTTGCTTATAAGAAAACTAGTAAAATTTTAATCTGAAGTGTACCTGAGACTTTGAGTGTAAGATACCAGATGGGTTGCAGGTGGTAAATAGCGTAACCCCAGTTCCGCTATTATTGTTTACTAACAATACGATCGCTTACACGACGCGGGCGGCTTCCCGACCATTCTCGTGGACAAATATGGAAAAATTACAAAAATGAAACACAAAAATAATAAAAACACAAACACTCCAACTACAAATACGGTACGGACGGTACTACGTCCATAGAAATAAAATATCCAGAATCTGGTAGTAACTCCACCTCTACTACGGACACCAGTGAAAATCTTCGGATCGTGTCACACGTTACTCTTGGAGATTTAAACAGGTTTCTGAAAAGTCTCCTTACGACTACAACTGCACCATCTGGTGTAGTTGTAGTCGTAAGTCAACAAATCTTCGAAGATGCAGGTTTTAAGACCACGATAACAGTTGGAAAAAGAGGAAGAGGAGTAATGCCTGTGGTTCAGTGATGGGGAAAAGGAAGAAAGCTAAGACTGACTGACAAACAGGTATTGCAGATTAGGCTACTATCCCAAGCGTTATCTCTGCACTAACATCTTCTGTAGAGAGGAGGCCCAAGATGATCGAACCGATTCGTTTATCGATCCCCCGCTCCCGCGTCAGAAGGCAAGCCTTCGTATGGGTCACAATGGGGCTACCTGTGAAGGCAGTTCAAATCCTATGCAAGGAGATAACGATACGACTCACCTTGAGGTCTTGAAGCAGAAATGCGGAAAGGCTTCGAATGATAATGTCGAGTGATAATGATGGGTCCGAACAATGTTGCATCTGGCTGTACTATATAATGCAGACAAAAGAGAGCTAGTTGATGAAGGAATTGTTAAATCATACAATGGAATTATCAGCCAAGAACGAAGCAATTTGATGGAGCAACGCCTGTTTGAAGATATGCTAAAACAAACAGGAACTCTGCCAACGTTTGAAGAGATGTTGCCGAGAGAAGGAAAAGTTTATTTCCGATGCTTAAACAGAAAATCTGAGACGGCCTTGTTGGGTGGTCTCGGATATCAAAGTAGTGTGGGCAATTCCAAATGGAGGATCCAAGCGTACGGGGGAAGAAATTGACTAAGGATAATACCTCTGTGTATGTAAACCTTCTGTACATTATTTTCCAATATCCAATTTGCAATATACAATCGGAAAGCGAAACTTTTCTTCATGTGCGGTTCAGTAGATGAAAGTTTATGGGATCAGTCTTTAAGACATATGCGACAATCGCTGTTAAAATGGCAGTGGACAAGCTTGAGTTTTAAAAAGTCGTGATGATGATGATTGGGCTCTGTACAAATACAGTGAAGTAAGAAAATTTTTCAAAAGGCTTATTTGTAAATCAAGGAGAAGGTCTTACGAAAATTTGTGTGAGTCGATGGAGACCATCAAAGTGGGTGCTGCACTAATGAGGGTTGAAAAGGAATCCTTTAGCGAGACTGGATAATCTTAAATTATCCAACGGTACTCACAGCTCTTCAAAGGAAGAAACTTACACAACACTCCTCCAACACCATTTTCCTGGCTGTGTATTCCTAAAGCAACCGCGGCAAAAAGGGAAAAACCTAACTGACTTTACTTGATAGTGGCAAATAGAGTTGTATCGCTCGAGGCTCTGTCTTGGGCTATGGAATTAGGCCTATTATTGTACAACTGTGTCTGGATTATGTCCAGGAGGTAGGATCTCAAGGATTGTGGCCTGCATAGCTCTTGGCTATGTATCACAGGCCTGGAGAAACGTGAGAGTCGTCTTTATCACAAAAACCAGAGAAAGTCAACTACTACGAGCCAAAACACTTCCGACCAATCAGTCTTTCCTCATGCTTTCTAAAGCCATTGGAGAGGTTGATCGACCGTTATATTAGAAATGTCGGTCTGATGAAAACCATGCTAAGCAATAAAGCAATAGGCAACACGCGTCTCAAGCTGGAACGTTTACGGACACAATCCTCTCAGAGGTGGTCTAGATTATCTCTAAAAAGGCTATTACTCTTGACGCTTTTCTTGACATAGAAGGAGCTTTTGGTAATGCCACTTTAGAGTCACTCTTGAACGGAGCAGAAAGGTACTATAATGTTTTGCCCTAATTCGGAGCCACTTATAATAATTTGAACTTTTATAGAATTTATATTTATAATTTATGCCGGACAGCTCAAAAACTAAAAAAAACTGAAACACTGATTTTACACACATACAAAAATCACTTGGAAATCCCTTTATCATTCTAAATTACAAGAAAAACACTATTAATCGACTGACATGAAATGAAGAATTTAGTCAAAAGCCAAAATCAAAAATTATACAAGGTAAAATGAAAAATGCTTACGTTAAATTTTTCTGATGAATGTTGTCTTCTTCATATGTACTGTACTGTATTGATATGAGAATTTATGGAGACTAAAATCCCATTTGTTATTTTATCACAACCTGATATATCAATTAATTCGGTGCATTCTGAACATTCTAAATATTCCATCAACAGATAATCCTGAACATCCATCCCAAAATACTTCTTCCACATCCACTTTATGTATTAAGCAATTTAACGTATCATCATCACTAAAACGAATTATGGCTTAAGACGTCACAAATTACAAGCTCAACAGTCTGTTATAAAATTGATGTATATTTAAACAATTTATTTGATCCATAGAGTTCATTACGAACCATTACAAAGCTTCAATCTTGCGATCACACACAATTACATCACAAATAAATAAAAAGAAAACCTTTGGTTCACAAAAAAAAACAAATAATTTAATCTTTACACATTATAAATTTACATATTTTTCTTTTCTTGTTTTCACATTGTAACAATATATTTGTTTTAATATTAATTGAATTGGTTTAATTAAATTCAACATTAAACTAATCATTTTGATTTTTTTAGATTATACTAATTCAATTGATTTTAAAAATTTTTATTTTTATATCATAACATCGGCTTTCTGTTTCCCTTTCCATCAATAATAAACATGTTTATTAATATGAAATTGAGTACAGAAAAATGTAGCTATACTTACTCCAATTTAAGCAAATTAACAAAATTATTATTGAGCTCGAAAATTATTATTTTCAGAGCAAAAATTGAAATAGTCCGCCGTAACAAAACTAGGGGAAATTAGGATAATGATGGAGGCTACATTATTATCCGTTGTTTATCCTAGAAGAAAGGACTATGATAATCGCCAATTATGACTCTCTACAAAAATTGTTTTGATTACATAAATCATTCATTATTGAATGACGAAATAAGAATTCACGTCAAAAGGAAACAGAAACAGAAAACCTGTTGTACATAAAAAAATATAGCTATAACATTATGTATTAAAATTATTTAAATTATTTATCAAATTTTTATTTTTAAATTTAATTTGCTTAAAATATTTATTTATTTTATTATTTAAAATAAAGAAAAAATATTTATTAATTATTTATTTACTTGAAAAAAACATATATTTATTTTATTTATTAGAAATAAAAAATATTTATTTACATATCTATTTTATTTATTGCATTTATTTATGTATTTTCAAAACAAAATAAATAAAAACAATAATGTTTGAAAATTAAATACTGAGTTTTAAAATTATACTAATTCAATTGATTTAAAACATTCTTATTTTTATATCATAACATCGGCTTTCTGTTTCCCTTTCCATCAACAGTCAACAGTAGTACAGAAAAATGTAGCTACACTTACTACAATTTAAGCAAATTAACAAAATTGTTATTGAGTTCAAAAATTATTATTTTCATAGCATAAATTGAAATAGTCCGCCGTAACAGTACGGTGTGAACAAAACACTCCTAAGGGGTGGACACAACGAGCGCTGGAAGATCGATGTTTCTTTATTCACACGAAGGACAACACCACAATCTAGGTAGGTGTGAAGCGTGGATATCCCCAAGAGGGCGTTCTATCCCCCTGCTGTGAAACACGATGGTAGAGCAGTTCCTAATTGAATTAAACGATAAATGGCTAAACAGCTACAGCTATGCCAATAATGTTAGCATTCTTTTGAAAGGAAACAATATGCGGTATCTCTGCAGCAAAATTCAGAACACCCTGAACATTACCAACAGTTGATGTAGGACGATTGAAGAATGGTCTCTCGATCTCAGAAGGGATCTGACCAATGCACTGTTCTTTAATCGATAATAACACATTAACACTCCAAGATAGTGTGAAGCATCTTGGTGTTACTATCGACAAGCGGTTCAATTGGGGTTTTCATGTTGAGACTAAATGTGTAAATGCAACTCGAGATCTGTGGCAGTGCGGGATGGCTTTTTGTGGTAAATGGGAACTGGCTCCGAAAATGGTTTACTGGCAGTATAATGTAGTTATCAGACCCGTCAGCTATGGGTCCCTTGCATGGGTCTCGGATACTTTCGTTAGAAATACGATAAAAAAACTGCAATAAAAAAATCGGGAAAGAAGAAGCTGATGAACTGGAAAAGAACTCCACTGGGAGGTTCATAGGCCCAGAACCCGCAATTGGTATATCGAAAGGAAGGATAAGATCGCTCGTAGGACAGGTTCTCTTTCAATCCAGTAACTCGCAATGGAGGGACACAGAAGGCTGCATGGTCTCCAAGATGTGCCGACAAACCACCGAATTTTTGTTAAATCTGACCCGATCAAACTGCAGGCTAATGGTTAAAAAGGATTTTTCAATAAGAACATAACAATTTTGTATTTAAATAAAACACAGAATAATTGAGATATCGAGCTGAAATTTATTTCATATACAATACACATGTCACATTTAAGAATAGAATTCGATCTCGGCCATATGACCACCGCGAGCACGTTTGCAGTGATTGATTCTTTGAATTCAATCCACCACCCACACACAAATCGGCTTAAATGTTAGCAATTTCGCGTTCGATATTGTTTTTGAGCTTTTCTAACGTTGCTGGCTTGTTGGCATAAGCCAACGACTTCACGTAGCCCCATTAGAAGAAGTCCAACGGCGTTAAATCGCATGAATGAGGTGGCCATTCGACCGAACCATTTCTCGAGATTATCCGATTACCGAACTTCCTCTTCAATAGATCAATTGTTTGATTAGCTGTGTGGCATGTGACGCCATCTTGTTGAAACCACATACCACTGATGTCAAGTTCATCCAATTCTCGCATAAAATAGTCTTCCAACATGCTGCGATAGCGATTTCCATTGACTGTAACATGGTGATCATTTTCATCGACACAAAAATAGGGTCCAATCACACCCCCAGCATGAAATCCACACCACACGGGTCACTTTTTGTGGATAAAGTGTGGTCTCTTGAAGCACATGTGGGTTTGTTGCTGACCAAAAACGCATATTTTGCTTGTTAGCAAAGCCATTTAGCCAGAAATGAGCTTTAGCCAAAGATGATTTTTCGATGAAATTCATTATTTTCTTCAAACTTTTGCTGTGCCCAATCGGAGAAGTTTCGGTGGTTCAAATGATCAAGAGACTTCAGTTCTTTTATTAATTTGATCCTGTAAGGGTGTACGCCAAGAGATTTAAGTAAAATTCTCCATAATGTGGTGGATGGCCAATGGCCGATTCCTGTAAACGACGTGGAATCGATTGATTTGACTCATTTTGATCTGAAGCTTTTACGGCTGCCATATTTTTGATACTCCGACCGGTGCGTTGTCTCACTGGCGCAGGAACATTCAATAGTGTATATGTTGACTTGAATTTATCCACTATAGTACGCATAGCTTGTCTGGTGGGACGATTATTACGACCGAAACTGGGAGTAAGCGCACTTAAAGTTGCGACAACCGACTGAGAATTTTGGTAGTATTTTTTAACAATTTCCAAACGTTGCTCTTTCGTGAACTTCACCATGATAAAAATGTAAACTTTGGCTAATGTTTTGACATTGACAGATCATAAAAAAAACTTAAGAGTGCGTTCGTATTAAAATACAAAATTGTTATATCCCTATTGAAAAACCCTTTACTACTAACAGGTCATCAGTTTTTGAATATGAGTACGACATAAAGGATTTAGTAGTCTACATGACAGGCTATGATTACATGGCAGCCTCGTTCAAAAAAAGGAAAATGAATTCTCTCTATAAATAACTTTTATTTTGGAGTGACTTGAATGAATTACATTATTGTTTAATTGAATCGAAACTAATTGTGTAAAAATTAAAATAAATAAGTTGGTTAAATTTTTATTTTATTCTTTCTAACCATTGAATATTTTAGCAAAAATTCACTATTGGGTTTCTATTTATCTTTTTAACTGACTTTATATAAGAAGGAGATTCTTTGTTCAATGTGCATTTTATATATTGTTACATTCTTCGTTCTTTGTTCGTTTGGTGGATCAAAAAATTCTTTTAAAATTGCCGCATATTTTACAGTAGTTTTTGGAAATTTTATAAAACGTTCAAAATGTACACAAAGTTGATAAAACTAATTTTAGTTTAGACGATTCCCTTAATGGTAAAATGCTGAAAAGATGATGATAAAATTTGATGATAAAATACAAGTTAAATAAATGTGTGCATAAACACGTTAAGAGATATGCGGTACACTGAACAAAGGCGTAAGTCACATTCTTCGTCGTGAACATCCTCGGAAAAACACGACAATCAGCATCGACAGGTTGAAAGCAGCCTTTCACATCTTGTCGCAGACAAAAGAAATACACAACACAATATAACGTGTACATTTTAATTTCTAATCGACCAAAATTTAGAAATTTTGATCTGGTGGGGGGGAGTGCTTGTAGCGGCAACACTCGGCGAAATTCGCACAAAACACAAATCAACGAAAGTTGCTAAAAAATTATTTTTGTTAAAATTAAAATTAGGATGTAAAAATCAATTAGTTTCTTACACTCTGACGAGCAACAACTTGCGTTTTAAATTTATAATATCAAAATTGTAAAGCAAATTGAATATTCTACAAAAGTAAATTAATATACCATTTAATTGTTTTAATTAATTTAATATAAATAAACACATTTTAGTCGAGGTGATTATTAAAAGCACCTCAAGTCTATTAAAGTAGTTGAAATAGGTTCCAAACGGACCAGAATCTTGGATGGAAAAGTCATTGTTTGCCAATTCATTGCCAATTCAGATTATTCGTTTGAGTAGTGAACTTTTGTCAACATCCTCTTCAACACGAGTGAGGATATTTTTCTGATCCAGAAGCCGCCGGTTTTCAAAAAATCTGTAACCGAGAATCGGCTGCCAGGAGGAATTGGGTGGACTGGGACGACATACGGTCATACCTCAATGCGGCTGCAATTGACTACTATTTGAATTTAACTCATGAACATCAGTAACTTACCCAGTGTTAAGAAAGGAACCACTGTGGACTTTCGCTGCCCTCACAGATGATAAGGTGATCTTACAAGTTTCTTGAACCGTTTAACAGAAGCCAAAAGAAACCGTTTATGAATACCTTGTGGAAACTAAGTGTGGATCTAAAAAATGCTACTTTAGTTGCTAATATATTATCCACAGATAAACTTCGGACATTATGTCAGAAGATCGAAAGATTGTGATCAGCACCAGAACCGACTAGGTCAACAGGTGACATACAAATCGTTGAACCTCAACAAATTGATGGATTTACTTTTTATAGCTCTGCTAGTGAGTTAACCTACTTATTTGGAAGCATACGACGTCAAACCGACTCGTGTAATTCAAAGGCACATTATGCCATCAACATCTACGCCGTCGGTACCTTCAACAATCAACATATACTGATAATCTACTGATCATCTACTGTCTTTTGTTTTAAATGTTGTGATGTTGGACATCGAGCACCCAAATATCCTCAAAAACAAATTAAATTGTATTGCTGGAAGTGTGGTAAGCCTGATGTTATTTTTCGAAATTGCATTGTTTGCCATCCAGAGTTAACTACAGACCTAGAGTACGATTACTGGAAGCTGTACGCCTGGATTAGAATACTCCAGCCCCAACGACCTTGATGAAAAACGCTACTCAAGTAGAATTAAACGTTCCTCAACAGAAAGAGGATTGAATTGAATAAACCTATTTCGGCGCCTTTAACGCTGTCGTCGTTATTGTAGGTTGCATAAAATAATCGATTATTTCAGGTATTGGGGTCTAAGGATCCTTGACCGTATTTATCAATTAATGTTTTTAATAAAACCATCTTAGGCTTCTGAATAGTGGAGCCTCTATTAGCACAAATGCTCTACTAAACAAATGCGATTCCATATTGTTTCTGCTTTTCGTGAAGAGCTCCTGAAAGGCTTTTGGTATCGTTCCTTCATTTGTCAGTGAGTTGACATGAGTGGAGCCTGATAACGCCAAAACACATGACCTCACCTCTGTCCAGCTTCAGGAACTTGAGAAGATCAAGGATTCTTTTCCGTGCTTTGAAGTCTCCGGTGTCAGTAAGACTTCTTTGGTTGAACATGTCATCGACGTCGGTAAAAAATATCCCTGTAAAACAGAGGCGTTACCCTATATCACCAACTAAAGAGCTATGCCAAAATCGATCGGATGCCTCAAATAATTGTGATCGAGGAATCTAGCAGTTCTTGGTGCTCGCCAGTGGTGTTGGTTCAGAAGAGTTCTGGAAAGAATAGATTATGTTTAGATTCTCATCCCTTGATGGCCTTTTAGGTTGCCTAAATCAGTGTTTCTCAGCCATTAGTCGTCCGCAGAAAAAGTTTAGTGATCCGTTAAATTCTTTATATTTATTACAATATTATTTTATTCGATCACTTTTACTCCTTAAATATCACAAGACTAACAACTATCCTTTCAAAGGTGGTCTCTAACAATCCAATGCTAGCCTATGCCACCCTATGCAATGTATAACTGCTTCAAAAATAAGTAAAAGCAGATTATGCCAACCAAAACATGGCTGATGTCGATCAAAAACACAAACATTTAAAAAGTATATACACGCATAGACTGACTTCACTATCGACAACTGGTATGGTGTTATTCTTAAGCAGCTTCCAGCACTTACTGATCCACCAAACTACCGTTTACCAGTTAAGCACAATGTTACTCAACACAGCTCTGGGAAAAAATTTTTTCGGGATATATAATGAACTTAAATCTATCAAATACTTCAATTAATGGCTAACTATTTTTATAGATTTCACGTAGTTTTAATCATAAACACAGTTGCTCGACTTTGCTCATTATCGCTCAAAAGCTTATCAGTTCCTCCTCATATCCATCAGTTCCTCCTCATATCCTCCTCATATCCTCCTCCTCATCCATCATTTGCGGGGGTGAAAAATCGAAAATTGGGCTGCATAATAAATTATATTTATCTAGTTCAATTAAATAAATTATCAAGAGCTGATGTTATTGAAGCTTAACAAAAATAAGCAGGTGCAATAAACAAGTGCTCGGGCGGCCCTCTAAAAACTAATCAAACAAGTTGCAAAACTACTATAAACATTACAAAAACCTTATGCTCTAAGTTTCAACAAAATTAAACGTCAGAACTGAGTGTTATTGAAGTCTAAAAAACACAGTTATTCAACGAACCACAGACATCCTCCCCGACTCCTTTGCCAAATTTTGAAAATAGCTCATTCAAAATAGCATATTTTCCATTTTCAAATAAAACCGGATTCGATTGTAGCTCATTTTAATTCAAAAGTTTCATCAAGTTCTCATGCGTTTGCGTAATGAAAATAACACCTATCTTTCAAATTTTCTTAAAAAACTCAAAAAGTAAGAGCTATTGTTTATACAAATGTCATTATAAATGTCTGACATGATGACAAACAAAATGGGAGATAAATGGTCTTGATAGCATTATTTATTCTCGTAATATATGCAAGAGATGATTTTCTGTTTTTTGGAAACCACTAAAAATTTAATGAACTGATTTCATTAGAAAAGGACTGGGCTGTAAGTTACACCAGGATATATCGATCGTGATCATTAAAGTTGAAATCGGATCATCCGTTGTTGAGAAAGCGTTGGACAAATTTTTGTCCACATACAACGATACACACGCACATACCCACACACACATACATACTGGCAGCTAAAAATAGCCTAAACAGCTTCAGGAGGTCTTGAAACGTAAAGATATTATAAAAATTTCGATTTTGAAAATCGACCCAAAAACAATAACTTCTTATATCGGGAAGTTAATTAACAGTTGACCAAGCAATATACTCTCGAACCTCTGACATTTTTGTCAAATTTAGAAAAAAACTCAGGTTTTTGATATTCAAGTAAACCCGGATGCGTTTGCAGCTCATTTACATACCAAAGTTTCATCCAGATATCATGCGTTTACATAAAGAAAATAAAACGTAGTTTTTTCACATTTTGTTAAAAATCTCAAAAACTAAGATAGCAATTGTTCATACAAACCTCATTATAAATGTTTGACATGATGACAAACAATATGGAAGCTTCATGACCTTGATAGCATTATTTAATCTCATGTTATTTGCAAGAGACGATTTTCAGTTTTTTGGAAACCACTAAAAAACAAATGATCTAATTTCGCTAGAAAAGGACTGGGCTCTAAGTTACGACAAGATACATCGATTGCGACCATTTTCGTTCAAATCAACCCATCCGTTGTTGGGAAAGCGTTGGGCAAAAATTCTCCACACAGATATACACACACACACACATACACACACATACAGACTGCCAGCTAAAAATAGTCCAAACAGCTTCAGGAGGTCATGAACGTAAAGATATCATAAAAATTCCAATTTCGAAAATCGACCCAAAAACAATAACTTCCGGGAAGTTAAAAATGCAAAAATAAATTATTCCGGAAGTTGGAATGCGGAACTGTTGTGAACTGTATTGATATCAAATGATTATGTACCAAGTTCCATCCAATTCGATGATTCGATGTGGTTGAGCTTTCAAATAAACAGGTGCTCGGGCGATCCAACCGCCCCCCCCCCCTTTGTTTAATATCGATCAAAAACCAATCAGTTTCTTGGAACACATATTTGCATCTTTACTCAAAGTGTCATCAAAATTATTTCACGAGTAAATGTTGTATGCTTCGTCCAATCTACCTACCCCTTCGTCCAAGCTAATAAAATATTTCTCATATAACGATTTTTCCAACGTTTTATGAAAATCAATTTGTAACTAGACTATTTATTTATTTATCGTATGGATGCAAAAAAAAAACAATTATTTTATCTATTACAGATTTCAAATTCGTAAGTTCAATTGTTCCATCCAGGTGATAGCGTTATCAGATAGTTGTATGAATTCAATTATATCACCGCCATAAGAGTATAACGGGCATTCGAAGACAATATGTTTAATCGTTTGTTTTATGTAATTGCATTCGCATTCAGGTGAATCGATTAAGCCCCTCTTATGAAAAGAATCGTTGCATTTCCCATGATTCGTTCGTATTCTGTTCAAAGTACACCATAAATTCCTTTGAAGGTCGAATCCAGATGGATATTCATTTCTGTTGTTTTTTTTTCATTGGTTGCCATTGGATAGGTGCAGTATTTTTCCAGTCTTCTAACCATTTGTCGTTAATAGTGAAGTTGTTTATATGGAATGATTGAGAATTTAGTAATGGTGAGCGTCTGGATTTTAGTCTTGCTCATAATTTTCCGGTATTCTCTTAATAGTACTTGTTGACGTCGCAGATGTGGTGGAGCGATATTTGACAATACCGGTAGCCAGTCTAACGGAGTTGATTGAATTGTTCCTGTTATTAATTGCATTGATTCATTCAATTGAACATCAATCTTGTCAGTATGGGCACTAGACTATAGTAGGAATAAACAGAATAAAAATTAAAAACAAACTTTTTAGCTGGAAGTGACATGCCAGGAAGTTGGTACGCAGAATTTTGAAAACAGTACTAAAACCCTATGTATACCATGTCTCAATAAGATTGAAAGTCAGGCTTGGAAGTTATTGAATATTTAAACTTAGGTGTTCGGTAGAACTCCGTCATTTTGTCCAATTTCGAAACGAATCCAGATCATTTTCGTCCAGTTTCATCAAGATCCCATGCGTTTTTGTCACATTTTTAAATTGTAATGAAGTAAAAATCACAGTTCAACCACATCATCATAAACATATCACATATCCGATTGTCCCTAAATCAAAATTCAAAACCAAAATCACCTCATCGTTCATACAAAATCCTTTCATCCAAATAAATTAACATTCAACCCGATTTCCTTCTTCAAACAAAAGAACCGAGGAAAACTTAAAAATTGTATATTTACTTGAATATTTAAAATCCACAACAAATCACTCGGTAAACTATAAACCGATTGGTTTTTCTTTATTCTAGAAAAAGGACACAAATTTCCAACTGATTTTCTTCTACACAGTATAACAAAGAGAAAATTATTCATATATAAAATGAACCCTCTAATATGAAATATTTATGTTTTCTATTTTATTGTGTTAAAGGAATATCGTCAATTCAAACCGACCGCCTTTTTGTATTAACTGTGTAACCCTATTCTGACTTTTGTAACAATTCGTATAAAAAGAAAGTAAATACGACTACATGGAAGAATTGTTATAAATACAAATCCAGAGTCATCAATCTTTAGTTGTGGCCTATTGTTAAAATAATAGTAAAGGTTTGAGGTTAAGTCTATATGGGAATAAGTGAATTTATTATGCTTTTATGTATGTAGAACTCGTATCAACCTTCTTCTCATTTCTTTCCTTTTTTTTGTTTTTCGGTTACGAGTAAAAGATTCGAAAACTATCGCTTTTGTAATCGTAAATGAAAGATTGTTATTTTGAAATCGTGAAAGGAATGAAAATGGCAAGAATATAATTGCATTAAGCTGCTGTGACTAATTATATTTTAAGTTGAGGGTTCATACAATTAGTCAACTTATTTTTAATGTGTTACTTATACTACTTATTCTACATTAACAAAAAAAAGGACATTAAGTTCTGGACTTGGGATAAAATTATATAAATTTACTGATAGATGTATAAATTGTTTAGTATAATTTATTGTAAAAGGTTTTAAGGATTATTGAGTTAATTGTGTGGTTGAATAGGAAGTGATTGTTTTCAATTATTTTAACAATACATGGACAAATTATTGCAGTTAAGTTACATAAATGAAGAAAATGTAAGATTTTGTTAAATGGCACGATCGAGTTTTGTTGGTTATCATAATTGATTTTCTAGACATAATAATAGGTTAGCTGCGCCAGTTGATAAGAGCAACCAAGAATTGCTGGTTCAAATTCATGGGCTTTACAGGATCATCGTATTTCCTGATATCAGCATGTAACTTTTAGGGTTGGAATTGTCAATGTCTAAGCTTTATTGTTTCTATCAATAACTGTTTTATCATCCCACATCGTTTGTTTTCGTATTTCATATTCCAGTTTTGAATCAAGTAAAGTGCTATACAAATAAAGTTGTTGGTGTTACTAATAAGTGTTAAAAATTCTTGTTTTCCTTAAATCGTCTCATTTTAAAATTTCATGAATAATAAAATTTGAAATTTCAAAAACAAAATATCAAATAAAATAAAAAAAAAAAACAAATCTAAAGGGAAATAAATAAATTAATGAGAAAAATAAAATTGGAAAATAGGAAAAATGTGAAAATTTTTATTGGGTTTTCTTCTTATTTTTTTCTTAACGAAAATAAATTTTTTTTAGGGAGAAATAAAAAATTTAAAATTATTTTCTTTTGGATTATTTCTTCAGATTTAAAAGTGTTAATGGATTTTTATGGTGTGATGTTGATTGTTTAGGAAGTTTTAATGTGATAAATAGATAAATTTGGTTGTTTCTCTTTCAGTTTGTTTTCATAAATAATTTCCATTCCCTAATAGAAATTCTAACCTCAAACTATAAACATTCATTTTCGCCTACATATGATCATTGTCACTTATTTCTTTTATATGATAAATTCAGTCAAATTATCTCACCATTTTAATATAATTTTTTCTTTTATTTCCCTTTCATTTTGACAAATTAAAAAGGGAAAATTTCACTAAAGGGATTTTACAAAAAGCGTCAAAGCATAAAGAAACTTAATTACATAAAGCTTTTGAAAATGAGATGAATAATGAATGATTAATTAGTTAAATAGGTTTTATTAAAAAGAAAATTAAAACATTTTTTTTATTAAGTTTTTCATCATTTTTCCAAAAACAAAAAAAATTTATTAATTATTGATGAAAATTTAATTTTTTTAAACCTTTTTTTTATCAAACGAAAATTTTTCGAAATTAGAGATAAATTTCTTATTAAATATGTTAATAAGCAACAGCTTGTATATAAAAATACCGAAATGATTATGCTGTTATTTTATTTAAAATTCAGACACTTATAGTGCTGTTAAGAGAGAAATATTTTAGGAAGGAGAAAAATTCCACAAACCATAATTAGAAGATACATCGAGTTTTATGATCATTTTTTTTCATATTGAGGAACAAACCTTTAAAAAAATCTTTGGATCTCAGTGAAATGTTTTTAATATTCGAGCATAATTTGCGGTTAACATATACTAGTACTATTGAGTACTGAATTAATTCATCAATTAATAGATACGTTGCCTGCTACATCCTTCACCTAATATTAAAATACATTGCTCAATAGATAATTAGTGTGGAGGAAACCACATACCTAGGACGGCTTGGACCAAACAAATCAAGACTTGTACATCTGATAATTAACAATACATCAAACAAATGTCTATAGGATGAAAAACGTGATCTACGCAGGTGAAAAAGTCGAAATTTGAACTTGACCAGTTTTGATTTTCCTGAAACTTGGCATATAAGTAGTATGGACAAAATAAAAAATACAACTTGTTTTAAAAATTTTTTTAAAGTGCATAGTTTGAGCACAGAGGGCACCCCAACATGCATGAAAAATAAAAATTCTGCCAATCCGATGTAATTTTGAAATTAAATTGCTCAAGAACGGCTATACCGATTTCATCAAACTTTTTTTTGTTTGATAGATGATTAGATGATTAGTTTCCTTTGAAACAGAATTAATTTATTGATTTTATAATTAATTTTTAAATAAAAATATTAAAAAAACTTTTTTAAAGATGGCGCTAGGGTCGAAGATCAATTGGAATTAAATTAATTTTTTTTTTCTGAAAATAGTTCTATCCTTACTCTAAAATACATCAAATTAACTCAGAGGCGTTAATTTTTGTTCTTGAGATATTTAATTTTAAAGATTTTTAGTACGACTGAAATTCGAATTTTTCTTCATTTTTTCAAACAACTTCCATTAACAAAAAATTTTAAAATCAATTAAATTTTAACTTTTTTTTTTTAAATATAGCTCTAACCTTACTTTAAAATATATCAAATTTACAAAGAGGCGTTAATTCGTGTTTTTGAGATATTTAATTTTAATGATTTTTAGTCCGATTAAAATTCTAATTGTTCATTATTTTCTCGAACTTCAGTGGTTAAAATTTTTTGATGATATAAATTGTTCGAAAAAATAATGAACAAATACAATTTTAGACGGACTAAAAATCTTTAAAATTAAATATCTCAAGAACACGAATGAACGCCTCTTTGTAAATTTGATTTATTTTAAAGTAAGGTTAGAGTTATATTTAAAAAAAAAAAAACTTAAAATTTAATTGATTTTAAAATTTTTTGTTAATGGAAGTTGTTTGAAAAAATGAAGAAAAATTCGAATTTCAGTCGTATTAAAAATCTTTAAAATTAAATATCTCAAGAACAAAAATTAACGCCTCTGAGTTAAATTGATATATTTTAGAATAAGGATAGAATTATTTTCAGGAGAAAAATTAATTTAATTCCAATTAATCTTCGACCCTAGCACCATCTTTAAAAAAGATTTTTTAATATTTTTATTTAAAAATTAATTATAAAAACAGTAAATGAATTTTTTTTCAAAGGATTAACTAATCGTCTATGAAACAAAAAAAAGTTTGATGAAATCGGAATAGCCGTTCTTGAGAAATTTAATTTCAAAATTACATCGGATTGGCAGAATTTTCATTTTTCATGCATGTTGGGGTGCCCCCTGTGCTCAAACTATGCACTTTAAAAATTTTTTTTAAATAAGTTGTATTTTTATTTGGTCCATACTACTTATATGCCAAGATTCAGGAAAACATTTATTATTAATATTTATTTACGCACTAGTGCGTAATAAAATAATAAATAATTCAATATTGTAATGACAACACGGTTAATAAAAAACTTATAAAATTTCAACAAAAACAAAACTTGCAAACATAATTTTTCTAGTCAAAAGATAAAGCATGATTTGCTTACAATTTTTTCAAATGGTTAGGATGTAGTGGAAAGACCGACGCTATCCTGGTTTGATTCACAAACACCAAATTACTATAAATCTTTTTGACGTCGCCAAATTATTTGAAAATGTGTCTAGTCAGATTGTTTGAAACGTTTTTAAGTGGACATGTAAAATCTGTTCTCGAATCTCCACGTAAAAAGTTAATTAAAAGTAATTTTAAAATTTGACATAACTCATTTTATGAAGAGGAGTTGTTAGATTTACGCTGGGTTTCTATTTGTTTCGCCCTGAAAACCAATTCTATGATGGAGTCGAAGTCATCTAAATATTTGTAACGATATTCCTTGGAAGTTTGTGGGATAGTTTGTAAGAATTTTTTTCCTTTTGGTCAGAACAGGAAGCCGCCGTTACAATTTGTATGACCTTGGACCTAGGCAATTTCTAAATTGCTAGGCCCTATAACTGCTAAGATAAAACCTATATAAGATTTTCTGCTAATAATATTATGAAAAGCAAAAGGGTAGATGGCGTTTATGAATTGGAATGTCTCCAAATGAACTAGAACTGCGAACTAGGAACTATGAACTACGACATCCTTCAACGGCCAAACGTGTGTAAAAATAATTGATTGTTACATTTCTTATAGATTATATTTCATTGTAAAATTTGTTGGGAATGAACATTAAATGTGAGCCTCAAATTGACAAGTAAGAAAAAATTAACTTATAACAATGTGTTTCGGATGAATTTTGTTGAACAATTTTTATTTGAATTCAATCCAATGAAATGTAATGAATCATCATTAAGTTTGACCAATGACATTTCAATTACACTGAAAATGTTTTGCCTTATTTTTATATCAATTTAACGCAATGAAATTCTCTAAAATGTAATGACCAGTGGCGGATTACTCCTTTAAGGGGCCTGAGGCGGAACAAAATTTTGGGGCCAAATATAAGATTTTAGCAAAAATTTTATATGTATTTCTGACTAAAAAAACGTTCTTACTAAACACTTTTATACAGTTATAAGTCATAATTACGGCAGCAAAATTTAAGATTATAAAATATGGAGGGGCTGAAATCTCACAGCTCTGAGATATCAAGACTTCGGTCTGGGTTAAGGATTTTGATATAGTTTTCGGCAAAAAACTTTTATGAAGACATAGTTTTTAGTTTTGGACAGCGATGTATATTTGTATTATTTTTATATATTATATATTATTTATATATATTATATATTATATATTATATATTATATATTATATATATATAATATATATATATATATATATATATATATATATATATATATATATATATATATATATATATATATATATATATATATATATATATATATATATATATATATATATATATATATATATATATATATATATATATATATATATATATATATATATATATATATATATATATATATATATATATATATATATATATATATATATATATATATATATATATATATTAGACTGGTCGTTAAAAACTAAATTTTCCGAGACGCCCCCTAGAAAAATTCTTTGTGGTCAAAAAACCACAACGGCACTCTTCTTTTTTTTTTAAGTCAAAAGAACACGTGCCGCAAAATCATCGAAGTTTATTTTTTGATAAAATTGTTAATATCTCATAAAATATGCAGATGTCAAAAAAAATCACATAACCATTTTTGTAGGAAATTTAATTCTCTCCAAAAATGGTCCAAGTCATTTTTTTCCTAAAACCTATGTTTCTGATGATATTTTGAAATAAAACTTGAAATTCTTCGAAACTCGTATAACCAAATGATGAAAATTTCGACGAAAAAGTACTAATTTTGATATTTTTTGTCACGATTATTTTTTTATACATTTCATTCTATAGTATAAGAAGAAAATTAGGACTTTTTCGTCATCTTTATTTTTTATATTTTTTAAAAATTACGAAAACTTACAAGTTCATTTTCAAAATATCATGAGAACTATACCTTTTCGGGAAAAAATGACTTGGACCTTTTTTGTAGAGAATTAAATTTCCTACAAAAATAATCCAAGTGATTTTTTTTGACATCTGCATATTTTATGAGATATTTGAAAAAATCTACGAATTTTTTAAAAAATCAACTTCGACGATTTTGCGGCACGTGTTCTTTTGATTTGAAAAAAAAAAAATAGTGCCGTTGACCACAAAGAATTTTTCTAGGGGGCGTCTCGGAAAATTTAGTTTTTAACGACCAGTCTAATATATATATATATATATATATATATATATATATATATATATATATATATATATATATATATATATATATATATATATATATATATATATATATATATATATATTATATATTATATATATTATATATATTATATATATTATATATATTATATATATTATATATTATATATTATATAATATAATATATATGTATATTATATATTATTTTATCTCTGTTTAGAAATTTATTACAAAACTAACTAAACTAACTAACTAACTAACTTTCAAAATTCCAAAAATTAGAATAAAATCAAATATTTAAACTTTTTCTAAATTCCAATAATATTCAAACTTTCCAAAATTCTAAAAAAGTGCAAAAATAATTACAAAATCAAAAATTGAAACTTTTTCCCAAATTCCAAAAATTATAATAAAATGAAAAATTAAAAATTTTTCAAAATTCTAAAAATATATCAAAAATTCTTACAAAATTAAAAATTAAAACTTTTTCCAAAATTCTAAAAATATTGCAAAAATTATTACAAAATCTAAAATACAAACTTTTTTCAAAATTCCAAAACTATTTCAAAAACTATAACAAATTCAAAAATTTCCATGTCCAATTTCATTTTCAATTGCATTTACGTTATAAAAACAGCTACATTTTTTTTCTCCAAAAAATTGGCTAAAAAAATAAATGAAATAATTTTTGGACACACTTGACATTATTTTTTTGACAAACTTATAATGCCATAATTCTCTATAATAATAATAAAATGTCGAAATAATTTTTTGCAGAAATTTCGAAAGAAAGTGGCAATGACAATAGCCATCGGCCTACGGCCTAGGTCAATTATCAGTAGTAATGCCAAATCCCAAGGGTGGTGATAATTCGAAATAACTTCGCAATAATTTGCAAACATTTTGAAAGCAAGTAGATTGGTAATAGCTTGAGACCGTAGGTCAAGGGCTATTATCAATAACATTTGTTTGGAATTTTCCAACAAATTATAAGAATTTATCACCGGTGGAGACAAATTCATTTAGAAAATTCGTCAAAACATTTGGAAAATGTAGTATACTCTAATTTGGTGGAGGACAGAATAAACAAAGATTCAAGAACCTTTTTATAAGAATAAGTTTCTCATGTTTGAAAAACCTACACCACATTTCAAGAGATCACAAATTTCCTAAGGACCTTAGAGCTATGGACCTTAGAACTCCCTGATCAGGGTTGGCCTAGTTTGATTGGGTCCTGATCAAGTGTTTAACCCTTTTGCCCTAACAAACCCTGATTGGGATAGTCGGATCAGGCCCTGATAAAGCTCGTCGTATATAATTAAATAGACGAACTCTGGTAAGGTATTTTGTATCAGACCCTGATCCGATCCTGTTAGCCAACTAGGAGCCAAATACGAAAAACCAAACCAGTCCCTGATATTCTAAGTATTCTAATTCAGACCCCGAACAAGCCTACACCAGATTGCCCTAGCAATAATTACTGTTAAAATCTTCGTCCGGTAATAAAGGCCATAATCAAGCACTCCTTGACTGATAACTAACAATATATCCAACAATTACCTAGCACGGTCTGGACAATTAATATAAATCCGTTGTTTTTTTTTTTTCTTCTAGTTAACATTAACATTATAATATTACAAGGCTATGAACGTTTTAAATATATATATATTAGAATATAATTTTCGTGTTTCGACTAGCATACAAACTCTCTTCGTGACGTCCATTCTACCAACACCCTTTTAGTATTTCGTAAATATAAATAACATAATGAAAACAAGGACTTTCAATAGTGTTAAGGAAATGAAGTGTGAAATTAGTCCATTAAAAAAAATGTAAGACTGCACCCCAGGGAGTGTCCAACCACGAGTTAGGTCGGGGTCTACAGTCTTCAATGATGGAATGAACGACCCTAAAAAATCGATCGATCGAGTTATACCACTGTAGCGAATAATTGTGGTGAATATTCTAAGCTGGTAACTCCTCCTCCCATGGAGCATAAATTCAACAAAAAACAAAAAAAATCGTTTCAGTATGTGGCATACAACGCTCACGCTCAAACGGCAAATTCTTGAATGCTGTCAGCATTTTCAATTAAAAATCAAACAAATTCAATTTTCAGTATCCAATCCATTTATTAGTCAGCTTAACGTTAACATTAATGTTTTGATCTGACAAATGGGAGAAATCAACAGGTTTACATATTTTATGGAGGGAAGAGATAGAAAATAATGACGCGAATCGATCTGAGATAAAAAAAATTAGCTGTGAGATCAAAAAAATTTGCTTAAAACGGCCTGTTTGTGATCTTTGGCAAAAAAAGATTGACATCAAATTTTTTCGTATTCTTTTTGTGAAAAAAAATTACTTTTTTCTTCTCTGGCAAAGAGAATTCGACACAGTAAAGTTATTACAAATAAATTGATAAAACGAAAAATCTATCATTTTTAAATGTAAACATAACCCAAAAACATGTTTACATATGCTGTGTGCGAACTGACGAAATAATGACAGAACACAATTTTTGGTGAAGGTGAAATTTGTAAAAACAAAATTTTGACATTAGGTGAAATTTTTTTTAAGTTTTATGTTTGCTGTTAATAAATATATATAATATGTATATATACTTATATAAATATTACTTTGGCAATTAAAAAAACTTCTGTAATAAATTGATGTTCCTTATCAAATTATTTCTTATGCCTACTGTTACAATTTGATGATGCTAAAAAGCTACATCAATTTTTGACGTTTCGTCATGGTAAATATAAATTCTAAAACACAAAATTTTGACAGTTAATATATGTCATCTGTCATTATTTCGTCAGTTCACACACAGCAATATTCACTGACAGAACAAAAAGTCAAAATAATTTACCACTACATTTACAAATGTAAAGTGATTCTCATTCAATTTTTTTCCGATCAAGCCAAAGAACGCGACATAACAAAAATAAAATAGTTTACATTCACATCAATTTGATTTTTTTCCTGCAATTCTTGTAAACAAAAACGAAAAAAGTTTGAGAAGCACTAAAATTTTATTTTGCTGTCAAAATAGAAACGTCAAACTCACGTTTTTAATTTAAAAAAAAACACAATCTGTATTTACATTTTACATTTAAAACTAATTCTAAATTAAATTAATTTAAACAAAATGGATTTTACATTAAATATTGTTGGTGAAACATTAAATAATTCTGGTAATTCAAATAAAGTAAGTTATTTAACATTAAATTCAGTTTATAATATAATTCTTATAAAATTCTGATACAATTTTTTAGGTTAAAAAAGTTTCAAAAAAACTAAAGAAATTCAGTGGAATTGATAGACACGATGATTTTTCAATTGAATTTAAACAAAATAATAAGACAAATGCAAAAGCTATTGTTGCAAAGAAAAGAAAAATGAAATCAGATGAAATATCCAAACCTAAACATCTACAAAAATTTCGCGGAATTAAGTTGGAAAATAGTTTTTCAGTTCAAAAGAAAGAAAAAAAGAAACCAGATGCAATATCTGATTCAGAAGTTCAACAGGAATCAAGTCCGTTTTTTGTTAAAAAAAATAAGAAAAAGAAAACAAAAATAGATAGAAATAGTGATGATGGTGTCAGTGATGGAGGTGAATCGGATAAACGAACAGAAAAAAAGAAACTAGATGCAATATCTGATTCAGAAGTTCAACAGAAATTAAGTCCGTTGTTTATTAAAAAACATAAGAAAAAGAAAACAAAAATAGATAGGAATAGTGATGATGGTGTCAGTGATGAAGATGTAGCAGAAACTATAAGCCCATCAATATTTGTAAAAAATATATTCAACCCAGACCGACAAAAACGTATCGATGAACTTCGAAAAAATGTTCAGCTTGAAAACAATCAATTAAAAACCAACAACAATATAAATAAGTTTGAATCAGTTAAATTTGGGAAATTTAATAATAATAAACATAAACAAGAAGTGGTTCCAATAATGGGACAGCGTTTGGTTAAACCAATCTATGAAAAAGTTTTTTCTGGTGCCCCAATGGATTCACTTAACTTTCATCCACATACAGTGAAGAATATAAAAGATTTGTTGAATATATCTGAACTGACAACAGTTCAGCAAAAAGTGATTCCAAAAATATTAGAAAATCATGATATACTTGTACGGTCTCAAACTGGGTCAGGAAAAACATTAGCATATGCACTACCAATCGTTGAACAGTTACACTTGATTCGACCAAAATTGACAAGAAATTGTGGAGTTCAAGCTGTTATTGTTGTGCCGACACGTGAGCTTGCAATTCAAACTTATGAAATTTTTATTAAATTATTGAAACCATTTACATGGATTGTGCCGGGATATTTAAGTGGTGGTGAGAAACGGAAATCGGAAAAAGCAAGACTTCGAAAAGGGATTAACATTTTGGTTGGGACACCTGGACGGTTATTGGATCATTTGATTAATACAGAATCGTTGAATTTTGAACAGACACGATGGTTGGTGCTAGATGAAGCTGATCGATTGTTTGAATTAGGTAAGTCTCAAGTTTTTTTTCTATTGTCTTGTCTCAACCAGGGTTTATGGAGAGTTTTGTTAGACTAAGCTAGAATAGAAGAACTTGAAGCTATGGTAGTTTCAAAAAAACCGTTGTTGGCGAACCTCTGCTCAACTTGTTCCATTTTACGGAAGATATCAGACAAACTGGTTGGAATATTGATTAGATTAGTTTTTAGATTAATTAGATTATTTTTTTTTATAAATTTCGTGAAATGTTTGGTCGAAAAATTTCATTTTCATTCACTTATAATATTCCAATTAATCTCTCAAAATTTTCAATTCTCTTATGTGGAGTTCTTCCAGGTTTTTGATGTACATCAATTTTTAACTTGGCTGAAAGAACAGACAAACCGCACATGATTTTCATTATTGTTGTATTGGTAACAAAACAAAATATTTTCGATTTAAATTTACATTAAAATAATTGTGTAAACACCAAATATTTATACACTTTACACAGAATTTATATTTAATTTTATAAAATTCACCTAATAATCACAAAAAACTATTCACAAATATTAAATTCAAAAAATGGCGTCAATCTTGTTATTGTTTTTATACGTGTGTGTTTGTATTAGTTTTTGCTGGAAGACGAATTTATCAAAAAATCTCAATTTCATAAAATTGATGTACATAAAAAATGCATCAAAATTTTTGTCTGAAAGAACACGACCAATTGATTTACATCAATTTTTTTTATGTACATCACTTTTTTTTGGCTGAAAGAACTCCACATTAGTTTGCGGATGAAAAGAATTACTTATGCAATTCTCTGTTTTTATATTAATTTTATTTCTTTTCCTTCTGCGATCTTGCAGACCTTCGATCAATGATAGGGGGCTGCGTTTAAGGATATTATGAACTATTAATATTGGAACTAGTTAGATAGACGGCAAAAAATTGATATACAGTTCAATCTTTTTATTTTAATTTATTTCAATAATTATATTTTCATTTTTATTACATTAAAGTCGAAATTAGGATATATTATTATGATTTTAAGAAATCTTTTATTCTACGATATATATTTGTTACCGATTGAGTGGGTGACAAACAACGAGCTATAATATTTCCCTGTTTTATTAATAGATATATTTTAACCTAAAATTACAATGTACTTATCAGTTAAGTGTATAATGATTATAGAAGTGCAACTTACAAAATATGAAGGAACTGAAATATCACAGCTCTGAGATATCAAGACTTCGGTCTGGGTTAAGGATTTTGATATAGTTTTCGGCAAAAGACTTTTGAGGACATGGGATTTTAGCTTTCGGCAGCGATGTACATCAAACATAAAACTATTTGTTAAAGCACTTGTATTTTTTTTATCTCTGATTAGAAATTTATCACAAAACTAACACGAAACATCAATAAGTTGCCGGAAAATTATAACAGATCATAAATTAACATAATTTAATGAAAAGATGATACGATCATCAAACTACTCAAAAACCTCTCCATTTAGCGTTCCGAAAAAATATTACAAAATCACAAATTCATATTTCTTTCAAAATTCCAAAAATATTGTAAAAATTAAATAAAATCAAAAATTAAAACTTTCTTCAAATTTCTAAAAATATTCCAAAAATTATTTCAAAATCAAAGATTGAAACTTTTTTCAAAAATTCTAAAAATCTTGCAAAAATTATAACAAAATTAAAAATTGAAACTATTTTCAAAATTCCAAAAATTAGAATAAAATCAAAAATTTAAACCTTTTCTAAATTCTAATAATATTCCAAAAATTCTTACAAATTCAAAAATCCAAACTTTTTTCCAAAATTCTAAAAATATTCCAAAAATTCTTACAAAATCAAAAACTGATACTTTTTCCAAAATTCTAAAAATATTGCAAAAATTATTACAAAATCAAAAATACAATCTTTTTTCAAAATTCCAAAAATATTTCAAAAACTATAACAAATTCAAAAATTTCCATGTCCAATTTCATGTTCAACTACATTTACGTCATACAAACAACTAAATTTTTTTTTCCAAAAAATTGGCTAAATAAATAAACGAAATCATTTTTTTTGACACACTTGACAATATTTTTTTATAAACTTCTAATGCAATAATCTAGTTTTTGATCTCCCGACCATCAAGATTTTTGTCCATAGAGTATACCTATTTTTGGAAAAACAAATTTTTGAAATCCCTCCAGCGGTTTTCTAGATTTCGCAGGTAATGACGGACGGCCGGCCGGCAGACAGACATATATTTTTTTTGCTTTTTTAGAATACCGAAGTAACATGTATTAATTACTTCGGTCTGAAAGACCTAAGTATTACATTCATGAGCTAAAATTGAAATTCTTACCCCCACTTTTTTGGCATTTCTTGACGTTTTAGGACCTACTGTTTCTAAAGAAGCAAAAAAAAAATGTATGTCTGTCTCGACGAAATCTAGAAAATGGCTGAAGGGATTTTAAAAATTTTGGTTTCTAAAAATAGGTACACTCAATGGTAAGAGCCGAAAGGACAATGTCTTCGATAACTGTACCGGAAGTGTGTCAAAAAATCGTCAAGTGTCAAAGAAGGAAATATGCATATTTTTGGCTTAAAAAACGTTCATTTTGAGTGATAATGAGTAGGAACAAAAAATGCGGAGAACTCTTGAGGGTCGGGATTGGCATTGAGACCAAAAACTAGATTATTGCATTATAAGTTTGTCAAAAAAATATTGTCAAGTGTGTCAAAAGAAAGATTTTCATTTACATTTTTACTCAATTTTTCGGAAAAAAATAAAAATATTTAAATAAAATTATAAAATTAAATTAATTAAAATTATTTGTATGAAATGAAATTTTATTATTATTATAGAGCAGGGCTCGCAACTGAATTTTATTGGCGTGTTAAAACAATTTTTTTTTTAATAATCGCTATTTTCGCGTGACAATACAATTATGAAATAGTACATTTTGCTACAACAGATGCAAACGTTGCGTGTTTGTGAGTGAAAATTTGTTCACGAGACGCGTTAGCGTCAAGGGAGAATAAAAGTTCGTTCCTGCAATGTTTCTAGTTTTAGGTGTTCTTGTCGTATTTTCCCAACTGTAGCACAACGCAAATAAATTACCAGTCTGGCATCGGAGTTAATATCTGTTTTCTTATCGACTGCTAATGCAAACACTTCAACCGCATGAAGATCAGATTTTAACTTTAGAAATATTTTCACGTATTTTATAATTCTATTTCTTACGGTATTTGCACTTCACTGCAAACTTTGGCTACGGGTGAGAATTTTATTTTTGCTCTTAAAATCTTCGAAAAGTATACGTTTCACCACAACTTAAAACAGATGATTTAATAAACCCGTTAATGCTTTGCCACGTTTGGCAATATCTCTTGCTCTTTAAAACTTGCGGCGGTAATATTATTAGAAGATTTAGTATATTTAGTAAATTTATTTGATTGCGTTTCATGTTTATAAACCTTTTTTGAAATATGCTTTTGTATTAAATTAAATGGCCATTAAATGGCACATTTACAGCAGCTTTTTTTCCGGAAATATATCTATTATTTCAGTAGGAATTTTGGTAATAATATTACTGTAAAATTTAATTGTTATTATGAACAAAGTCTGAAGGTGGTAGAAATAAACCGTCGTTCACAAAAATTTATCTCATAAGAATACATAAGAATTATCTTTGCAGCCCATCAGAATGCAAAAAATTCCATCAACCTTTTAAAAATGATTTTCTGTAATTGCAAAATAGGATGTGGTTCATTATGTATCTGTCGAAAAGATAGACTTTTTTGTAACGCAACTTGTAGTGTATGCTCCGCTCTGGCAATGTCTGTCATAATAGTGCTCCGATTTTAGATAAAAAAAGTCGGACAAGTGCGAATAAAATTCGCTCGCCAAGGGTTCCATGAATGTGAAAGAACACAATATCAAAAATAAATGACAAAGTTATGTTGTAAAGACTTTATATCGCCAGACTATGGACGCATAACAGAATAAATGTTTAATCGTAAACGTCAATAGTAAATGTCAATCACATCTACATTGATCAAAAATGTTACTTGAGGTTAAATCTTATCCATAGCTGTTTATGTTAGCTAAAGAAAGATTTAACCAGTATTTTAATGGTCTAAATTGGGAATATTTGTTCTATAATTCAGCGTCGAAATATACATACACTTAAACTAGCACTTTTTTTTATCAATAACTAAAAAACTGTGCATCGCAGAATTCTAAAAAATGTTGCAATGTTTCTTAAATTAAGTGTTCTTTCAAATGACACCCCACTTGTTTTGTTCCAAAAAAGTTTTTTTACCCTCCCCACACCCATCGACTAAACACACAGAAATATAATTATTTGAGATTTCGCTATAATTTTCGTTCAAAATATAGCAAACTTCCTGTCTCTATGAATTTTTTAAATTTTTTCTGTCTATCAGTGTCGAAACGTAGGGGGGGGGGGACGATCTGGAATTTGCACATTTTTTAGAATAAATCAAAAACTGTGTACCGCAAAATTCTAAAAAAAATTGCAATGTTTCTGAAATTTGGTGCTCTTTCAAATGACACCCTACTCGCTTGGGTCAAAAAAAGTTTTTTTTTACCCACTTTACACCCATCCCCTAAACACACAGAAATATAATTATTTGTGAGTTCGCTATAATTTTCGTTCAAAATATAGCAAACTTCCTGTCTCTATTAATTTTTTCAATTTTTTCTGTCAATCAGTGTCGAAAAAGGGGAGGAACGGTCTGGAATTTGCACATTTTTTAGAATAACTCAATAACTGTGTACCACAAAATTCTAAAAAAAATTGCACTGTTTTTGGAAATATGGTGCTCTTGCAAATGATACCCCACTCGCTCGGGTCAAAAAAAGTTTTTTTTACCCTCCTTACACCCATCCCCTAATCATACAGAAATATAATTATTTGAGAGTTCGCTATAATTTTCGTTCAAAATATAGCAAATTTAGAGACAGGCTCTATGAATTTTTTCAGTTTTTTCTGTCTATCAGTGTCGAAACGTATGGGGGGGGGACGGTCTGAAAACTGTGTACCGCAAAATTCTAAAAAAAATTGCAAAGTTTTTGAAATTCGGTGCTCTTTCAAATGACACCCCACTCGCTTGGGTCAAAAAAGTTTTTTTTCACCCTTCCCCACCCCAATCCCTTAGAAGCACAAAAATATAATTATTTGAGAGTTCGCTATGTTTTTCGTTCAGAGTTTATTAATCTTCCTGTCTCTGTGAGTTTTTTCAAATTTTTCCGTTAACTGGGCTCGAAATGCAAGGGGGGGGGGACCAACTTTTTGTGTCACCTTAATGATAATAATTCAAAAACTATGCATTGCAAAATTTAAAAAAAATGGCAATATTTCTAAAATCAAGTGCTCTTGCAAATGACACCCCACATGACATGGTGTTAACTGATGTTTTTACCCCTTAACATTCCCACCCCTTTAATAAATATAGTTATGAGTATCTGCCACTTCTCATTCCAAATATATTTCAAGATTTTCGATGAAGTAGGGTCGGAGTTAATCGGGCAATAAAACATCCAGAAAACGTCATTTTTCAAAATTATACAAAAAATGGTGAGGTGTAAAATTCCAAAATATATTTTTAAATAATGCTGAAATGAAGCCCTTTCATATGATACCCTACTCGTCTCGATAAAAAAATGTATGCTTTCAAAGGCTTTACATCGTACCTCTTTAAAACAAACGAACACAACTTTATTTATTTTTTAACCCACCATCTTGTGTGGATAGGTTAGTTTTATAAGCACCTCAAATTTTAAGATCATCGGATTAATGGTTCTCGAGATAATCGAAATAATGTGAAAAACACGTTGTACTCTCACCAATAGTGTTCCGTATAAAAAACGGAACCCTAAAAAGGAGTGATTATAGATCTCATGAGGATTCAATGTGCTAAATATTAATGAAAAAGCATTTAAAAAAAAAAAGAAAATAAATTTGTCGACTGTAATAACTTTTTTTAGTGTAATCATAATAGTGGGTGGTTTATAAGGTTTGAGATATGTAATTGAGATCTTTTCGATCTGTTAAGATTTTATTTGTAGTTTAATAAGTTTTGACAATAAGGGGTTAGTTTTTGCCCCTAAAAAATAAAAAGCGCTTCTTATAGATTTTGAAATGGAGGGTGTGTTGAGCTTAATTCCAAATTTTCTGACAAATCGATGCTGATCCATAGAATTCGGAGGTTTCCTACTATTTTTACCGTCTTTTACGGAACAGTAACATTTAACGTGTTAAAAAATATCTGAAAAAATCTTTTCTTTATATGATTCCAAAAACGCGAATTTAAGGACAATTTTGGACACAATTTCAGAATGTTTGCCGTGCCAGACAAATTTTCAAACGTGCCATGTTTAGCACGGGTGCCACGTATTTGCGATCACTGTTATAGAGAATTATGGCATTATTCGTTTGTCAAAAAAATAATGTCAAGTGTGTCAAAAATGATTTCATTTATTTTTTTAGCCAATTTTTTGTAAAAAAAAATTTAGCTGTTTTTATGACGTAAATGTAATTGAAAATGAAATTGGACATGGAAATTTTTGAATTTGTTATGGTTTTTGAAATATTTTTGGAATTTTGAAAAAATTTTGTATATTTGATTTTGTAAGAATTTTTGGAATATTTTTAAATTTTGAAAAATTAAAAATTTTTGATTTTATTATAATTTTTGGAATTTGGAAAAAGTTTCAATTTTTGATATTGTTATAATTTTTGCAATATATTTACAATTTTGGAAAAAGTTTTAATCTTTGATTTTGTAATAATTTTTGGAATATTTTTAGAATTCTTAAGAGTTTTTGTAATATTATTGGAATTTAGAAAAAGTTTAAATAGTTGATTTTACTCTAATTTTTGGAATATTTTTAGAATTTTGAAAGAAGTTTGATTTTATTTAATTTTTACAATATTTTCATTTTGTAATAATTTTTGCAATATCTTTAGAATTTTTGGAAAAAGCTTTAATTTTTGATTATGTTATAATTTTTGCAATATTTTTGAAATTTTGAAAAAAATAGAAATTTTTAATTTTTGCAATATTTTAGAATTTTGAAAAAACTTTAAATTTTTGATTTTTTAAGAATTTTTGGAATATTTTTAGAATTTTGAAAAATTTAAAATTTTGCATTTTATTATCATTTTTGGAATTTTGAAAAAAGTTTCAATTTTTGATATTGTTATAATTTTTGCAATATGTTTAGAATTTTGGAAAAAGTTTGAATTTTTAACAATTTTTGGAATATTTTTAGAATTTTGAAAAAAGTTTGATTTTATTTAATTTTTACAATATTTTTGGAATTTTGAAGGAAATATGAATTTGTGATTTTGTAATATTTTCTCGAAACGCTAAATGGGAGGTTTTTGAGTAGTTTGCTGATTGAATCATCTTTTCACTAAAATATGTTAATTTATGATCTATTATAATTTTCCGGCAACTTATTGATGTTTCGTGTTAGTTTTGTAATAAATTTCCAAACAGAGATAAAAATATACTTGTACTTTAACAAAGAGTTATGTTTGATATACATCGCTGCCCAAAACTAAAAACGATGTCCTCATTAAAGTTTTTTGCTGTAAACTATATCAAAATTCTTAACCCAGACCGAAGTCTTGATATCTCAGAGCTTGAGATTTCTGCCTCTCCATATTTGTCTCTTCAATCTTGTTTGCATTGTTGCAATTATTTAATATATTTATATTATTTAATTTTAATTAATTAATTAATGTAACTCTCATATTATAGCGTGCAAGAAAATGAATCATAAAAAAAATGGAGAATTATATGTTGTTAATTTTAATATTGCCCGATGAGGAAGTTTTATAGCATCGGTTGATAATATTCTCCTCCCTCGTCAGGTGATTCATCTACTGTTGATTCAGCTTGACTATTAGCCTTAATATCGATAATCGTCAACTTTACGGTTGGTCGGGTATACGTTCCATCCGCCGTTCTTATCACAGCACTCCGTACTTGGCCATCTTTCCCAGGTACAACTTCTATTACTTTTCGTCTTGGCCAGCTGTCACGCTTATTCCGTTCATTGATGATAAATACGAGATCACATTTCCTTAGTGGCTCAGCTGGTGTATACCACTTAGTTCTCTTTGCCAGATTAGGCAGATGCTCACGTAGGTAAACGTCTCCAGAATCTATCTGCGATCATCTGAGATATTTGCCAACTCTTGGTTGTTGGCAAGGTTGATTCTTCGATAGCACATAACGTCTTCGCCCCGCCACAATCGCCCATTAGAATTTGGTATTAAGGCTTCTGCATCTCCTGTATCTATAGGAATGTGTGTAAGCGGTCGGGAGTTCACGATCATCTCGATTTCAGCCAAACTGCATACAGATTTGATTTTAGAACTGCATACAGATTTGATTTTAGAATCCGGGTTAAACGTTCCCATACGTCACCAAAGTGCGGAGAGCTGGGTGGTATGAATCTTCATTCGATTTGAGTGAATCTTTCTGCCAGCATATCAGTGCTTACTTTTTTTTGTTCCATATGCAATGCATTGTTGGTACCTCGAAATGTTGTAGCGTTGTCGTTGTATATTCTTCTTGGTGTGCCTCGACGTGCAATAAACCTGATTGATTGAGAGACTGATGACCACTTCCAAATGGATGCCCCCCCCATTTCTTCTAGATATGCCTTCCAACAGTTACTTCTACTGGACCAAAGTAGTCCATACTTACATTAGTAACTGGTCTTACGTTCACAGCTTCCCGATCGGAGGGTAGATCAGCTATTTCTGGTTGTCTGGGTTTTGAGAACTTAACCTTTCACTGCTCCGAACCGTTCTGTATAAGACACGTAACCTAGGTAGTATAACAAATCGTTGCCGAATTTCATTTACAACAGTTTCATGATTTTGATGCTGGTAGATGCGATGGTAATGCTGCATCAGTTTGTTGGTTACTTCGTGATCTTTCGGTAATATAAGTGGTCTTTTGGCTTCGAACCTCATACTCTTCGCTTTTTCGACTCGACCCCTCATGCGAATTAAACCGTGTGCATCGATATATGGAGAATATATAGCGGACTGTTTGGCTCTACAGAAGACCCTGGATTCAGTTTTAGTCCGGCAATTTCATCCCTAAATGCATCCAATTGGGCCTGTTTGAATAATGATGTTTCAACATGCCTAATGTCAAAGGGCTTCGGATTTTTGAAGACTTTTTTAGTTTGAAATTTTTGATTGCTCTCTCCAAGTATGCTTGTGATCTCACTAACTTGTTCTATGAGCATGAGCCAGATTGACTTTTACGATGCAGGGCGTAAATTTTGTTTGCGTTTTCGTGTGGATGAGTAGATGAGCTCTCAATTCAGTGGTTTCGTTGTGTGACGATTTGAAGTCGGTGGGCCACATCGATCTGCTTTGCCATAGAAATTCTGGTCCATCAAACCATCTGTTCGTTTTTATCCCATCTGACTTATTGTACCACTTGGTAGCTTCGTCGGTGACATTAAGTTTAGAAGGCACACGCCACTCGCGTAGTTCAGTACTCTCAAGGCACTCACTTATTGGCAATGCAACAAATGTTTTATAACGACGAGCATCACATCTTAGCCAGGTCAACTCTGTGCTGAATCTGACCATATGACTCGACTCTCAAATTTTACCGTGTGAGCCTTAATTATAGTGTTCATTAGTCGTACGGCTAATGTAGTACGCTGCAAGTAGTTCGAGTCGCGGAATTGACACAGGTTTTTGTGGCGCTACCTTTGTCTTTGAAGATACCAACGAGCATTCAATGTTCTCGGGCTGATCACGATTATATCCACGGATATAAGCCACTGCTGAGTATGCCTCTTTACTGGCATCGACAAAAATATGCAATTCGAAGACGGTCTTACCTCTTATTGATAGCCTTTGAAAATATGATCTTCATATTTTTAGACGCTCAATGGTCATTAATCTCTGAATCCACCTCCGCCACTTCACATATATCTCCTCACTGATGGCTTCATCCCATTCGTTTCCAGATTTCTTGTAGAATAATTTTTCCATGAATTATGAATGACGCGACCAGTCCAAGTGGATCAAAAGTGCTCATCACAATGCTTAAAGTTTGGCGTTTGGTAGGTTTCTTTGTACCGTTGAGAAAATCCATATCTACTCGGGAGCGATTCACACGGAATATCAATACGCCTTCTTCGCTGCACCACATCATTCCTAAAACTTTGCCCACTGACCCTTTCAAACCACTCAGGACCTTGGTATTCGGTGTTGAACTCGATTTGCAGTCACTTGCTTTATATAACGCTTGGGATACGTTCTTATCGTTGCACCACCAGTTACGGATCTCAAAACCTGCCGTTGAATGTACCATTCGATTGATTGAAATAGTGGTTGGGGGGCTTAGTTTCATAGAATGATTTGAAGAGTGACTTTCACACTTCGGAAGCTTTATAGTGTTAACTCTTACTTGCCTCCAACGATCAGGCTTCGTTTGGTTCATCGGCTTATTATACTTAGTATCTGCTTCGTTCTTGAAGTCTATTCTGGCTGATGGCTGACTAATGGCTTATTTCTGCGTCTTCAGAGGTGCTTTATCTCTGCAGTTACTATCATCTACGGACTACGCATGAGAGATTTTGTTATCAAAACAATTGGGTCATCCTTTAAAACGTTGGTCAATCAATATGCTTCTTCTAATTTTTGTTTCTAAGATTAAAAGACAGTGTCCTAGTTACATGATAAAATTCTTCATTTTTAGCCCATCGCGCAGAACAAAATCTTGGTCTTCCCTAAATTCACCTCACGTTCCTTTGAAGCTCCTTTTTACGTACGTGTTACTATAGACTATAGTAAATTTCTCTTCCTTTAATGCTTGTGTATCTGCTTTGTTTACTTCTGGTGTCTGCTGGTCTCATCATGTTCACTGGTTGTACGTCCAGCTAATCGTGAATGATTCAGATGAGGTCAGTCTTTCTTTTGCTTATCTTTTTTCGTTGCAACCTGCTGTGCTGGGTGAGTTGATAACGATCTGATTTGGATGATCTAAAGGTTTTCAAGATTAATTATTGTTTCCTAAGTAAAGAGTTTTATGTTTGGTTTTAAGGGACTATACTCACATGTATCTATAGGTCTGGTCTGGTCTATTTCAATCTGGTTCATTTGAAAATAATAAATAAATAGATATTTTGCTGAAATTTTTCCAGTAAATTGTTGTTGTTTTCTGAAAGAAAAATTGACCGTTGAACGTAGAATATTAAAAGATAGAAAATTGCTGCTGTGGTTACCTTTTTGTTATTTGGTTATTATCGGAACAATGAAGTTACTGTTGCGAAATTTTGAGTTGGTGATATTCAAGTAGAATAAGAAATAAATTTTTATTTGCAACAACATGAATAAACTTCTAATATAAATGTGTTCGTAGTGTCTTAAGTTTTGGTATACTGTGTTTGGCATAAATAGCGTTGGGTGTCAGAATTTTCTCGGCGGGAATTCTCGAGAATTTCTATCCCGAATCTCTATAATTGCAATTTTTTTACATTTCGGAAAATTTCGAATCTCGAGAATTTCTCAAGATTTCGTGAGAATTCCAGTTTTTTTGTTTAATTTTTTTTAACAAATATTGATTGAAAAAAAAATTTTTTTAAAAATTAAATTAAGTTAAAAGCATTTTGATATAAATAAATATAAATTGCATTATCTAAACAAAATTTAAGTTGGGTGTAGTGTGTCAGTGCGTGCGATTGTGCGACCATCTAATATTAGTTCTGATGACTTCCAATTCTGGCACTTTTTGTGTTTTTAGTAAATTTTTAACTGGGGGTTCTTGTCAACAAAGACGTCTGTCAGGAACATGCTTTGGGTGAAGGCTAATTCTTTAGAAAACGGCAACTTTGAAAATTTATCTTTTGAAAAATTAAAACTGAAAAATTCCCTGTAAAATAATTAAATAAGTTTATGCATCAGCAAACACGTTCGTAAGGCACTCGACACGCTCAATTTAAAGTTTATGGGCAATAATGGGCAGAAGTAAAGCATTACAAGGATACAATTAATGCTCTTAAATCTAAACGATGTTGTTGTCGAAGCTCTTAGTCGGCAAAATGTGAACTTACTTGCTGCAGATTTGTGAACTTACTTGTTACAAATTATGAACTTACTTGCCGAATTGACGAGGAGTTCTTATTCAGCCTAAAAAGAAAACTAACAGTTCGTAACTCTGGCCATTTATCATCTGGTTTTAAATATTTGCGCGATGGGGTAACCAAAAGCAGAATTAATTAAAAAAGCCAAACGTACCTGCTGGTTCATTTTTTTCTCCAAACAGTCAAAAAGACTAATCAGTGTCTAATTCTGGCGATGATGTCATGGTCGTCAACATCAAAGACCACATAGAAGAAAATCTGGTAAAATATCTTGAGCCAAGCTTAAAACCAAACGCAAACAATACACAACATGGGTCAAACCATTTTTTTTTGTTGTTTAGAAACGAACTAAAGGTAAATGATAAAATTAGACAGAAAACACAAAATGTCAAAGCCTGGTCGGAAAACTTAACACAATTAAGCCAACATCCACTCAAAATAAGGGCAATTTTTCTATATCGCGCAGTGCACTGTCGTTTTGCGTACGCGACTTTTTTTTAGAAAATACCGAATCTCGGAAATCCAAATTTGCAGTATTTCGAGAAATCCCCATCTTGAATTTGAGTATTTGTCGGGCAATACCCAACACTAGTCAGAGCAATTTCACGAAGATTCAACAACGTTTTGACTTGACCCCTTTTAATTTTGATTATTTTTTGTTTATAGATAGTCTTTGATAAATAAAAAATACAAGTTCTCTTAGAATTTTTTTTTTCGACCAGGGGTCTTCACAGGGTACCCCTCAATTTTTGTTATTTTGTGATGTGAGTGCATTTTGACGAGCGATTGTAGAAAAACTACTCAACCGATTTTCATAAATGATATGTCGTTGAATAGGTATTGGAACAAAGTTTTTAAAAATGTACACTGTTAATTTTTTGAAATAATTTTTAACGGTGTAACATAAGAAAAAAATGGTGTAATTGAAAAAAAGATGGCATAGCCTTTCTTTTTTTTTTTAAACTAAATTGAAGCTTATTTTATATCTAACAACTTGTGAAAGTTTGGGGCTAGTGTCATTTTTTGTTTTAGAGATAAAATTCGTTGTGCATATGACCGTCGGGAATCAGTTTTTTTTGTTCTGAAGGAAAATTATAAAAATGGCGATTTTTAGATTCAGATTTTTTTTTTATGTTAAATATCAAATATTTTATTATTAAATGAACTTTTTAAAAAGCAATTTCAGTCAAGTTCAGCAAAATTTTGCGACATTTTGACTTGACCCTTTTTAATTTGGTTTATTTTGGTCTATATTTAAAAAAATTCTACTTGAAGCCGTATTTTTCATTTATCAAAGGCTATCTATAAACTAAAAATAAACCAAATTAAAAAGGGTCGAGTCAAAATGTCGCAAAATTTTGCTGAACTTGACTGAAATTGCTTTTTAAAAAGTTCATTTAATAATAAAATATTTGATATTTAACATAAAAAAAAATCTGAATCTAAAAATCGATAAAGAATTTTATCTCTAAAACAAAAAATGACACTAGCCCCAAACTTTCACAAGTTGTTAGATATAAAATAAGCTTCAATTTAGTTTAAAAAAAAAAAAAAGGCTATGCCATCTTTTTTTCAATTACACCATTTTTTTCTTATGTTACACCGTTAAAAATTATTTCAAAAAATTAACAGTGTACATTTTTAAAAACTTTGTTCTAATACCTATTCAACGACATATCATTTATGAAAATCGGTTGAGTAGTTTTTCTACAATCGCTCGCCAAAATGCACTCACATCACAAAATAACAAAAATTGAGGGGCACCCTGTGAAGACCCCTGGTCGAAAAAAAAAATTCTAAGAGAACTTGTATTTTTTATTTATCAAAGACTATCTATAAACAAAAAATAATCAAAATTAAAAGGGGTCAAGCCAAAGCGTTGTTGAAACTTCGTGAAATTGCTCAGTCATAAGAAACGAGAGTGCAAATCTTTGAGTTGACCTATCTGACTCTTTTGCTACATTGCCGATATGTAAGCAGATTCGTCATAAAATCGCAATATTGGTTACAGTGGTGGGACAGTGAATATAAACGACGGGCGTTATTCTACTGTAATAATTGTTGGGATGACGCTATGTAATGGTTTTCCAGCCCATTCAAATCGCAAATTCTTTTTGAAACTAAGATTTTCTCTGGATTGAAAACTTTCCTTCTAAATTCTAAATCCAGCTTAATTCAGTTTAGGTATCAGCTCACAATTGAATTCTTTTCTTATGTTATATATTCCAACCATCGATTACAGCTAATTCAGGTTCATAATTATTATATAATTGAAATTCAATAACAAAACACATTCGTTAATATCATAACCATAATTGTGTAAGCGCCATTGAACTGATTGATGCCAAAGTACTTCGTATAACAATAACAGATAAAGATCTCCAATTGTACCAATTAGAAAAATCAATGAACGTATTTGTTTTAGTCTGAAAAGTGTAAACTCTCCCGATCGAGAAATAATCCTATAAAAAAAATTAGTGTGAATTTATCTCCTACTAAGTTTATAATTTTTTATTTTTATTTATTTACGTTTTTACAGGTTAACAAATTTTTTTTTATTTTCAGGCTACGAAAAAGACGTAAGCAAAATTGTCGAAGCTCTCAATAAACGAACAAAACCAAAAAATCCTATACGTGTTGAAAAACCAAAAGTGGAAACATCAAAAAATAAAATTCGATTTGATGACAGTGATAACGAAGAGATAGAATTAAAAACTGAACCAGAACCAGAACCTGAAATCAAACCAATTCCAGCTGATCCCTCAAAACCGCTTCAATCAATTCTTCTATCAGCTACCCTAACATCAGCCGTTGAAAAATTAGCTGGTTTAACATTAAAAAATCCAATTTTTATTGATAATGCCGCTGAGAAAAGTAAAATCGATGCACCAATGCCGACAAATTTTGATGATAGTGAAAAGAACGAAGATCTTGTTATACCATCAACAATTACTTTAAATTATTGTATTGTTCCACCAAAATTACGTTTGGTTGCATTGTCGGGATTAATTGCTTGTGAATGTCTTAATAAGAAGACGAAAGTATTAATATTTTTCGGAACACAAGATCTAGTTGATTATCATCATGATTTAATGGCTGAAGTTTTAACGAAAAAAATCATTGATGAAGATGATGAGAATAGTGGTGATGATGAACCATCAGAAAATGGAATTTTAACTGGTGTCAGATTTTATAAGTAAGTACATACCTCAATTAACCGAATCCAATTATCGAACTTCAATGAAATATAATAATTTGAAATAAATTGAATTTTGTTCTCTTAAAGGCTTCACGGTTCAATGAATCAGGTGGAACGAAGTGGTGTGTTCAAAGCATTTTGTAATGCTAAATCTGGAATCCTCTTAACCACGGTAGGTAGCTTTTATTTTCTAATATCTTTCAACATCATTATTATTTAATTGATTGGATTTTATTTTATTTCTAATATATCTGATTATAAGTTTAAAAAAAAATGGAATCCTTTTAACTATCAATTGTGTTAGATTTGTTTCCATTTAGATGCCCACTGCGCAAGAATGCTACTTTTTTGATTTATATGAAACTTTTTTTTAGGTAGATTTCATATAAAAATCTACCTATTGCAATGGGCTTCATCTCGGAATTTCGGAAAAATTTTGATGCCAAACGACTATATATGATAAGCGGAGACAAAAAAACAAAAAAAAAAAAAAATTTATATATATATATATATATATATATAAACGATATGAGATATAACGAAAACGACCGGCACTCTCACGGTCGCATTTGTTGAGGCAGATCAAAAAAATTTTCTGTACTTGTGTGTTTTAATAATATCTTGGACAAGTTCGTGAATCAGCAAAATCCGACACGTGGTTAAGAAACTAGAGGCTTTTTTCTGAAAAAAATTGATTTTTTAAAACCGTTATAACGGCCGTTTGGATACTAATATTTCAAAAAATTTAACAAATTTAGAATCTTTGAAATCTTTTTTATCAATTTGTTTTAAAACTAGACCTCTGCAGTTAGAGGTTCCTGAGTGAGCGGCTCCAACAAAAAAGTTTGCAAAAAAAAATTTTTTTTTGAAACAACCGGCACTCTCACGGTCGCATTTATAAGGCCAGATCAAAAAACCTTTTTTAAAAATGTGCGTTTTGTTAATATCTTGGACAAGTTTGTAAATCAGCCCAATCCAACACATGGTTAAGAAACTAGAGGCTTTATACTAGAAAAAAACTCTGTTTTTTAGATCCGTTATAACGGCCTTTTGGATTCTAATATTTTTAAAAACTTCATAAATTTAGAATTTTTAAAACCTTTTTAATCAGTTTCTTTCAAAAAAACGACCTCTGCAGTTGGAGGTTTCTGAGTGAACGGCTCCAACAAAAAAGCTTGTAAAACACAAAATGCGTTTGAATCAACCGGCGCTCTCATGGTTGCATTTGTGGAGCCAGTTAAAAAAACCTTTCTTAAAAATGTGTGTTTTATTAATATCTTGGACAAGTTCGTAAATCAGAAAAATCTGACACATGGTTAAGGAACTATAGGCTTTATACTAGAAAAAAAAGTGGTTTTTTTAATCCGTTATAACGGCCGTTTGGATACTAATATTTTTAAAATCTTCATAAATTTAGAATCTGTGGAAACATTTTAATCCGTTTCTTATAAATATAAACCTCTGCAGTTAGAGGTTTTTGACTTGTTGGCTTCAACAAAAAAGTTTGCAACAATCCCCAACTACAATTTCCAAAAACCTTATAACAGTCAATGTCAACCTTATAACAGTCAAAAAATAAAAGATTTGAATAGAAGAAATTAATTTTTTTTCTTAGAAATAAACTATTTTGATATTTTGCAGTAATTGCACAACATATGATATAGAGTAGGTTTGTGTCATAAATTATCACACACATGTTCTGTGGTAGATTTTATATTTGTTTGTTGCAAAATTGGATAGATATAATTTTGCTTGTAGGTAGCTAATTTTCTTTTTAAAATTTGTTCGATATCTGTTTTAAATTAGTTTGTTTTGTTTAAACTAATCTGATACATCAGATTCTACTGTCACACAAAACTGTCTGATCTCGAAATCTACCTATTTCTAGCGGATATACGTGCCGCTTGGACTTTTTTCTTTTCGTTTTATCATTCTTATAAATTTATCTTGTTTTCATTGTTAAATTTAAAGAATATTATGTTGTGGAGAAGGTTGTAAAACTTTATTTTTTTTTTTCATAAAAAATAATTATAAGTAATAATAAAAAATTATCATATTTCAAAATGATTTCTTAAGAATCAATTTATTTTGAATATTCAAATATCATTTATCAAATTCAATCGTATTTTAAAGATTTTAAATTTTGAAATATAATTCAATTTAATTTTTGTTGTTGTTGGTTGTAAAATTGATAGTTTTATTTTTTAAAGGAATAAATCTTCAGATATCATTTATTAATATTATTAAATTATCATCAAAGTTTATATTTTTTTTATCTTCAAAATCGAATTGCGCTATTATGAAATATTCAATTGGTGTTAATTATATTTATAAAAAATAACAATAGTTTATTATTATAGTTTTTAATTTTTATACAATAATAGTTAAACTTAAAATTTGAGTTTAATATATTTTATTTTTTTATTTTTTAATATATTAATTAATTATTGTTGGTTGGTTGGGTTGGGCTTAATGAGTTTTAGATTGGAAGTTAATCCTTTTTTTCTAATATTATTTTATTTTCGATCGAGTTAATCGATTAAATGTGGGTTTTTAGACTAATTTTGATTCCAAACATTTTTTTAGCGATTGATTTGAATGAATGAAAACTTTGTTTTAAAATATCGTATAAAAATTATTATGAACAGTTACTTTTGAAAATCGCCGTTCTATCATTATTACATTGCTAACAGATTTTTGATTTGATTGAAATTCATTATAATGAAATCGGTTCACTCATTAAATTCGTTTATAGTTAAGAAAACCAAGTAGAAAACATAGCATTTTGAAATTCTCACGAAGCAAAAGATCCCTAACGTTCATCTGGCGAAGATTCATCAGAGCTTTTATTCTGTAATCATTAAAAAAGCTGTCTGTCTGCCTGTGTACTTCCCAGTAACAGCGTCCGATATCCAATGATGATAAGAATTGTGCTAATATTTTGCTGGAAGACACGAACCACCATCTTCTTCTCATTAGAGCAATTGAGCAAATAATGGTGACTTCTCAGGTTAGTAGTAAAAAAAAGAATATCTTTATTTTCTAAGTAGATAAGAGATGTAAACCAATGTATAACCAAAGCTTTCGTCTCCGTTCGATGGATAAGTTAATGTTATATCTAGAAAAACTTAAGCTAAATGCTTTAGCTATACCAGTGTTTCTCACTTTCTTTGCTTAAAATTTGTTAATCACTTTTTTTTGGGCTTAAAATTTGACTTGATTAAAAAAACAATTGAGTTTACTAAAAATTAATCAAATTGTATCGTTATATTTTTATTTTAAATAAATTCGGTCAGTAAATAATTTTTTTAACTCATAATTAAAATCATTAACAAAATAAAAAATAAAAAATTGTTCATTAATAAATTATGTAAAAATAATTAAGCACAAAAACGTGAAATCATTATCTAAAAATTATGTCTCAATCAATCATACAAATTTCTAAAATCTTTCTTATTAAACAACGACACATGACGAAAACTAACCAAAATAAAAAAAAAACAAACAAAAATATGGACGGCTACTTAGAAAAAAAAAACTAGATTTTATGCCCCTTTTATTTTAAGCAAAATAAAATCAAATTAAAGAAAATAAAATTCAGGTCTTTGAGATTGGTTTTTTTATTTTTATGCATTTTATTTTTGGAGGACAAAAACTTTTAAACACTAAAGTCACCTATCACAATAGTTGGAGGAAAAAGTGTCGTCAAATTATTGCCAACGAGTGCATTGTTAACACAGTAGAGTGATTTCTCTACCGAACATTGGCGAGATCGTATACCAACAGGATTTGAACTGCAGCTAGTTCAACATTCACAATGACTGCCAGCAGAGCTAAAATCGAAGTGATGGTGGCTACTATTTTTCTGCACTATTGTACTGTATCGGACCTAACTAAAAGAATAGATCCCAACCTCGATTTTCTTGACTGTAACAATTCTATATTTCAACCAATTTTCTGGCCGAGTTCAACAATTTCAAAAATGTTTGTAATTAGTGATCAACCTCACAGAGGACAATTATAACGCAACCATATTCAATGATAATCTATCGAATTGCAAACAGGTATGGTATCGCATAATTTTTCAACCTAACGCCTTTCGCCAGAAGTAGAATTAATCTGACTTGTTAAACTTGTTTGATCTAATCTGATCTTGTTTGTTCATTTCTATATTTCGTTTGACTCAATATTTTACTATAATACACATTTGCTACAACGTAGCAAAATTTATCCTCTTCTACGATTATTTTACGTGAATAGTCCTTCACAAAAACAAATTTTAGATTTTAATTTAATCAAATGAATCAAAAACGGTGTTTTCGAAAACTACAAAAAATTACTTTAGACTAGAAAAAAATTCACCTTTCATATGACACCCCACTCGATATAGTCAAAAATATTTTTTTTTCTTCAAAATTTCCATGCTCAACCCCCTCAAATTAACTTTTGAAATGATGAGCAAACCGCTATATTTTTCATTCAATCTTTACAACATTTCCCATAACCATGAATTTTTTCAATTTTTTCTTGTGTAATGTTCGAAGCTAAGGGGGGGGGGAGGTGGGGTTTCGGAAATGTTTTCACATTTTTGAATGCATATAACTCAAAAATTGCGCTTTTGAAAATTACAAAAAATTGTTTTGGACTAGAAAAAAATTAACTTTTCATATGACATCCCACTCGACAAGGCCAAAAATAATTTTTTTTCAAAATTTTTACTCTCAACCCCCTCAAAATAACATTTGAAATGATAAGCCGACCGCTATAGTTTCGTTAAATCTTTACAACAATGACCGTAACACCATGAATTTTTTCAAATTTTTTCTTGTGTAATGTTCGATATTAAGGGGGGGAGAAGGAGGTAGGAAAATAAACGCTCGTTTTAGGAAATATCTAAAAAACTAAGCAGTCGAAAATTCATTGAAGTTTTTTTAATATTTTTATCTTTTTCAATTTTTCTAAACCAAACTCGATTCCTTAAAAAAAACTTTTGTTTTACTATCTCCTTATCTATGTCCATAAAATATAGATAAAAACAAATATTTGAAATTTTTTTGTTATCATCAGGCCTGGGAAAAACACATTTAATAACTGTAGAAAATTTCAAGTTAATCACTTTTAGTTTGTGAGTAAATTGATTATGTAGAAATTCGGACGGACACCGAAGTCTCACCAATAGGGAACGTTTTTACTTTTTCAAAGTACGAAACCCTAAAACGTTTTTTTTAATTTCCTGTATTGTAATTCCTGTATTTGAGAATGTTATATTTGTTTATGTTCCTCAACTCTGAAAGAACTGTAGAGTAAATTATTTTTCTGAATGTTTTATTCAATTATGCTATTTTTTTTAATTAAATAAAATAAATATGTATGATGACGAAAAAATACTAGTTTTCTTTTTCTGTATATGAAATGAAAGAAAATAAAATCGACTTTTGTAGTCGAATTAAAAAAAATAAAAATTTTACTCTTACGAGTAAGAACGATATTAAATAATATATAAAAATTTTAATTTGTGAATGCTATTTTGAGAAGTAAAAAAGGAGTAAAAATATAAAGAAATTCTGGTAACAAATATAAACAATTCGCGAACCACTAAACTTTTTCTGCGGAGCGTTAATAGTCCACGGACTACCGGCTGAAAAACACTGACCTAAACTATACTATATCGTTCTGTCTAAAGTGAAGATTCAAGAATTTTTCTTGACCATCGGGAGATTTGTGGTCCCAAAAAATAAATTTTGATGATTTGATTTTAACATCAAATTTGGTAACCCATTTAAAAATATTGGTAATAAGGTTGAAATGGAAATGGTTTGGTAATAAGAAACCTAGCACCAATAATACTTTTGGCAAGCTAAATAAATGAAAATGTGAAACTTTCGTCGAAATTGTTGTGATGGTCCTTCGTCGGAATTGGATTCCGAGTACTTCTGGGGCGTAGACCTGTCCATCTTGAGAAGCCATCTTAAGAACGGCATCCCTGTAATGATACGATATCGAAAATTGAACCACCGAGAGACATAAGGAAGACAGCAAGATGCTTTCTGCATGAGGTGAGAGACCATGAAGTAACAGGTAACATCGATGAGGTTACTTACAGAACAAGCTTAAAAGCACTTCATACAAAAGCTGTTGAGAACGCTCTAAGGAACTACGCGCCAAATAGAGTTCTAAATAAAAAGCCACCAAAAGTCGCTGCTGAAGAGGCTCAATTGCCCCGTAGCACCAGATCCATCCTAGCTCAACTAAGATCCGGTTGGTCTCGCATCCTAAATAACTACATGTGTAGAATTGATCCTGAAATTGTTAACAAGTGTCCCGCAAGTGAGGGCACGCCGCATGATGTAGACCACCTATTCAGATGTCCTAAAAATGCAACTAACCTGACGAAGGAAGATTTATGAAACTGCCCAAAAGCAGTAGCGGAGTTCCTGAACCTAAACATGAAGCCGGAGGATTAGCACCTAAACCGTCGTTACAACAACAACAACAAAATGTGAAACTGTTCTGGCCACAATACTTATGTTTCCCTCCAAGTTTCCAAGTTAGCAACCAGAACCAGAAGTTCCGGATAATATTTTAAGGGAAGAGATAACAAATTGGAAATACCGAGAATTTAGCTCGGTTGTCTTTGAGAAAAATGCAATTTATTTATTGAGGCTCTTTGGCTTCCCGAAGAATGTTTTTCGTATTCTCGTTTTATGAGTTATTTTTTTTAAATTAGTTAAGTATGACACAAATACAAACAAAAATGTTGCTTTATCCTCTAACTTTTATTGTTTTCCAGCATATATGGTTACTAACCGATTTGTTTCTTGCGCTTTTCAAATATCTTCGAATCCTGCAACAATTTAGTCTTGTTGTTGTTGTTGTTGTATCGCCGTTGATAAAGGACTACTCGTTCGATTACGTTTTAAGGTTCAGGAATTCAGAAAAATAGGTTACAGCCTTTGAAGGGTATCACAGATCTTTGTCAGGTGCTTTGCATTCTCTGGACATATAAATAAGTGGTCAACATTATGTGACGTGTCCTCGCATGCGGATCATTTGTCAATAACTTGGAAGTCAATTCAATTCACGTAATTATTTAATATTCGTGACTAACCGGATTTTATTTGCACTAGAATGCATCTAGTCCGGTGTGGCCATTGATTCTCCTCAGTAGCCACTTGCGGTGGTTTTCCATTCAGATCTCGTTTGGGTACATATCTACTTATTGTATCTGCACCAGCCTAGACAACTTTTCATTGTGTTCACGGACAAGTAGGATATTCATCCCTCATTCAGGGACCACCTGCATGAGTCATCAGGGGACATCCACAAGCGGTTCGCAAAGACGCGTTTTGTATAGTTTGTATCTTCTTCTAGTGCGTGCCAGCAACTTGAGGTGTTCATATAGGTACATGAGCATTGAACCTGGTTCAAGTAGTGCTTCGAATGTTAACCCCAGTAATTCCGAATTTCAAATCTTAATGAATGAGGATGTTGCTAATGCGGATTTTTAGTTTTGTGTCTACCTTCTTCGTCCAAGTGGTGAAAAGTGTAGGGGTTGATTTTTCTGGCGATAGTATCTGATTTCTTTTTCTAAATCATACATAAATTAGCATATATATGATACACGACGTGCTACACGGTGTGTCAAATGCTTTTGATAAATCAAGTGTGACTTAGATTCTTGTTTTCCTTGGTTGTTTTTAATTCAGACCATCGATGATTTGTTTTTGGATTTTATGGAGGGCGGTAGTTGTGCTGTGTGCTTTTCGAAAGTCATGTTGGTGTGGAGCTTGATTAGGGTTGCAGGAGTTTAATATCTAAGGTAGCAAAAGCGCTTCAACCAATTTTGTGATAGATGAGAGGATGGAGATCGGCCTACGACTTCGGATTTTTCTTCTTCAAATTTGCCGGGTTTTAGAATGTGACTAGTTTCAGTCGTTTTCCATACATTCGGTATCTGGAGATTGTTTAGTGTTGTTGTGAGGTAGTTCACTCCCTTGGGTCCAATGTGTTTAAGCATGATAGCTGATATGCCATCGGGCCGAAGACTCGGGTCGGGGCTTTTGATGGCTTAGTTTTTCTAATTGCATTCTTAAATTCAACATCTGTAAAAATGAAATTCACAGTGCTGTCATAAGTGCTTTAAGTTCTCGGCTTGGTTGAAATTTCTTTCGAGTACTTCTGAGGCGTAGACCTACAATTTGGTGTTTGTGGATGTCCAAGGTACGTTCAAGGTATTGAAGATCGACCCTTATAGTCTACAGTTCCTTTTAAACTAACAAAAGCATCAATCGCATAATTTCTGTCGTATAAATTAATATTATTACTTACGTAATTATGGAGCTTTAAACTGAAATTAGAATAACCTATGAAGTAGAATAAAGTGAGACAAGAGAACAAACCCGTAACGGTATACAAATCATTTAATTTCGAATAAGGAAATAGTATATTTGTTGTCTCTTCTGAAAAATTATAATGTTAAATTTGACGATCAATGGCTCTGTTCAGCAACAAATGAATTGAAATATGAGAACAAAATAATCAAAAAAAAAAAAAAAATTGGACAATCGTCTCTTTTTTAATTCTTTTAATATGTTCTCTTCGCAAATATCGATCTTTAAAATATTTAAAAAATTTTAATTTATCTTTCACTTGTTCACATAAATTTAACTCACAGCTTCCTCATTTATCAACAAAACATAGAATTTTGTTTGATTGTTATAATTTTTTCCTTTCTGGATTTGGGTGGCTTATAAGACTGCCTAATGTTTTCTTTTGTATCAAAAAAAAAAAATCTCTTAATCACGATGATTTAATTTATAATGAAACGTGATTTTGAAAATTTATATGAAAAACTAACAACTTAATCATAACAATCAGATATAAATTCTAAAACATAATTAAAATATTTTTTATTTACGGATCTTCTGAATATTGAGAATTCTATTAAATTTCAATTAGAAAAATTATCACTGGAACACAAAATATAAGAGATAATGTCTCTAATGCCGGACTACCAGTTTTATTACCTTTAATGACAAGACAAATCGAATGTAAAATGAAATGACTCTATCAAGTTCACAGTATGTGGTTTGTTTATTTGTTTTGTTATAATCCACAAGATATCCGTGTGAACAAGATTGATGCTGATTACTCTGGAATCACTTAACTATGACAAATAATTTAATATACATTTAAATATAAAATTGGTATACGAAGAGCTTAAGTACCATCTATCTACTTATCAACCAAATCTTAAAGTTGTGGTAGAAAAATTTCGTGAGAAAATAACTTATGTACATGATGATTACTTAGGTTCCAATTTATACATAAATTTATCAAGTTGAGATGATAATAAGATTCTTATTTTAATTATATTAATTTTGATAGGATGTTGCCGCCCGTGGATTAGATGTACCAGAAGTTGATTTAGTTATTCAATATACCCCACCACAAATGGTATCAGAATTTGTACATCGTGTTGGTCGAACAGCTAGAGCTGGACGTAAAGGGAAATCGATAGTTTTTTTAAGTCCTAACGAAACAGAATATGTTCGAGCATTAGAAGATAAAAGAATTAGGTAAAGATTGACGTGTTTGTTTTTTTATTTTATTTTATTTTAACAATCAATTGTTTTTTTGGTATAGAATATCACAAATTGGTTTTCAACAATTTCTTGAAAAATTGGTTGAGTTATGTGAAAATGAAGATGTTCGTAATACACAGGATGCTGTGTATAATTTACAATCTCGGTTCGAACGTTTAATCGATGAAGATCGAGAGATGCGAGAAAAGGGTGGAAAAGGTAGGAATATTGTTATATAATGTTTTATTATATTTAACCCTATATATTAATAAAAATATGAACACCCTCTTTAGTGGACTAAATAAAAAAAAATAAAAATAATGAAGTAAACATTCCAGCTGGCCAATTATTTCGGGAACTATTCCGTATCTAATTTTTTTGTTGTTAAGTCAAAATCAATGGAGATTTAATTATCTGCTTATTCTTGTGTAAAATTAATAAGTGTGATTTTGGCTTTAGGCTAAAATAACTTTTCTATTAATAGTAATAACGATAATTTCTAAATCCTTACTTCCTTAAAAACCTTTTTCTCTAAAAACCTAATTAAATAGAACTAAAATTTAAAAAAAAAAAGTTTAATTTTTTTTTGTTGTGTAAATGGCTTAAATTAGCAGGGAAAATAGGGAAATAAATTTTTGTTTCATCTCAATGAAAATCTTTGTAATTAAATTATTGTAAACAGTTTTTTTACGAGTATATACTATTTCAGATTTGAGAGATATAATTTTGAACATAATCGCATATGTTAGGATTTTTTATTGTTATTCTATTATGATAAGAGTGGTTAGTGGGTATCGTAATTAAATTAAATCAAATTTTTTAAAGAATACTTATATCTTATTTTATACTATGTTTGTTGCGGAGGGTAGATTTTTAATTTTTTAGGTTAGCTTTGGAATTATTGTCCACTACACTCCTTTGGTCATCGGGCAAAGCCATCAACCTGTTCTTAATCCAAAGGATGGGGTTGAGTTTAGTACTTAACCGATTTGCAAATGTCTTGAAATTCCGATATACTTTCGTAGAGAGATAGATACTTTCGTGTTTTATTTTAGCGAATTATGTGAAACTCTCTTCAGTATAAAATGCTTTATGTTATGTCAAGGAATTGGTTCTTTGTAACGGTTGAGATCTTCTTCAATATAACGTTCCCCGGTTTCCCATTCTGTGTATAAAAAGTCAATACTTTATCAATCTTACCTGATGATAAAAAATAAAAACTTTAAAAAATAAATCAAATAGTAATCATCTACTCTAGGAGTATTATTAAACAAATTTTATTCTAAATCTTACCCAAAAAATCTAAAAAATACCACAACTGTTCGGTTTTGAAAACCAATATTAAAATAAAAAAAAAAATTATGCAAAATTTTAAAAAGTTTTGACGGTTACAGGGCAGAACAAATGGAGAAGGTCGAATAGACATTACATTACATTACATTTGTCTTGAGAATATGAGAAAGAAGAAATATTGTGCTGGGTATCGAACCCATGCCTGTTGATTAAGAGTCTTATGGTCTCGATAAACTAGCCGGACATACCTAATAACAACAAGGTTCTAATCCAGGTCAGGTCTTCTGACTGATTATATTAGAGCTGTCAAAGAAAGTTAAAATTCGGTTGTATCTTCTGGCAAACACACTTAGAATGAAATTCCCCCCGCCATCATTAAATCAGTTCTTCTAATTGCTATAAAACATTTCCCACTAATCTACAGGCTTTGGCTTTTATGTATTTAGTACGCAAGTACTTTGCCGAGCTTGCAAACTGTAGCGGACAGTCTTTGATTCGAATCAGCAGATCAGTTGATTTGGACGGTCGAAGGCTTTCTCGGGCTCCTCCATACAGTTTAAACGTCTAGGTCTTGAAAGATGTATGTGTTGTTGTGCCCCACAGTGTAATTCCTATTACACAACAATTTTTATTAAAACAAAACTGCGTATGGAATGATTTGCCGAAATTAATAGCATATAGCATTTTCAATCCACAAAGGTCTTAAAAAACAGTGTTCATCAGAGTTTAGAGCGCAGGTTGTTATAAAATCTTGGACATTTTCTCAATCTCTTTCGATTTAATTATATAAATTAACAATTCCCTAATTCTTCCTAATATTGTTACTTATGTTCATGTAATATTTTATTTTATGTTTTTCAGCGTTCATATCATGGGTTAGATATTATTCCGCCTTTCCACGTGACTTAAAACATATCTTTAATATCAAAGTCGTTCATATGGGTCATTTTGCAAAAAGTTTTGCTCTCAAAGAACCACCGACAGACCTTGCGAAAAAGCATGTCGTACTAAAAACACAACATGCTGTCAATCGTTTAACTTATAAAAATACGTAAGTATCTTAAAATAATTGCTAAAAAAAAATAATAATAACTTATGTTTATAAACAAAGGGAGGACAACAAAAAAGGTAAAAAAAGACAACATGGTGACAAATTTTCTTACTCACCTAGGAAAATGAACGCTAGAACAATTTGCTTGACGACATCGGAATATGATAGTGGTATTCCATCAAAGAAACGAAAGAAGGAATATTAAATTATATTAAATGTTAATTTTTTTTTTAAATAAAAATATTATTTTATGAAAAACTATAATTCGTATCTAAAGTATTTAAGAAAGGAAATGAGAGCTAGTACTCAATTATACACTACTCCTGTTGTTTTTATATTTGTTTTGTAATAGATCGCGCCTCAATTTTCAAAACTTTTATCGAAACTCCTCCGTAATAAATGAACCGTTTAATTTACTAGCAACACTTAAAATCTCACAACATTCTACATTGTGTTATCTCTAAATGTAAAATAAAAAAAATTAATTTAAAAGGACTTGAGTAATTTTCTTTGCAGAACGTTAGTAAGTTTAATACAGAATGCGATAATGTTTACAGCGATAAATTTTAATTTGTGAATAAAACACAACATCATGTACATCAAATAGCGTAAATCGAATGCGAGTGAATTTTAGTAGTAGAATTTAAATAAATATTTTAAGTTTTATTAAATAGAAATATTGCCTTTTTTGCAATCGACATTACAATTTCTTAACTTAATTAAACCGAGTATTATTATTTACTATTTAGTAACCGACTCAAAAGTAGATAACTAAAATACGTGGACCATGTTTGGAGATATTCCAATTCAAAAATAAAACCATATAATTGGTGACAGCAGTTAGATATCTTTATCTGCCCCATCTTGTCATGAAATATTGGTCTATTTACTATTTTAGTATGCTATATGATTTATTATTTAGTTATCCATTCTTTAAAAAACAATAAAAAATTGTTTATAGGTACCTCAGAACGCATGTTGTTTTACCCGTAAAAGAATATTGAAAAAAGTGCTTGTAATGTGCATTAATTGTGCACGTTACAAAATCTGCGTGCACAAACTTGTGCATAATATATGTCATGAACTTGTGCACCATACCGTGCACATGTCGTAAAACGCCTTAGCACAAATGTGCACACAAACGTTAGCCACATGTTTCACCAAGAAAAAGCGAAACGAAAATTTATTTAATGATAAGAAAAATAAACAAAGAAAAAAAATGGAGAGTGAAAAAGTAGTAAAACATACATTTTCTAAAATAAATGTTTCCATTTAACTTTTTATGAGATATGACTTTCGTAATAGCAAATTGATGAATTTTATTTTATTTTCATCTAAAATTATGTGCGAAAGAAATTTTTTGTGAAAGTTGTAAACCCATAACATCTCGAGATCATTTTTCATTATTGGAATTGCTAATGCTAATTTATCAAACACGCGCAATAAAGCAGGAAACTCCTGTTTCAAATAAAATTATTAAAAACGCTTATTTCACTTAAAATGATTATTTTCTGAATTAAATATAATAAACAAAAACTAAAGCAAAACTAAAATTATGAATCGACTCTTTTTAATTACTTTTGAAACAATTATTAAGTTGGAGGGGTTTTTTGTGAGCAAATAATCTTAAGTACATTTTGGAAATCACTTGAATTTTGCAATTCGATATAACTTTTCATTTTCTCTAACATCCCAAAGAAATAATTATTAAGTTTAGTTTTAAATTGAAGCTGCGACTGGAACATAATAATACAATTTTGATAAATAAAATAAATTTAAATCAATGAAATGAAATGTTATTTTCTACATTACCAGTATTCCTACAAATTTGGTGACAGTGGTGGGATCCCAATAAACAAAAATGGTCCAAATACAGTGATTAAAAAAAATTTTTTTTTATTATCCGGTCGTAAAAAGGAAATTGATCAAAATTTTGAAAAATCAATAGAAAAAATAAATAAATAACTTTCACTCAAAATAACTTTCAGTGTTAAGTCAGTGATTTATCAAATACTAAAAGTGCTCGCTAGTATAGCCATAAAGATTTATAAAAAATTTGTTTGCACAAAATTAAACAGAACACAACTCAAAACACGGCTTCAACCAATTCGGTATCCAGCAACATTACACATCCATCATCCACGGAAATTAAAAAATTTGTTACGAAAAATTAAATTATGTACAAATAAATCCAGATTCAATCAAGATTCATTAAAAAGAATTAAATTTTCTCCATCTCCAACACCAATAATTTCTTTCAACAAATCTACATCAGGAAGATCCAAGAAGACATACAAACTGGCAGATGTAAGTTTTATTTTAAATTTTTCTAAATTTAAAATTCTAAATTGCTCTAAAGTTTAAGTGTTGCTATAAAATAGACTAGATTAAAAATCAATGTTAGCTGTTAAAAGCATAACTTTTTTGTTTTGGTAATTTATTAATGTCAGTCGATAATAGTCGTAAAAGTTTTTTTTTAAATATTAGTTTAAGAAATCGAAAAGTGCGAAAACCTAACACTAGTGACCAACCATCTATTTCAAATAATCCATCTGACATAATTATTGAATGTACGTCTGATGACGTACAGGTGGTGACCCAGGTAGTGTCGAAATTTCTTCTGATTCCGAATCAGATAAACCTACCTCAGTTTGAGTTCGCGAATTCCAGTTCCGTTTGCTTTAAAACAAATTCCTGAATTCAGTGGTGAAGCATATCTAATATCTTAAATTAATTCATAAAAGGTGGTGATATTATTTATCAATCAGCTACAACGGTAGAAACTAAAAAACAATTTTAGAATATCATATTAATGAAATTATCTGGCAAAGCATACCAATGCGTTGAAAATAACGAACTAACCTCATAGGAACCAGTTAAAGAAGAATTAATTAAACAATTTAGCAAAACTCGCACTTATAATCTATTCAAACTTTCAATAATCAATTCAAGCTCGCAATTATAATCAATTCAAAGCGAAGGTATAGAAACCGCCAAATATTTCCAGGGGTTGAACTCAAAGCTAGCTGTTAACAGTTTTTTAGACGGCATAATTCCTATTATTCGATAAAATTTGAGAAACGATTTTCAGATCTTAAAAATGCGTTACTAACTACAATAGAGAAGGAAAAAAGTTGTTATTCAAACCAATAAATTCTATGCCACTTAGTAAGGAAAATCCTAACTTAAACTCAAAGTTACTATTCTGTTACAAATGTAAAAAAAACGGTCATACTATATACAATCGCAGACAAAATTTTAATAACATATACTTCTTGCAAATGCATTCAAATATTCTGTTAAATAATTAGCAAATAAGATACGCGACAATTATTTGTAAATATTGCAAGAATCCTGGCTATATTACATATAAACGAATGTAGGAAGTTAAGAGCCAAACACAATAATAACGGAAATTGTAGTTACCATGGTTATTATTACAGAACGTAAAATCAAAATTTTAATACGATTCCCAATGGACAAACTTCCAATCCGGGAAACGATCCAACCCCCGAGCACGAGCGGAGTGACTCAAACGGGGAAATTGTAACATTAGCACCGCAAATTTTATTTAACAATAATTTTAAACAATCAAACGAATTTCTAATACTAACATTAAACATAAACGAAAATAAAACAGATTTTTTTTGGATACGGGAGCATGCATTAGTTTACTAAAAAAAATACAAATTTATGATGCCAAATTAATGCATTCATTCAACATGGTTGATGACGATTACATTAATATGTTACAACATATGAAAAAATTAGAATATTCTCTAAAACTACATGATTTAAATAACGAAGAAAGAATGTCTATTTTAGAAATATGTCGACAATATAATGAGTATTTTTATCTCGAAGGAGGTCACTTCACTTCTACCAGCATAATATTCCAATTTGTCCTAATCAGCCATAAAATCAAAACCGTATAGATTACCTGAGTTTTAGAGATCAGAAATAAATAAACTAGCTAACGAAATCATGGAAAAAATATTATTCAACCAAGTTCCAGCGCTTGGAGCTCGCCTTTGTTATTAGTTGCGAAGGGTTTCAAAAAAGGTTGCAAAAAAGGTTTCGCGTGGTGGTAGAAAAATTAAATTCAGTTACAATAGGTGAACCTCTTCCAAATATTACAGAAATTTTAAAACAATTATAGGTAAATCCAAATATTTCTAAACCCTGGATTTAGCCAGTGGTTTCCATCAAGTTAATATGAGTAAAGCAGACAAACCGAAAACAGCTTTTAGTACTAGCCATGGTCACTACGAAATTAAACGTATGCCATTTGGGTTAAAAGGTGCGCCTGCAACTTTTCAGAGATTAATGAACTCTCTACTTGGGTTTACAAGGAAGAAAATGTTTTGTTTATTTGGACAGCATTATTATCTACGGATATGATCTTACGGATCACAATAACAAATTAATTGATGTTCTAGAATGTCTTAAACATAATAATTTGAAACTTCAACCAGAAAAATGTAATTTTTTGAGAAAAGAAATAAATTATTTAGGTCATGTTGTAAGCAAATATTATATTGCTTTAAAATTTAAAGGTGGTAATACAAATCTAGTACTGTAATTAGTTCTAGTACAATCTTTAAAATGAATAGGGTAAATGAAAAAAAATTAATTGATATTAAGCGGTACAATTGAGAAGATTAATAAAATTTGTTTCTGTGTGATTAATAAAATTATTTCTGTGTGAAATAATTATATTCTGGGTGAATAAAAGTAAAACTTGTGTTATTATAATAATTTGGTGTTTTATTATATAAACATAAATATTAGTGAGTAATAAAATGGTGCTTACAAATTCAGATGTGGGGTGTGGCACATGTAAATCACATCCAAATTCGGTACAAATGAACAATGCGATAAATGTTTTATGTAAAAAGACAATAGATTGTAATGTTTCCACAAAAATCTTACAATAAAAATGAGTTAAAAAGACAACTCAACGAATTGGGTTTAGAAACGTCTGGAAACAAGCAAATCATGTACGCTAGATTAAAACGTGCATTAGAAAACGGAAATGGCCACCATATTGTAGAAAGCCATGTGGATAATGTTGAAGTTCGAGAAATAGTTTCGTCGGAAAGCAAAGAAATAGAAAAAGAAATGACGTTACTTAAGAGGGAAAACGATTTATTAAAAAGGGAAAAAAACGTGTTATTAAACGAAGGATTATACAATCAGCAGGGAAATAATTCTGGGGCTTGAATAAGGTTGAAAGAGGTTTCGGAATTGTTAAACTTCTTCTATGGAGAATCAAACTTTATGGTATGGTATAATCAAATTATTAACATTAAATCTGTTTATCCTCAGTTAAAAGATGACGAATTAAAGTTGTTGGTGGTTGGGAAGCTAAAGGACAAGGCACTCAAATGCTTTCACTCCAGAGCGGATAACATAAAGTTAGAACTATCGGAACTATTGGAACAACTAAAAATAAATTTTGATAACAGACCAAGCGTGTTATTTTTAAGAAGACAGATGGAGAGCCGCTATTGGAAACATAATGAAAATTTCTCAGAATATTATAATGATAAAATTTGTTTAGCAAATCAGTTGGAGCTATCTGAAGAGGAAATAATTGAAATCATCATAGATGGAATATCAAACATCAATCTAAGAAATCAGGCGAGAATTCAAAATTTTGAATCGAAAGAACAATTATTAAAATCATTTTCAAAAATAAGTGTGAGAGACGCAAACATTGGGGTTAGCCACAATCGTGTGAATTACAAATCAGCAACCGAAAGTAATAGCAAGCAAGCAAACGAAACAAATTGGTCCAGTAAAGTGGGAAAGAAGTGTTATAATTGTGGTCGCTTTGGACATATTTCGCCGGACTGCAAGGAAATTAAAAAACCAAATTCTTCATGTTTCAAGTGTGGACAAGTCGGTCGCATTTCCAGAAGTTGTAATGTAAGAAACGATGCATCTAGAACTGTAGAACAGTCGTCAAGGTCAACAGGGGAAATAGGATCCATAACTCAGGTACAGGAAGTGCAAGTAAGTAATTTTTTTATTGATGTCAAAATTATGATAGCAAATGAAAATCAAGAAATGGAGAAGATGAATTTAAACTGTCTAATTGATACTGGTAGTTGTACAAATTTGATTAAAGAAAATTGTATCCAAAATAAAAATCTGATAACTATTTCTTCAGACGGTAGGAAATATTTTGGCGTTAATGGAAGTGAGGTTAATGTTTTGGGAAAAATTGAAACATTTATTGAAGTTTTTAATAAGACTTACAAGATTAATTCATTAGTGGTGGAAAATACTACTATGTCGTCGGATTTGATTATTGGTCGTGATTTTTTAAATTCAATTAAAGCCAAAATAGTTCTTAACGCTGAAGATAAAATTAATTTAGATAATGAAAATAATGATTTGATGAATATAGAAATTTGTGATGATAATAATATTAATTTGATTTTCGGAAAAACCGTAAACTTTGAACACAATAATATTATTCAAAATATGTATGATAATTATATTCAAAATTTAGGAACGAATGGTAGACCAAAGGTTGAATATAAAATGCGGATAAACCTAAAAACTGAATCGACCTTTTATACAACTCCAAGAAGATTAGCGTTAGTGGAGAGAAAAGCTTTATTCGAAATTATTAACGACTTATTAGAAAGAAAAATAATTCAATCGAGTAATTCTCCGTATTGTTCACCAGTGGTTTTGATAAAAAAGAAAAACAAAACTGATTTTAGACTTTGTGTAGATTATAGGAACTTAAATAAGCATACTATTCGGGATAATTACCCTTTGCCGGTTATAGAGGATTTGATTGACAAATTAAATGGAAAAAATTATTTTACCCTTTTAGATTTAAAAAGCGGTTTTCACCAAGTCGAAATTGAACCGGATTCGGTCAGATATACAAGTTTTGTAACTCAATTCGGGCAGTTTGAGTATCTAAAAATGCCATTTTGGGTTAACTAATGCTCCGTCGGTTTTCCAGCGGTACGTAGACTTAATTTTTCGTGACCTGATAAATAAAGATTTAGTAGTAATCTATATGGATGACATTTTAATTGCGACAGAATCACTAAACGAACATTTTCAAGTTATAAAAGAAGTCTTCGATAACTTAGCAGAAAATAACCTTGAGATTAATATTCAAAAATGTAAATTCTTGTTCAGGGAAATTGACTTTTTAGGTTATAGGATAGACGAAAATGGAATAAGTCCGAACGAAAATAATATTGAAGCAATAATAAATTTCCCGGTCCCGAAAAATTTACGGGAGCTGCAAAGATTTTTGGGAATGATATCGTACTTTCGCAAGTTCATACCAAATCTTTCGGTATTGGCCGAATATACTTCAAAATTTATTGAAAAAAAAATACTGTGTTCGTCTTTGGTGAGGAACAACTGAAAGCATTTGAAATTTTGAAATATAAACTGTTGAATAAACCGGTACTAGCAATTTTTTCACCTAGTGATGAAACTGAGTTACATTGCGATGGTAGTTCCGTTGGTTATGGAGGCATCCTAATGCAAAAGAAAAAATCAGATAATAAGTTTCATCCAATCTTTTACTTTTCTAAAAGAACTACAGAGCAGGAAACTAAGTATCATTCTTACGAATTGGAAACTTTAGCTATTATTTATTCACTCCGAAGATTTAGGATCTATTTATTAGACAGGCCTTTTAAAATAATAAAAGATTGTAACGCTTTAAACTTAACGTTTAAAAAACAAATTATAAATCCTCGAATCGCGAGATGGGCCTTGGAGATGCAAAACTATGATTATACTGTTGAGCATAGGGAGGGTTTAAAGATGCAACACGTCGATGCATTGTGTAGAGTGTGCGGTATTTTAGTATTAACCGAAAATACATTCGAACAGACATTAGCGATTTGTCAAAATCAAGATGAAGAATTGAAAAGACTTAAACAAGAGCTGGAAATCAAGGAAAATAAATTATTTGAATTACGAGATGGGTTAATATACCGCAAAGTAGATAAAAATAAAATTAGGTTTTGTGTACCTGCTGGTATGATCTTTCAAGTACTAAGGAATTGTCATGATGTGTTAGGGCACTTAGGTGTAGACAAAACTTTAGAAATAGTCAAAAGAACGTATTGGTTCCCTAATTATACAGAAAAAATAAAGAATTATATAAGAAATTGTCCTAAATGTTTAACGTTCAATAAACATTCAGGTAAACAGGAAGGATATTTGCATTCTATACCTAAAGGTGATAAACCTTTTCACACCATTCACGCAGATTATTATGGACCATTAGAAACCAGTCGTTATAAACGAAAGTATATTCTTGTAGTCATAGACGCATTTACTAAATTTGTTAAATTATATCCTACCAAATCTACAACTACTAGTGATTCTATTAAATGCCTGTCTATGTATTTTTCTCAGTTTAGTCGCCCTAATAGGTTAATCATAGATCGCGGTAGTTGTTTTACCTCCGAAGAATTTAAGACTTTTGTTATAAATAATAATTTTCAGCACATTTTGATAGCTAGCGGTTGTCCACGTGCGGATGGACAAGTAGAACGGGTAAATAGAACTATCAACCCGATGATCTCGAAGATGATAGATAAAGACAATAAAGTATATTGGTATGATGTACTTGGCCAGATTGAATTCGGGTATAACAATACAGTTTGTAAGAGTACTAGTACCACACCTAGTATGTTGTTATATGGAATCAATCAAAGGGGAGAAGTCCATGATAATTTAAAGGAATATCTCGAAAATTTTGTATACGAGAATGAAGACGTTTGTCGGGATGATCTTAGAGGTTTAGCTGCAGAATCAATTAAGAAAAATCAATTGTATAACGAACAGCAATTTAACAAGAAAAGGAAACCAGCGCATAGTTATAACGTAGGAGATTTAGTTTTAGTAACTAATGTAGATACCACTGTAGGTGTGAACAAGAAGACTATCCCAAAAAATCGTGGTCCTTATGTTGTGCATAAAATATTAGGAAACGACAGATACGTACTTAAAGACGTTGATGGTATACAAATTACAAATAGACCGTTTGAGGGCGTGTATGACGTGACTCGTATGACTCCTTGGTCTATCAATCAATCTTGAAAAAAAAAAAATTTTTGTTCTTTTAAGATATTGAAGTTGTACTAATGAATATTAAAGTATGTTTATAATTAATACCTAAGATTAATCTTAAGATGAAATTTTAAGCTTAAGTAATGAAAAAATGTTTATTTTAGCTTGAAATAATTATGTAATTCGAGGTCGAATTATAGTCAGGTTGGTCGAGTTGTAAGCAAATATTATATTGCTTTAAAATTTAAAGGTGGTAATACAAATCTAGTACTGTAATTAGTTCTATTACAATCTTTAAAATGAATAGGGTAAATGAAAAAAAATTAATTGATATTAAGCGGTACAATTGAGAAGATTAATAAAATTTGTTTCTGTGTGATTAATAAAATTATTTCTGTGTGAAATAATTATATTCTGGGTGAATAAAAATAAAACTTGTGTTATTATAATAATTTGGTGTTTTATTATATAAACATAAATATTAGTGAGTAATAAAGTGGTGCTTACAATGTAATTACTGATAAAGGAATTAAACCAGATCCTGTAAAAATTTCTGCTGTTAAAAATTTCCACGAGCAAATTGTACTTTGCGGTTTAATTGGCTATTACAGGAAGTTTATTCCTGACTTTTCAAAATTATCAGAACCATTGCACAAATTATTAAAAAAAAATGTCAAATTCAGTTATTGAAAAAATAGTGTCAGTTATTGAAAAAATAGCAAAATGGAATCATCTTCAACAGAAAGTAGTAAATGTACTATTTGTAACTCTTGATTTTAGAGTCAAAAGAAATAATTAAAGTTAAGGAACGTGGACTGCAAAAGGTTAGAAAGATAAGTGATATAAAAAAAGATGGAAAAAGGTTTAACATTCCAGCTTCTTTAACAGAATCAACCTTTCATTGAACACACCAGTGAAATTAATAAGAGCGATCCAAAATCCAGATATGCCCAACATTTAAAAATAGAAAAACACAAATACACCAATATCAACACAAATTTAACCATATTACATAAAAATAGAAAAGGACAACATCTAGATAGATTGGAAGAAATAAAAATATATAAACATAAAAACAATAGCAACATTTTAAATGATAAAATCAACACTAAAACTAACCAAATATATGACATAATAATAAAAAATAGCAGTTGAAATAGTATATAAGTAATAGTTTAAGCGAAAATTGTAATAATAATTTAAACTGAGGATGACGTAAGTCAAAATCGATATTCAATAAAATAAAATATTAAATTCAAATTGTTACTATAAGGAAGTTTATATTATTATTAATAAAATAAAAAATAAACAGCAAAAAGTATATTTTTAAATATTGCATTTTAATTCAAAAGTGACAAAAGCACACAAACACTGAATAATATGGAAAACTATAATAATACAGAATTGAATGAATGTAATACTTAGGTCTTTTAGAATCTTTCAGAATGCAATAATCTAGATTTTGATCTCACATACCAATCCCTACCATCAAGATTTCTCCACATTTAATGTTCCTACTCGTAATCACTTAAAATGAACGTTTTTTAAGCCAAAAATATGAAAATTTGCTATTTTTGACACACATAATGATTTTTTTGACACACTTCCGGTACAGTTATCGAACACAGCGTAGGTAATGACGTAGGTAATGACGGCCGGCCGGCCGGACGGCCGGTAGACAGACATAGATTTTTGTTTTTTTTTGCTTTTTTCGAATCAGGAGGTCCTAAAACGTCGAGAAATGTCAAGTGGGGGTAAGAATTTCACTTTGAGCTCACGAATGTAATACTTAGGTCTTTCAGACCGAAGTAATTATATTAAATGAAGTTTTATTATTATTATTGAGATTTATGGCATTATAAGTTTGTCAAAAATATGTTGTCAAGTGTGTCAAAATAAAGATTTTTATTTATTTTTTTCCCAATTTTTCAGAAAAATTATTTGTTTGAAATGAAATTTTATTATTATTATTGAGAATTATGGCATTATAAGTTTGTCAAAAAAATGTTGTCAAGTGTGTCAAAATAAAGATTTTTATTTATTTTTTTACCCAATTTTTGGAAATAAATAAAATTATTTGAAATGAAATTTTATTATTATTATAGAGAATTATGGCATTATGAGTTTGTCAAAAAAATAATGTCAAGTGTGTCAAAAAATAATTTCATTTATTTTTTTAGCCATTTATTTTTTGGAAAAAAACGTAGCTGTTTTTATGACGTATATGTAATTGAAAATGAAATTGGACATGGAAATTTTTGAATTTGTTATAGATTTTTAAATATTTTTGGAATTTTGAAAAAAGTTTGTATTTTTGATTTTGTAATAATTTTTTTGCAATATTTTTAGAATTTTGAAAAAAGTTTTACGTTTTGATTTTGTAAGAATTTTTGGAATATTTTTAGAATTTTGAAAAATTTTAAATTTTTGATTTTATTATAATTTTTAGAATGTTGAAAAAATTTTCAATTTTTGATTTTGTAATAATTTTTGCAATATTTTTAGAATTTTGGAAAAAGTTTGAATTTTTAAGAATTTTTGGAATATTGGAATTTAGAAAAAATTTAAATATTTGATTTTATTCTAATTTTTGGAATATTTTTGGGATTTTGAAAAAGTTTGATTTTAACAATATTTTTGGAATTTTGATTATACTTTTCCGGCCACGTATTGATGTTTCGTGTTAGTTTTGTAATAAATTTCTAAACAGAGATAAAAAATAATTGTACTTTAACAGAGTTATGTTTGATATACATCGCTGCCCAAAACTAAAAACCATGTCCTCATAAAAGGGTTTTGCCGAAAACTATATCAAAATCCTTAACCCAGACCGAAGTCTTGATATCTCGGAGCTGTGAGATTTCAGCCCCTCCATATTTTTCAATTGAAAACATAATTGGCGTAAAATTATTTATGCTGTGTATTTTATATGTTAATAAAAAATGTTGGAAAAAAATTGAATATTACATTTTTTTTAAATCATATATCAAATATTTACAATAATTGTAATAACATTTTAATTATTGACCAAAAGCAATGTAGGGCATTGCGAGAAAAAAAAGTTTTGTAGGTTAAGTATAATTTAAAAAAATATTTTTTATTATTTTGAATTGCATATTTCACTTTTATGAAAAATACATGATAATTAGCATAAACAATACCGTATATATGGTAAAATGTCAAAAAAATGCAAAAATTAATTTTTTATTCATGCTCAAAAATGGGCATTTAAATTAAGGCAACATAATTTTAATTATACTTAGGTTAAAGTAGATAAAAAAAGTACAGATTAAAAAAAAAATTTTATTTTGGATGACTTCTCATAAAATGGCACCATTTGCCAAATTTAACGAAAAATGCCAATTGTGGCCGAAAAAATTAAAATTTTTTTATAAAATTAAATCCCACATTAAGACTATTAAAATACATGTTCCCTGAAATTTTCATGAAAATTCGACGATTTTTCCAAATTTTTAGAAAAAAAAATTTAGTAAAAAAAAATAAATTCACGCGATTCGGTTTTTTGAGGTTAGGTTACACTTTTAAAGTATCTAACCCCCCTAGATGGATTCGAAATTTAATCACAAAAATTTTTCATTTTCTATTTTTTTTGTATGAATATTAGAGCCCGAAATATTTCAAAAATAGTGAAGCGACCTACTCAAAAAACACCAAAAAAACAGTTTTGCCATTTTTGAGGCCCTTCCGGACCTCCAAATTTGCTAAATAATTACATGCCCACTAATTTTTATGCCCCTAACATAAAACAAAAAAAATTCAACTTTGCTCTTACATCAAATATATCACTTTTTTTTACTAATATGACTCCACTAGTAAAATAAATAAAATTTCTATGAAAATTACAACAACTTCAGAACAACTATTCGAAAAAATATTTCCAGATGTTGTTGGCCCTCTACCTGAAAGCTTTTCAGGACAAAAATATATTCTTACAATACAGGATGATTTAACAAAATTTTTAGATGGAATTCCAATGCCAAATCAAGAAGCAGAAACAGTTGCTAAAACCTTTGTTAAAAATATAATATGTAAATTTGGTACCCCTATTAGTGTTTTGACGAATCAGGGAACAAATTTCACTGGCAACCTTTTTAAACAGATGTGTAAATTATTAAAAATAAAAAAAATGTACAGCATATCATCCTCAACTCAGTGGCGTTTTAGAACATTCAAATAAAACCTTGGGCGAATATATTAGAAATTTTTGTGCAAAGGATCCATTAAACTGGGATGAGTGGATACCGAATGCCATGTTTACTTACAATACAACTCCCCATACTTCCCAAGTAGGTTTTGCCAGACTTTGATATACGGCCAAGCACTGGTCCATTAATGGTTACCAGTACTTGGCTATTGTTACTGGGCCAATACTAGAACCAATCATCGGCCGATCTATGGTTTACAGAAAATAGCCAGTATATTGTTACCTTTGAATGGCCAAGCACTGGCCCATGAATGGTAAATATTACTTGGCTATTGTTATTGGGCCAGTACTGTAGCCATTAATTTGCCGATCTGTCATTTTTTTTTAAATTTCACTAGAGTATTATCCCTTTTAGAAATACATAGTTTGAAAAATTTCACATATTCATTAATAAGATAAGCGTTTTAATATAATATTTAGTTTTTATTCATATATTAACAATTTAGTGTACAGTTATTGTACATAATCTGTTAAATTGGAATTGTTTATTGTAAACATAATATAATAAACAATTCGAAATATTCGTGGACGGTAAGATACAATAATTGTTTATTGTTGACTTATATAGAATTGTAGTTATTTTATTGGTTTCGTTGTTAGTTTTCTTGTGGTCTTGTTGACTCAATAACAGGTTTTAAGTACACTTTATGTATAGTTTCCTGTCTTTGAGTTACATATTGTTTTGATGTTTCTAAAATAATTTGTTTGTTTACAATTTCATAATTTTAATTGTCGATTTTAACAGTGAACCTAGACTTAGATTCAGGTTGTCCAGCTGTTGAAGTAGTCAATTTCAATTTCAATTTGAGTTTGTTTGTTTTCGCATTACTGTGGTTTTCGTATGTATGTTTTTCATTGATATTTCTCTATGAGTTAAAATAGCAAAATTATCTATCAGCTATGCGAACATAAGAGGATTGTATATAAACCTAAATTCAGTCCATCTTTTTCTTGAAACTATGAAACCTGATATTTTGTTTTTAACGGAAACGATTATCAGTGCGCGTGCTGTGACCTTAGATAAAAACAGATACCTTTGTCCCAATTATGAAATTGAATCCTCTTTCTACATTAAGCATGGAGTTTGTGCTTATATTAGGGATACTATACCATATGTGAGATTAAATAAATTTGAATTAAATGCAAAATTTCACAATATGGTGTCACTAAAAATTAGTTGCCCAAGTCAAACGCTGTTTGTCTTTGGACTTTACCGTTCACCTAATTCACCTGAGAACTCTAATTTATTTCATGACTTATCTGAGAAGATAAATAGGTTGGTTGAGTATCCTAATGCAAAGTTTATAGTTCTTGGAGATTTTAATGTCCACAATAAAGAATGGCTTACACACAGCTCTAAAACTGACGAGGTTGGTAGACAGGCTGAGTTGTTTGCTCTTTATCACAATTTTACTCAAATAATAGACCTGCCAACCAGAGTTCCTGACATTCCTGGTCAAAGTAGTAATTTACTTGATTTATTTTTGACAAACGATCCATATCTGGTTCAATTTAAAATATCAGAACCATTGGGTGGTTCAGATCATAATTTGATCTCCACACAACTAAATATACAAATTCCAAAACAATTTAAAGCGAATCCTCGCAATGTTTGGGATTACAAAGCTGCGGATTGGCAAGGACTTAAAAGTTTTTTTAGATGTTTTCCTTGGAAACGCTATTGCCTTACCGACCAAGACCCAGACATAGCTGCATCAAATTTTTCTGAAACTGTAATTGATGGTATGCACAGATTTATTCCTAATAAATTGATCATTCCGAAAACTGATCTATGGTTTTCTAGTAAATGCAAAAAAGCTGTAAAAGTTAAAAAAAAGGCTTTTCGAAAGTTTAATCAAAACAAAACCGATGAAAACCTTAGACAGTACCGTAAAGAGAGAAATTTATGTCGTAAGTTAATAGATGAAGAGAAACATCTACTTAATAGGAAAAAAGCATCTAAATTCGCAGAACATCCGACTGGTTCACGTAATTTCTATAAAGCCGCAAAGGCTGTCCAAAGCAACTTTTGTAAATCTTCCCTACCGCCTCTTGTTAATAGAGATGTCCCTATCATTGATCCAAAAGAGAAAGCTAATTTGCTTGGGCATTATTTCTCTTTAAATTCTACTTTAAAAGAACCTAATTTCCAACCTAAACCTATTTCTAAAGTTTCTTATAAAATGAGGCGGATAATTTTTCGGAAAAACATTGTTCGAAAAATGCTTTTAAAAATCAATACTAACAAGGCAACAGGACCTGATTTTATTCCTCCGATTATACTTAAAACATTTGCTAGGGAGCTAGCACCAATCCTCACTAAAATCTTCTATTTGTCATATAAGAAAGGAATTTTTCCTGAAATTTGGAAAATGGCTAGTGTACAGCCAGTTTCAAAAAAAGGCAGCAAGACTGATCCTACGAATTACAGACCCATTTCAATTTTATCGGTAGTTGCTAAAATTTTTGAGAAATATGTCAATTTTAATTTAATGAGCTTCTTAAAGTCTTCCAAATTAATTAATGAGAGACAATATGGATTTCGAAAAGGAAGAGCGACGGGAGATTTGCTGTCTTTTGTCACTCATATCTGGAACAAGTCGCCTGAAAACTTTGGAGAAACATTCGGTGTTGCTCTTGATATTTCCAAGGCGTTTGACAAAGTTTGGCATAACAACCTAATATGCAAATTGAGATCCTATGGTTTAGACGAGCAGCTTATATCTTGGACACAGAGCTTTATATCTGATCGAAAATTTCGGGTCAATGTTGACGGTGTATCATCGAATACTTTTTCAACTAATGCAGGAGTTCCTCAGGGTTCCGCTTTGTCACCAACTCTTTCTTATCTATATTAATGATTTGTTGGACTCAACGGTTCATCCTATACATAGTTTTGCTGATGATAGCACGCTTCATGCGTCTCATGAAGCACCTAAATTATATACACCCTTAGCGCTTAGTGAGTGTAGGTCAAAATTGATAGATTCCCTTAACACTGATCTTAAAACAATTATGGATTGGGGTATTGCTAACAGAATGAGTCTGTCAGACTTCTAGGAGTTGAAATTGAAAATAATATGAAGTGGAATTCTCATATTTTTAATCTGGCTAAGAATGCTGTTTAAAAGTTAGGATTTTTGGGGCGATGTCGTAAGTTTTTCGATAGCGAACAACTTCTTTTAGTTTATAAATCTTTTATACGTCCCTGCATGGAATACTGTTCTCACATATGGGGTGGAGCTTACTTGAGTAGTCTCAACTGCCTTGGTTCTGTACAGCGTAGAGCTATTAAACTCATTGGTAACCCAAGTCTTACTAACGATCTTGATTCCTTGCAGCACAGAAGAAATGTTGCTGATTTGACTATATTTTATAAATATATTATGGATGAACGAGCTTCTGAAGAGATCAAATCGATTTAACCTAAATCAGCAAACCTTTCGCGTCACACCAGAGCAAACGTAGCAGCGCATCCCTTTACAGTTCAAATAATTAGGTGTAGAACTGTAGCCTTCCAACGTGACTTTTTCAACAGAGTATCTCATCTTTGGAATGCCTTACCTTTCTGGGATTTCCCTGATGAATTTAATCCTCAAGGCTTTAAAGTTAACGTTCATAAATTTCTCAGAGAATCTTAATTTGCATTCCATTCTTATCCCTAGTTGGCATGGTATCTTAGGATATTCAGAGACGTTAATTTATAATTTATTATAATTAACACTAAACATGCCTAGCTTTGAATAAAAAAAAAAAAAAAAAAAAGTTATCGCCTTGTCGGTTTAAAGACTATGGTAATAAAGAAAGGGTTGGTATATGTTTTAATTTATTTTCATTTCTATTTTATTTTAATTATTTTGTAAATAATTTATTTAAATTTATGTATAAAAAATATTATTTTATATTTTTTTGAATTGCGGAGTACTGGCGGAGTCAGGGCGGTGTTTGCCATTACTCAGCCATTCTTGCAACTGAACCAGTTGTATGGGGAGCTTTGAATTTTTTCCGTCATTTTATTTTATTTTAAATTAGTATTTAATTTATTTAAATTTACATATGATAATAATGTATATTTTTTTAACGGCTTAGTCATGGTTGCCAGTATTTGGCCCAAGAATGGCAACCATTTATTGTCCGAAGTTATCATCCAGTAAAATTATGTTAATGGCCCAGTCGTGGTTGCCAGTACTCGCCCATTGCTGCATTACTGGCTGCCAGTAATGGACCATTACTGGACCAGTTGTACAACCTTGTATGGGTATAAACGAAGCATGATGAATGCCTGACTTCTGATCGATATACAGATGTCCAATTTTTATTTTTTTTAAGCGAATTTTCAACAATACGCCGCGCGCCGTGCCCAAAAAATGACCGATATACAAAAAGAATGGAATATCGTAATTCCCATAGAATATGTGAGACCAGAAAATGCATGACATACAGATAAAAACTAAAAAATCGTGCGCCATATACGGGGGTTTCTGTGCCATATACGGCTTAAGAGCAGATAACATGCACAAAAATTAAAAAATGCACAATATACAGGCATTAACCACAATGTGACTGAAATCTGCGCCATATACAGCCTTGATATACAGCTAATTTGTTACTTGAGTTGTCAAAAAAATATTGTCAAGTGTTTCAAAAAAATGATTTCTTTTATTTTTGGAGCGAAGCGAGCGAAGCTTCATTCTTTCCCGATTCGTACTTTCGTTTGAAGACATACTCCTCCCAAACTATTAAAGATATCAAAATGAAATTTTGCATGTAAGACGACATCCAGCCATAGATGGTTTACAAAAAACATATTGAAAATTAGACATACCGACGGAGGAATAATCACCGAAAAACGGTTCCCATAGACTTTCAATGGGAAAATTATCATCTTTTCACAATACTTAAATAAATGATTAAATTTTTTTTTGTTTTTTTTTTATAACTTTTTTTTTTATTTTTTTTTTTTATTTTTTTGTATTTTTTTATTTTTTATTTTTTTTTTTGAACTGCAGTGATATTGAAAGTCTGAAAATAAAAGTTTGTTATTAGTTGATTTAAAACAGATTTAAAAACACTTTTACCTACATTGAACAAGTTTGTTCATGTTTTCAACCTGGACGAGTTTTTATTGAGGTTCGTTCACCTTATTTTCTTTGCCGTTTTGTTAAAGTACTTTTTATAGACAAAATTTACGATACGATTGTTGTAGTCAGACATATCGGTTTCAAATCCGTTTTAAAAATTTTTCATTGATTTTCCACTAAATCTATGCCACTAAATCTAGGTAGATGCAGCAATATTTACCACACATTAAACTGTAGCGATTTTGTAGTTCCTTTGGATTGTAACATATCTTCGGACATATCTTTTGGATTGGACATATCTTCGCTCCTTTTTATCAATCGAATTCTGCATTGGTTACCTAGTTTTAGATAATTTTTTTAGATAAAAAAATTTAGCTGTTTGTTTTTACGTAAATATAATTGAAGATAGAGATTTTTGAATATGTTATAGTTTTTGAAATATTTTTGGAATTTTGAAAAACTTAAAATTTTTGATTTTATTATAATTTTGGAAAAAGTTTTAATTTTTGATATTGTTATAATTTTTGCAATATTTTTAGAATTTTAGAAAAAGTTTGAATTTTTGAATTTTGGAATATTATTAGAATTTAGAAAAAGTTTCAATTTTTGATTTTATTCTAATTTTTGGAATATTTTTAGAATATTGAGAAAAAAAATAGAATTTTTGAATTTAATATATTCTTTTAGAATTTTGAAAAATGTTTCAATTTTTGATTTTGTAAGAGTTTTTGGAATATTTTTAGAATTTTGAAAAATTAAAAATTTTTGATTTTATTATAATTTTGGAGAAAGTTACAATTGTTGATTTTGTCATAATTTATGCAATATTTTTAGAATTTTTGAAAAAAGTTTTAATCTTTGTTTTGGTAATAATTTATGAAATATCTTTAGAATTTTGTTTGAAAAAAGTTTGAATTTATTTTATTAAATTTTTAATTTTGAAAGAAATATGAATTTGTGATTTTGAAATATTTTCTCATAACGCTAAATGGAGAAGTTTTTGGATTTCATCGTGAATAGACGTGTAAATTTTTGCTCTTAATATAATTAATATAAAACAAAATAAATATTTAAATTTTCTCTTGTTCATTTATTAATAATTTATTGGTTATTTTATTTATTGAATAATATCATATTATTATCTTAATAATTTGAGGAAAAATGTGATTTATGTAATTCAAACAGTTTTAATGATGATATTGTTGTAATAAAAAATGATACAGAAAATCATGATGGAATTACAATGAGAAAATATCAAAGTGGATTACCAACAACTACAGAAAAATCAACATTTTTATACTATAAAGTTTTATCAGGTATATGTTTTAATACAATGTAGTTTGTTATATATAAATTAATCGTTCAATTGTTTGTTTTGTTTTCAATAAGTTATTTTTGTGATTATACATGTTTATAAAGACTGTCAAATTGCTTTAGTGTGTTCAAAAATATATATAAAATTTGTTTGAATTGTGAAGCTGACACTGAAATTGAGTGTTGAATTTTGTTAATTTCAATTCAATTCAATTCCTTTATTGGGACATTTTAGAAACATTCATTTTACAAGTATATTTTACAGCGGTTACAAAAAAAAAAACTAAACATAGTTTGTTTTCATATGTTGGATACACTGACAAGAACTGTCAAGTGCTACCGTTTTTCAAAAATTGATTTTTTGATATATGAAAATTGTTTTAATTCAATTTACAGTATTTTCTCTAATTCAACTTATTATGAACTGTATCTTATTTACTAGAAAAATTTATGCTTGCTCAGGGCATTATATGAAACGTTTTTTTTCAGCATTTGAGCGCTGTTTATGAACTACCTAAAACCAAAACTAATTTATTTACATATTTACAGGGAACAATAAAGTATTGTACTAATTTAGATTGGTTGGTGCACGCCTATTCAGATCACGGAGCACGAAGCCAGGGTGTGTACTTTAATCTATCAAGTGACTGGTATTTTTCGATTCGTAGAATTTATTAAGATTTAGGCAGTTATTAGCTTGCAAAGACACGAGAGATTCTGTGTTTATTAAACTGATCGGTGACACGTAGTAGGTACCGTTTTCCAGTGGAGTTGTGACATTGTCGTGGTAAATGCTCCTCATAAGAGGGTTGGGGTGATGTTGTAGTCTTTTTAGTCTAGTGACGGCTAGATTGTAAGAGTATTGAAGAATAGGGGTTATTCCCGAATCTTTATAAATAATCTTGTTGTGTATATATTTTTTATTTTTCCTTCTAAATTTGGAGAGACAATGTCGGATGATTTTTCTTTCGAAGACAAGGAGTTCCTTAGCTACTGTGGGACTAATTGTGAACCAGATAGGGCAAGCGTAAGTTAAAATAGGTCTTATTAATGTTTTATATACAAGAAGCTTAGTTTTGCTTTCAACATTGTTAGATGACAGAATTGGTTTTAGCAGCGCGGCTGCACCTTTAGCTTTGTTTATAGTGGCTCTCATATGTTGATTGAAACAGTTTTGTTTTGGATATTAACACCTAGATATTTGATCTTATCGACGGTTTTGATTTCGCTATTATTGATTTGGAGAGTTAATTGTTTACTTTCTCGTACAGCTAGATGGTGTCCTCTTCCACTTGAGTTTCTAAAGCAAATTAATTGGCATTTTTCGACATTAATATTTATTCTCCAGGTTTTGTAGAATTTTTGTATGAATGTAATGTGTTTTAAGATCTTATCTAATGCAAGATGTGGTCTTTCGTCTTGTGCGAAAGCTATAGTGTCATCAGCATAAAGAACTGTTTTGGAGTTATTGGACAATCTAGTTGGAATGTCATGAATATAAGTGTTAAATAACCAGGGTCCAAGTATGGATCCCTGCGGAACTCCTGAATTCACTGGTATTGTGTTAGATTTCTGATTATCAATTTCAATAAAAAGTTTTCTATTTGTGAGGAAACTTTTATAATGCGGACTAAGTAAGGCGGGGTGTTGGCCCTGTGCAGTTTGTATATGTGACCTTTCGGCCATGTGAGGTCAAAAGCTTTTTCGAGGTCTAAAGTGCAAGAGACTGTGCATTTTCTGTTGTTTAGTCCTTTGACGATATTGTCATGGAGATATAAGAGCGCATGCTCTGTAGAGTGTTCTTTCCTGAATCCGAACTGTTCATCAGGGATGATATCAAAATTATCAAAGCAATTTAAACATTATTATTTTTTCCAGAATTTTTCCCATATTTGAGAGCATCGAAATTGGCCTGAAGTCTCTGATGTCGTGTGACGCGTTAGTTTTAGGGATAGGTATAAGTTTCGCTATCTTCCATGCATTTGGAAAGAAACCGTTATCCAAACAGTTGTTTATAATGATCGTTAGGGGCTCTGCCAGTTGTTTAACACCTTTCCTGATGAAGTAGTTTGAAATATTGTCCGGTCCCATCGATTTTTTAATTGTTTAGGGCTTTTATTGTGTCCGACGTAATCTTTGTATTACAGAAGAGTTCTAGATTACCCGGATTCAGCGCAGAGTTTTGCTGAGAGAATTCCGTCAATTCTTTTTCGTTGTCTCTTGAGATGTTATTCCATAAATTTATGACCTCATTTGTTGTGTTTAGATTATAAGTTGGGATTTTTTCCTTATATATTTCCTTGTAGAATTCGGCAAACGCGTTTAGTTTTTCGTTTAGGTCGATATAGATGTTATCACCTCTTTTGATTGGGTCTCTTGATACATTTATTTTGTCTCTTTTCCCTACGGTAATCTTATTAATTTCCTTAAAAACTCGAGGCGAAGGTTTGATGGCCTCGAGTCTTCGTCTGAAGTTAGTATTTAGTTCACTCGAAATTTTGTCTTTTAGGCAGGTATTGAGACAGTCGATTCTCGCTTTGAGTTCTTTGTATTCGGCATTGATTTTGTTTTTGTGTTTGCTAAATATCCTCTTTAGCTTGGTGGACCAGATTTGTTTTAATTTGAGCATCTTCTGTGCAACTTCAGATAGATTGGCGTACTTTAAATCCTTAGGTCTCATTTGTTTGGCATGTTTAAGATTTGTGTTAATAATTGCTACGTTGATCTCATTAATAGTTTTTTCAATTTCGTCGTTAGATAAACTCTTCGAGTGAGATATATTTAAGTTCGTGAGGGCAAAGCTTAGGTCAGATTTGTATGTATCCCAGTTTGTTTGTTTGAAAGATAAAATGTGGTTCTTAGTGTTTGTTAACGGGTTAAAATTTTTAATTGTGATGTTTAGTTGTATTGCAAAATGGTCAGATATTCCTGGTAAAGTAGAGCACTTATAGTTTAATTGATTGTCCGTTTTATGAAGACAATTGGACGATATTAAGAACGTATCAATGAAGGAACCCGATCTCGGGAACGTTGGGTCCGGTGGGTTTACAATTTCGAAGTTCATCCAGTCTGGTTCCTCAAGTATATTTGATAATTGATTGCCATTCACGTTATTTACGCTATCTCCCCATCTTTTGTTTCTGGCATTGAAGTCCCCTCCAATGATTACCTCGTCTTTATTCTGACATAAATTCAAAATGTTATCTAGGTCCTGTTTCATACCTTGACCAAGGTTACTGGGGATATAGATGGCCCCTATTATCAGAGAGCGATTTCTCTTTTGAGCATCTATGTAATTTATGTCTATAAAGGTTGCCGATATTGACAGGCTCTCGAATGGAATAATTTTGAACTTTATGTTCTTTTTTATGAATATTGCTGTGCCTACATTTTTATCTTGTCTGATGATGTTGAAATTTTCGAGGTGTAGCTTGTGTCTGCCATTAAGGTGGGTTTCTGAGATTAGAGCTGCAGTCGGGTTGATGTGTTTAATTGTTTCAAAAAAGTTGAAGGCGTTTGTGGTTGGATATTATTGAGTTGGCGTTCAAAGCTAAAATTGAAATATTGTTACAGCTCATATTTATTTTTGGGGTAAGAGAAATGATGAATTGTAGGTATTCAGCTGTTTTTTGACCTTTGTTTTCGATTCTCATGTAATTCGGCCAGAATTGGTTGATTTTATCTAACAAAGTACCAAGAGGCATGTAGAATAATTTGTTGGACTCATTAAAGAAGTCTGAAATGTAGTTTTCGCTGTTGTCAGGGTTTTTATCTCTATTTGGGTTGATAACATCTGCGAATGATCTGTTTGGCGTTGTGAAGTTGTTTATGGTCCTAAGGACGCTTTCCTTTCTAGCGTTTAGGAGGTCTCTTACCTTTCCTTTGTTTATATCCCGGTTGTTCTTGAATTTAATAAATGCTTCACATCCTCGGTAGTTTGCCGGGTGACCTTCCTTGCCGCAGTTTATGCAGGCAGCCGGTTTATTTTCTTGGTTTCCCTTTTCTCTTGCACATTGGCCTGCTTCATGGTTATCTCCACATTTCACACATCTCTTGTTAAATGCACAGTTTTGGCTTATATGCCCAAATCTTTGGCACCTGAAGCATTGTATGATTTCTGTTTTTTTAGTTTCTCGAAATGAATCCTCTGGTGAAACAGGTATTTAATGTTTAACAATTCACTGAGGTTTTGACCTGTTTCGAGCTGTAAGGTGTACATATTCAGTTGTGTGTTAGCTCTTTTTGTATAGGGAGTTGTAAATTGTTGAATTTTAGAGAACTTATATTCGGACATTCCGCCAACATTTCATTTTTTATCTCCTCCTCCGTATATCCGCAACTTATTCCTTTAAGTAGTAGTATCTCCTTTCTCAGTTCTTTAGGCGTGAACGTAAAAGCGTCCGCTTTTCGGTCTTTAAAAAAAAAAAAATAAAAAAAAAAAAAAAAAAAAAAATTAATTGTCTTTGCGTGGATATCTACTGAATCTAGAAATACTTTTAATTTACCATAACCCGTGTTATGGATTTTTATATTAACTTCGTTCGAGAAATTTTTTTATTAAACCCAAAATAGATTTGGCGCTTGCTCCGTTGATATAAATAGGTGGACACCAATTAATTTTTTTGCTTTAATTGATTTTAATAACATGAATTCAGATTGGAGAGTGCAGAGGACTACAATTTAGTCATCATCCTATTATACTAATAAATTACATGAATAACAGGTTTCCGACCGGAGATTGCAGGCGAGAAATTTTAGATACGGGATTGCTGATTGGCGATTGCAGATTATATGTATAGGTGATTGTCCTTGTGATTGTCTCGTAACAGTAGTAGCTAGATACGATTTGACAGGTGTCTGTAACCGGGTCGTTCACTCCTAACTAACAATTACCTACCTATCCTTACCTATTGTTATATGTAAAACGACTGTAGGAAGTGGCCCGGCCGTAATCCGGGAGTCTCGCCTAGTGCTTGGCCCTACAGTCCAATCAATCAATCAATCAATCAATAACGCTAAATGGAGAATTTTTTGAGTGGTTTGCTGATTATATAATCTTTTCACTAAATTATGTTAATATGATCTGTTATAATTTTCCGACAACGTATTGATGTTTCGTGTTAGTTTTGTAATACATATCTAAACAGAGATAAAAAATACATGTACTTTAACAAAAAGCTATGTTTGATACACATCGCTGCCCAAAGTTAAAAACCATATCCTCATAAAAGTTTTTTGCGAAGACTATATCAAAATCCTTAACCCAGACCGAAGTTTTGATATGTCAGATCCTTGAGATTTCAGACTTTCCATATTTTATTGTTACAATTCTTAGAAACAAATGATATGACAAAACAAAACAACTAAGCTAACTTTAAATTCGTATAATTCAACTAAGAAACAAAATGGTAGTGAGAGAATACAAATGCTTCGAATTCATTTCATAGAATATGCACGATTAGGAATTTTTATGGGAGGATTTTTTTAATACGTAATAAAACAGATCCATTTTTACAACGAAAATCAGTTTAATACAGAATGCGATAATGTTTATTGCGATAGAAATAAATTGTGTATCGTAAATTGTACGTCAAATAGTGTAAATCGAATACGATGCGAATTTCAATAGGCAAATAACTATTTTCAACTATTTTTACAAACTGAATGAAATATGTGTACTGAATAGGGCGATATTTCAATTCGGGAGTACACAACGTATCAGTTTTATAAGAAGCAAACACGTCTCATAACACTGTCTGTAAACAGATAAAAATAAACGAATTAAATTATACTAAGTAAACCCGTAAAAGAAAATTAGGACATACCACATATAGGGGTAGATTTTAGATTATATTCCAATAAAAACGCAAAAAAAAAACATACAACAAAGATAATTTGCTTAAATTCAATTATTATATTTTCTTGTTACGTTACAATAATAACAACAAAGAAAACGATATAGATAAATTTTCCTAAAAATAAAAACATCTTCAATTATAAAGTTTTTTGTTTGTGTATTTTTAATGTAAATTGAATTGTCTGTAGAATTCAAAAAACGGAAAAATATGGTTGGATAATTAGACAATATATCAGGCAAATTTGAGGATAAATTTCTTTTGAATTTTAAATTTATTGTTTATGCAACTTTTATTTTTGGTAATTTAATATCAATTTATTTGGTGGTTGGTTGGGTTTGTATGGTGGGAGTAAACAAATCAATTATGCTGGAAATTTGAGATTGTTAATTTATGTAACTTATACTGATTCGATTAAATTTATAAAAAAAATACTCATATAAACTTTTATAAAAATAACGAGCTCATTATAAATTTAATTTAATTTAATATTAAATTTGTATATATATTAAGCAACATCTCTCTAATCTATATATTTATCCAGATAATGTAAATTAGAGACTAAATCGAATAGAAAAAAAAATTAGAAAATGTAAGTACATCCGCTATTCATCAGTACCCGCTAATTAATATCATTAAATTTTGAAAATTACATTTCATATTAATTTTTTTTTTGTTTTAATTTTCTATTCTGCGACCAAACGTATATAGTTAAGATTATCGTATAACGTGCTCTTTAGTTATTATATTTTGTTGAATTTTTGTCTATCAATCGAAGTTAATGATGCCATCGAAAAAACTGATATATTTTGGTATAATATGTATTGGTGTTTTTTCCAGTATATTTTTTTCGTAATATTAAAACAAGGAGCAGAAAATCCGAAGGTTAGATGCTATGCACTCATTCTCACCGTACAATAAATAGCTATACTTTTGTCCTATACGAAAAATATATCGTGACTCCAAAGTTCTTTTTAAGCGAATCAAAATAATATTTTTGGTTTCAATATTTAATGATTACAGTTTTGATATGATTGTTTAATATCATATAAAAACCATAATTATTATTTATCAACTATTTTTATTTCATTTAATTATTTATTTGAATATTGAATTTAGACCAAAACAAAACATAATAACGACTGTTACTTAATGGTGTAAAGTTTTTAACACTCAGCCCTACCAGTAATAACTTTAACTTTTGAATAAACAAATATATAATATTTTACTTCAATTAAGTTCACATTAAGCGATAAATAGAAGCTAAAGTTAAGGGAAACAAGGTGTTTGTTGTTCCAAAAAATATATATATAAACTTAAAAATTGTATTTTAATGATGTTTTGGAATAATTGATTTTGCTTAAATTTTTTTTTTCGAATATTATAAAATCGATTTTTTAATTTTGAAATAATCGAAAATTGATTGAGATTTAGTTTAATTTTTTTGTTAAATTTTAATGTAAGTTCTATAAGAATTGATCCTTTTGTTAATCGGATAACTATATTGAATTACAAGATTTAAACTTTACGTTACTTTAAATATATTTTTTATGTTGAAAAGTAGAAATTTAAATCAATCAATCTTTTAGTATTTGTTTTTAAATTAAGCTTTAATGTTTTATTTCTATTGTCGGTTGGATTAGAAAAAGAGTTTTAAAAGTTTTGAGATTTACATTAATCGGATTTTATTAAATTTGAAAATAGTTCATTTAGTTGTGATATTATTTTTCTATCGAGACATGAATTACCTTTTAATATATGTTTTAATATTTGACGAGGTGCATTTGAAAATTTCGAGGTTATCGCTGCAGCAAATAAAACAGTTTTGTTAGAAAGGGCTTTGTTGGCCCCTGTTCACACCTTCCGTTCAATTACTCTAAAAATAATAACAAAATATAGTTGAAGAAAATTCATTAAATATCATACTTAGCTTGATTTAAATTATAATCATTGATGATCCGAAGAATGTTTAGTCAGCCAATGGTCCATATGGGGCTAGAAAGTAATAATAATAATGATTGTTAATTAAGGTAAATAATTTAAATAATTTGGACTTATCTTGTATTGAATTTCCACCAAAACAAAACAACTGTCATACTTCAAATATCACATCGGTAATGCAGATCATTCATCTGTTGTATTCACTTATTTTGCTCAGTGAGTACGTTTTAGTTTTTTTTTTCGTCCATAAAAGTTGTAAGTAATACTCGATCAATGTTGGTAGAACTTATTTTGTGGACTTTTATCTATGACAGTTGTGATCATCACATGTTTTGTAAGTATATAAGTCGTAATTTTTATTAACAAAATCTCTTGTTCTTTTGTTGTTTCAATTAAATGAAACAGTGTGATAATTGTAACATTAAAAATAAAAAGTGTATTCAATCTAAAAGGAAAAATAAAAGTTTATATTGTAGTTAAAGTTTTTGGGGTTTAATTTTTTCATAACCAAAAAAGAATCTTAGTGGTTTTAGAAATTTCTTTTCGCCATTTTTCTTTCTAGACTAGATTGCCATATACGTCGTCAAGATTGCAATTTATTGATTTCATGGAGCTGACCTGTTAGGCGGATTATCATATATTAGTGATTTCATCGCATTTAGCCTATCAGGCAGATTGTATCATCATTATTGTTGCATCGAGCTGAGCTGTCAGGCAGATAATATTATTAGTATTTGATTTCATCGAACTAGCCTGTTAGGCATATTATTGATTTTCATCGACATTACAAGTATTGAGTTCATCGAGTTTCTACCTATCACCAGTAGTGCTCCTTACATTTCCAATTGGCAGAGTTATCAAAATAAATGTTGTTCATCCAAGGATAATAATACATCAAATTTTTTAAAATAACTATACAATCCACTGCTATCTTGGAGGCGGCAACATCCCCCTTTTTCCAACCGCTCTTTTAACATTTTTTACGTTGTGTAAATATGGAAAAAGGATAGGCTACTGCAATTTTCCAGGAGGTATCGTCCTTAACATTTATATCGAGCTTGCGGAAATACCGTGGCAGTCCCATGAGCCTAATCTGATATTCACGTTGGTGCTCATATCTTCCTGCACGTTCGTTTGTGGTATGTGTATTTTATCTCCAACAATATAGGTCGAAGCCACTATTACATTACAATAAGCAGTTCAAACAATAATGAAGAAGTGATCACCCGTTCTTTTGTAAAAAATCTGAAAGACAAAAAAATTATTGGTTGACTTGGCTATGTCGTGGTGAACATTTATCTAATTCATTGGTTCTTTACGACTTTCATTGCAGATATATAGCAGAAATGCTTTACCCTACCCCTTTGCATAGTACCAGTTTCTTTCTAATCTTCATATGTGACTTCACCAATCTCCTCCTCAGTACTCCGCCAAACCGGATTTGCCCACATTCAGATATCACCCAAAATAGCTTCTGTAAAGTTTTTGCTTATTTCTAGTAGGTAGCGTGCTGTTCTCTGTCATCTTGGTACTCAAGGACCGTTTGTTCACCGTACTCAGTGTCTGACTTGACACGGTGCGATACAACCATATCTAATAGTTTTGGTCGCTTGAACGGCTTGATTGCTCTTACCAGTATCCATCTATTGTATACCACTGAAATATATGAATGTTCTTCTATAAGTAGTTTTACAGGAGTGTGATTAAACTGTTTTAATTCAATAGTTTTCATTCTGACAGATTGTAGAATTATTTCTGTGTTATAGTAATTTTTTTTGATTCGTTGGAACAACGAAATTCTTTACTGCACGAATATGCGTGTACACCCGCCTTTTCCCATCTGACACAATGTCCCTTCTTGGTAGGATTTTTTTTTCTGTAATTGATAGTTTGAGATATAAAGGCTTTATCATTTCGATCATATGCTCATTTTTTTTTTGTTGACGTTTTGATACTTGTTTGGTTATGGTTAGGGATATCAAGTAGCAATTGATGTTAAACTTTGGGACCAGTCTACGTCTATTCAACTTCTTTTTGGACCGGCGTTACCAAAAATCACTTGCCCTGTTATGTAGACTGGAGTATGATAACGTAGAGCAGTACAGTCACAGATTCATGTAGTTTCCATTTCCTTACATCTCACAATTTTGCCTATCACGCATAGTTCACAACAATTTCTCGTTCATCCGTAATCTATAGTCATATTTTCGTATGGTTTCCGTTACACATATTCCTTTTTAGCACAACACCATTAACAATAATATTTAATTTTGCAATCCCCTATTATTGGGTCACACTGCGTTTTCACCAACATTACTTCACCATACTGCATAAATTTGAATTCTCCGGACCTTAACCGTAATTGCTCTAAATATTTTCAAACCTCCAATAGCTGTGCATATTTGTCCAATCGTCTTACTATCTGGAAATTGTTATCCTACGGTCATTTTTGCAATTGTCTTCAGAGCGTATTATGTTTCTTATATGGGTGTTTTTATCAATTTCTCTTTCCGCTATAAATCTAGATTTCACTGTAATGCGGTTGTAATCTATTATTTCGTAGTACGTAAACATCATAAAATCGGTTAAACATACGTTTAATCCATTCTAATATATCAATATTTCCTCCAAATGCGTTGTAAGTAACTTATTTCGTGAAATTGGCTTGCAATTTTACGTATTACAAAATAACAACCAGTATTGGTTTTGAAATGGAAAATGTACTAACATTGCTCTGTAGATTTCCCCTTCAAAAAACTTTGTAGCTCAATTTTCGATATTAAATGACTATATAAGAAACAAAAATATCTCGTTTTCTCTCTCTTGGTCATGATTCTTTTTGACGTTTACTTGTCAAGTATTGCTTCGACATTTTGTTTTTGAATGTTTTGGCATTGACTCTTCGATGAAGAAAAAACCATTGCCTCAATCGATGGTGGATTCTTTAAAACCTACTTAATGTTAATTGTGTTAAAAATAGTAAAGAAAGAAAAGAAAATAATTTTGGTCATAAGATTACATAGTTAAATTCATTAAATTAGTACAAATAGAATAAAAAAATCATTTTGTGTGTGTGATTGTCCTTCGGAGTTAGATAAATTATATTAAATAATAAATGTGTAAATTAATTTTTTTTTGGTATTGAAAAATAATCTATTTGTGATATAATAAATCGTAAATTGTACAGTAATTTGTAACGATCGCAATAATCGCAAAACAATAATAAAACCAAATTCATCTTCGTTTTCAATTCAATAAAAATGTATTTCATTAGTTTCCATTCATTTTCACATTAACAATAATTTAAAATTTTCTAATACTTAACTGCTAGTTAAATTTCAATTGTACTATAAAAAACAAACGAACGTACTAAATTTTTATTTCCAATTCTAATAAACAGATGTCGTTATTAATCTTTATTGAATTTCTTTTTGGTATTACCCGAGCTATTTTGACATGATAAGATGTCAAAAAGAATTGACAAAAACACATTTTTGTTTGGAAATATTGTCTTTCTGTTTTTGGGTCTTCAACCAAAATGTTGAATTGAGATTGTTATTAAACACTCAATAAAACGTATTAAAGAAAAAAACCACATTTTATTGATTTGATGTTTTGTGAATATTTTTTCAATTGAATTCAGATTACTCCTTTGATCACTTAAAACATCAACTTCCAGGTTTGGCTTTCTGCCACTGTGGATTAAAGTTAAAAAAAAATTACATCAAAAAAAATTGTATAGTTAAATATTAAATTAATTGATATAAGTTTTCATATTGTTTCTTATATTCATTTCTTTGAAATAAAACGAATGTGATCAGTGTACACGACAAAACAAAAGTTATTTACTCTCAAAAGTTTTTTTATCAAAATAATATTTTAATAGAAGAAGGTAAACACGCTTTTAATGGAGAGTTTAAGGGAACAAAATTGCCTACGGATAATTTTGTCGTTGGAAGTATAAAATTATTTGAAGAATTCGGAAGTGTCATAACGAAACATACGGGAAATAAAATAAATGGTCAATCAACGCATAGTTTAGAGGATGAGATTTGTGCGATATAAAGGAGTGGAATAAAACAAAAGAACTATTTTCTTTTTTTGAATTGAACGCGGATTCAACGAAATAGAAGGGAAAGGCGGTGAAATTATAAAAAACCGACGCTGTTCAAACCACCTTCAACCTATGGAAGTAAGATTATTATTTTTTTTTGATATATATATATAATTTAAAGTCAAATTTCTTTTAGTTGTTTATTTATTTGTATGGTAAATTCTTTTTTTTGAACACTCTATTCAAAATGATAGGCTAGATTTTTTTCAGATAATAAGAGATTCCCAAATTTAGGATTCTGTGGGGATAAACGCTATCCCGTAGCAATATTATTAATATTATTTTGTACGAAAGGTCCATAATAACAATCTGTCGCCGAACCAAAAACGGACCGGGGGAATATTTTGGTAATATAATACCGTGATTACGGTGGAGTTTTGTTACCGTTAGGTACGAATTTGTTGTGTTATTTAGAGCTATTTTCGGCGCGAAAAATATTTTTTTCATTTTTTTTCATGTATTTGGGCGGTGTCAACCGGTTTGGTTGACTTCGAACTTGTTTGGATAAGAACCAGTTGGGTTTTTTTTTATATGTATATTTTTCTTTTACATATATATCAAATATATATAGAATTTTTTCATTTTTTTAATAATTTTTAAGAATTTCACAATTTGATAAATTTAAAAGGAATTTTTGAGAATTGAATTCAGCGGTAGTTGCAATAACGAATTCAAATGACCATTAAATGCTGCACAGGTACATTTAATTTTGGGATATATAAATATTTACTTGAAGAAGACAAATAATAAGCAATTCTAAGACTTATTAGAATTTGAAAGGAAATTGTATTCTGCTTTCGCATTAACCTTTTGGTCTTTGAGTTCTTGGTAGAGCCAGTGTTAAAAATACCATTATTTGTTTTTCTCTAATTAAATATAATATTCTAAAAGATTAAATTCTAATTCTAACATTTAATTTGGTTTTTACAATAGTGTAGAATTGTATTTGGATTAACACTATATTTCTTACACTCAAAAATGCACACAGTCAGAAATTTTGGCTCGTTTAGGAGCAAGCGTCGGCCGGGGCCAGGAGAGTTGGGTCAGGCAGCGGTTAAGCCGGGTGTGAATGAGGTAGATGAAGTAATGCATGAGATTGTGAGTGAAGTGATGAATGTGGTGAATGAGAGGGAACAGGAAAAAATGAATGCAGAACTGAATGAGGAAAGGAATCAACTATATTTAGAATTGATGGATGACATAGCGAATGAGCAGTATGATGGATGGTTGGATGTAGTGATAAGTGAGATTGTAAATGAGGAAGTGAATGAGTTGGCGGATGGAGTGATGAATAAGGAGATAAATGAGTGGGCAGATGAGGTAGTGCATGGAGTGGAGGAAGTGGATGAGATGAATGAGGAGTTGGTAGGAGAAGTGTGTAATTGATAATTTCTCTCAGCGGTACCTCTAACAAAGGATCCATGGGGCTTATCTCCTTAACATAATTATGTTCTTAGATCGCCTCTGTCCATTATGGACATGCGATCGAAGTTCATTGGTTTCTTCTCTTCATTTCAGAAGGAGTTTTCTGGTGATAAGGGAGTGACTACTGCTGGTCTGTACTTAGGTACAAACCAGTAGTACCATTCCCTGCACAGAAGCTTCTTTAACGAAATGAAGAGGAGAACCAATCATTTTTTTTTATCAGGATCGAGGCTTCACCTCACACAACTTCAACATTTTTCCACTCTTACATTTAGCTTGCAATAGACAGTTTTCATTAAGTTTAGGATTTGAAGTCTGGTGTTCGGGAGCGTTCTTCGACTATGGCATTAGTTTAATGGTAATTTATTTTTAGGTAGAACAACCGCAGCTGGGTCAGTAGAAATGGGCCTAGAGTCTAATCGTGACAGTTGCGATTGTTTTTGTTAGGTTGGGGAGATACTGTTCTGTAGAATCTGGTCGTTAGGGGCTTTTCTAGTCGGTTCTCACATGCATTGTTGGAGTGGGCTCGCGAACGCGATAATTCAAATACTAAATAAAATGGATATTGTAGCCATACTTACTTTTATGTGTCTCCAGACGAATCTAGATTTTGGGAATCTCTTATTATATTAAATAAAAATAAAATAAATCAAACAAATTTTTCAAAAAATTAAATAAATAATTTTTATTAAATAAAATAAATTTTCGTAAATTAAATTTTAGGTAACTAAATAATTTTTTTTAAATTTAAATAATTTTAGGTAATTAAATAAAATAAATTTTTTATTAATTAAGCAATACGTCAAGAAATAAATAAATATTTTTTATTTTTTTTAAAAAATAAATCAATATTTTGAGCTAGGGCGTTGCATCCAATAAATAAACATCCTTTTTGAATATTTTTTATTTTTCAATTTTTTTTAAAATAAATAAATATATTTTAGGGGTGCTATCGTCAATAACTAATTTTAGGTATATATATATATTTCAGTATATCTGAAATTAAATAAATAAATTATATTTTAATATACAATATCTTAGGAATTTCTGTAAAGATTCAGCAAAGATTAGCTACGACAGTTTTTTTGTTCCTTTACAAGTTTGGTTTTTACAAAAATTTTCTGTTTTTTTGGGGCGTTCGTTGTTTTTTTCCGTTTTGCGGTTTTTATTGTTTTCACTTTTACATTTCCGTCGTACTAACTCTACATTTTTTTTTTTTGGTTGTTGAGAATTGGTTTTATTATTGTTGTTTGATTTTGTGAATTCTGGATTTGATAAATTTTACCATCAAAATGTCAAACCAAATAGACGTTGACCATCCGTTCTATGGTCTAGAACCCAGCGAACTGCAGATCGAATGTCTGGTTCGGGGTGTGGATTTTGGAGGGGTCAGTTGGGCAGAGGAACTGCGAAACCACGTGGATCATGGTGCAGTTCCAGTAACGGTATCTCATGCGAGAGACTTGGTAGCTGAGTCTCAAACGGTGGTGCAGGCAGCACAAGTTGTTTTAGATCAAGTACGTCGACTTCAGTCACCGATTGATCAGACCCTCTTGGATGGTTTGGCGAATCGAGTGTTACATTATACGGGTAGGATGAATAGGTTGGGTCCTCGCAATGACTTGCAAGAAGCCCGCACCTACGCTATCTCACAATTGTCACGCGCTTGGAGTATAATAGGATCATTATCAACACGTCCAATTATGCAGAGTAAACCAGGAGTATCATCTGCTCCACCTGCTTCACCTGCTTTTCAACCAGATGAGAGATCCACACCGATCCCAGTACGGCCAATATCGGAAACAATAAATAGTCTGAATCGTCCAAACCAGCAACATCAGAGACGGTCAGATCAATTACCACCGGCTTATTTCCAGCAATCTGGGTTGAGAACCGAGGACTTTGCAATACCACAATTGGGTCCATCACTCCAGTCTGAACATACACATAACAATCCAGCATTGGTACAACCACAACCACAATTAAATTATCCATCAGTACCACAGGTACAACTACCACCAATATATCCACCAGCTCCACTAACAGCACCACCACCATACAACCAACCTCCTCAGGTATGGCGTGACGCGGCTCCAGCGTTAGCACCAGTGGAGTACCGAGGGGTTCGTGGGAACAATTTGAGTCGTTATGACTCAAATTGGGTTCCAACCTTCACAGGGGATGGTCACTCTCCTGATATTCATGAGTTCATTCATAGAGTGGAGGCGGCTGCCAGAAGAGACCGTGTGTCATGGGACGACCTTAGGTCTATCATACCACGGTATCTGAAAGCAGCGGCCGACAGATACTATTTGAATTTAACTCATGAATATGAGGTGGTGACCTACCCAGTGCTAAGGGAGGGACTCCTACAGACCTTCGGTACGCTAACTGATGATAAGGCGATCTTGCGCGTTCTTCTGAACCGTAAACAAAAATCCAAGGAGAGCGTATACGAATATCTGGTGGAGATTGGTTCGTTAAACCGTCGCTTAGCACGTCCATTTGCTGATCGTGAAATGCTAGAGATTGCTCGGGAGGGACTGAGGGTGGATCTCAAAAATGCTACATTAGCAGCAACAATACACTCAATGGATGAACTTCGGACTTTATGTCAGAAGTTTGAACGTTTGTGGTCCACACCAGTTCCAACCAGAACATCAAATTTAAGAATTAGCGAGGTACAGCAAATGGATGATTATGAGGTGGATGCTGAACCAGAACAACATGGATATATTGATGCGGTGGATTCAACACAGAGACGGATATTGCAGCGACCTAGCATAACCTCTGACAACAGTCAACCTGGTCCATCAATATCCAGACAACCAATAGTGTGTTTCAGATGTGGAGTAAACGGTCATCGAGCTCCTGAGTGCTCTAAGAATAGAATTAAACTATATTGTTGGAAATGTAACAAGCCGGATGTTATATATGCAAATTGTTCATATTGTCACCCGTCGTTAAACTACCGTCCGAGAGTACATGCTTCGGGGATGGTACCCTCGGTTCAACATCCAATGAGCCCGAAGAAAACGACGAGAGATGTAGCAACGCAGGACGATCGATCACCACTCAGGAAACCAGAATAAAATCACCTAGTACATTTAATTTCCCATCATTACATCGAACGTATTTTAGACGTCTAGAACGTAATATTAGATATTGGAGGATGAGGAAATTATTTCGTAAAGCTTGTATTTCATCTATCCTTTCAGAAACAAAGGATCCTCGGCCGCGATTAACAATAAGGATTTTGGACAAACACATTTCAGGACTATTGGATAGTGGAGCGTCAATCACAATACTTGGAAGAAATTCCTTGGAATTATTGGAGTCAGCAGGTACAACTTACCGTAAGTACACTTCGTGTATTCGTACGGCAGATGGTACTGCAAATAAAATTTTGGGTTACATAGAAGTTCCAATAACTGTGAATGGCTCCACTAAACCAATGCGGTTTCATATTGTCCCTGGACTACGAGAAGAGCTCTACCTGGGCATAGATTTCTGGGAGAAATTCGGTATTGTTCCTTCTTTTGTTAGTGAACTGACTCGTACAGAGCCACAAAATTTAAATATACATAACCTCACCACTGACCAGCAACGAGAACTGGATAGGATCAAGGACTCTTTCCCGTCATTTGAAGTGTCTGGGCTCGGAAAGACTTCTTTGGTTGAACATGTCATCGATGTTGGGGATAATGCACCTGTTAAACAGAGGCATTACCCCACATCGCCGGCTGTTCAACTAAAGGTCTATGCTGAACTTGACCGAATGCTTCAAATGGGCGTGATCGAAGAGAGTAACAGTTCTTGGTGCTCGCCAGTGGTGTTGGTACAAAAAGAATCTGGTAAAAACAGATTATGTATTGATAGCCGTCGTGTCAATTCACTAACGAAAAAGGACGCTTACCCACTTCCCTTGATTGATGGCTTACTAGGTCGTCTAAATAGCACAAAGTACATTTCAAGTATTGATCTCAAAGATGCTTTCTGGCAGATTCCTCTGGCAGAAGCATCTAGAGACAAGACAGCCTTCACAGTGCCTGGTCGTCCATTGTATCAATTCCGGGTTATGCCCTTTGGATTGTGCAATGCTCCCCAGACAATGTGTCGGCTAATGCACAAAGTGATACCACATCAATATCACGAAAATGTCTTTGTTTATTTAGATGATCTATTGGTAGTCTCTTCCACGTTCCAGGAACATATGGAGTTGCTGTCCAAAGTCTCTTCATTGTTAAGAGCGGCTGGGTTAACCATAAACCTCAAGAAAAGCAAATTTGTTCTGAGAGAGGTGAAATACTTAGGATTTTTGGTTGGTGAAGATGGTCTTCGAACAGACCCTGACAAGGTAAGAGCTGTTGCTGAGTATCCAGCTCCGTCAACAGTGAAACAAATACGTAGACTATTGGGAATGGCTGGTTGGTACCAACGTTTCATACCAAATTATGCAAGCGTGGTATCACCGATTACAGATTTATTAAAGAAAAGTTCTGGGAAATTGAAATGGACATTGGAAGCGCAAGCTGCTTTCGAAAATTTAAAACGATTGCTGACTACAGCACCGGTATTAGTAAACCCTGATTATAATAAAGAGTTCTTTATTAGATGCGATGCGAGTCTGACAGGGATAGGTAGTGTACTGTATCAGATCGACGAAGACGGACAAGAGTGTCCGATAGCCTTCATGTCGAAAAAACTTAATAAAGCTCAACGAAACTATTCTGTTTCTGAGCTTGAATGTCTTGCGGCAATTCTGAGTGTGAAGAAATTCAGGGGCTATGTTGAAGGTCACCGATTTACAATTGTGACTGATCACTCAAGTCTGAAGTGGCTTATGTCACAGAAAGACTTGAGTGGTCGTCTGGCTAGGTGGAGCCTAAAACTCCAACATATGGATTTTACCATTGTCCACCAAAAAGGTACCCAAAATATAGTCCCTGATGCTCTATCTCGTCTTTATGACGATACACACGAAGAATTGACGGAAGCATTAGTACATCACATTAATGAGATTAAAATCGACAATGAGGGTTATCGGCACAAGGAATATACGGATATGATAGCTAAAGTTCAATCATCACCAAAGGACTTTCCCTCAGTTAAAGTCGTGGATGATAAGCTATACATTCGTATTGAGCCAAAACCTGATGCAATACCCAACGATGTTCCTGTGTGGAAACTCTGGGTACCAAAACCGATGACTTCCAACATGATTCAGAAACATCATGATGATAGTACTGCTGCTCATGGGGGTGTTAAAAAGACTTTAGAATTACTTCGACGTCTTTACTATTGGCCGGGCATGGCGTCACAGGTACACAACTATGTTGTGTCCTGCGACACATGTAAACAAACAAAAGCCACGAATCAGATATTGCGTCCTCCGATGCAATATCAATTCGAAACAGCACGTCCATGGCAGAGAGTCTATATAGATTTTTTGGGACCGTACCCTCGTTCAACACTTGGGAATACGGTGTTATTGGTAGTTCTGGATCATGCTACGAAGTTTGTACTACTGAAACCACTTAGGAACGCAACTTCACCGAAGGTGAATGCTTTTCTGAAGAACGAAGTGTTTCTTACATATGGGGTACCAGAGTTTCTGCACAGTGACAATGGCAAACAGTTCACTAGTAGGAACTTTCAAAGTCTTTTGTCAGATTTCGGCATTAAACACATTAGGACCGGTGTCTATAGTCCTCAAAGCAACGCGTCAGAGCGGGTCAATAGGTCAGTTCTAGCAGCAATTCGAGCGTTCATAAAAGGTCAACATACCAAGTGGGATTCATTAATTGGTGAAATCGCTTATGCACTGCGGGCTGCAGTACATTCAGCTACCAAGTACTCACCTTACTATCTATTATTTGGTCAACATCCAATATCGGATGGAAATACTTACCAATTGTTGAGATCACTACACAAGCTTGGTGAAGATGCTGGTGAGGAAATAGAACGCGCTGATCATTTGACTCTGCTCAGGAATCGAGTTCAACAGAATTTGAAAGCAGCTTTCAAGAAATCGCAACATCAGTACAACCTGCGATCTAAACTACGGACTTTTCAACCACAACAACGTGTGTTTGTACGGCAACATCATTTGAGTGACGCTACCAAAAAGTTCTCGGCAAAATTGGCTCCAAAGTTCTTACCTGCAATGATTAAGACTAAGATTGGAAATGTACTCTATGAGTGCATAGATATGAGCGGTAAGAGTCTTGGAGTCCATCACGCGAAAGACATCAGAGAATGATGTCTGTTCGTTAGGTAGGGTCGTTCCTCTGGCTGGTTGTCGTCTCTGAGGTTCACATCTTCAGCATCATATATTACTGGTTGTATCGAGGTTTCAATGGTGCTGACGTTAGATGGATGGATGATCGATTTCGGTACTCACTGATAGTTCCTAGGAACTTCATGAGTATTGAAATTGATCATCGACCCTGACGCTGGTTACCATTGGTATCTCGATCCCAGATACAGTTTAATAGGTGGAAGTAGTTCGGTGGTTTTCTGTCATGGAGGGGATGGCGACGTTTTTGTGATTTCAAGAGTAAAAATCTTGGTTTCTACCTTGAATTCATGGTGTAACGATCGCAATAATCGCAAAACAATAATAAAACCAAATTCATCTTCGTTTTCAATTCAATAAAAATGTATTTCATTAGTTTCCATTCATTTTCACATTAACAATAATTTAAAATTTTCTAATACTTAACTGCTAGTTAAATTTCAATTGTACTATAAAAAACAAACGAACGTACTAAATTTTTATTTCCAATTCTAATAAACAGATGTCGTTATTAATCTTTATTGAATTTCTTTTTGGTATTACCCGAGCTATTTTGACATGATAAGATGTCAAAAAGAATTGACAAAAACACATTTTTGTTTGGAAATATTGTCTTTCTGTTTTTGGGTCTTCAACCAAAATGTTGAATTGAGATTGTTATTAAACACTCAATAAAACGTATTAAAGAAAAAAACCACATTTTATTGATTTGATGTTTTGTGAATATTTTTTCAATTGAATTCAGATTACTCCTTTGATCACTTAAAACATCAACTTCCAGGTTTGGCTTTCTGCCACTGTGGATTAAAGTTAAAAAAAATTACATCAAAAAAAATTGTATAGTTAAATATTAAATTAATTGATATAAGTTTTCATATTGTTTCTTATATTCATTTCTTTGAAATAAAACGAATGTGATCAGTGTACACGACAAAACAAAAGTTATTTACTCTCAAAAGTTTTTTTATCAAAATAATATTTTAATAGAAGAAGGTAAACACGCTTTTAATGGAGAGTTTAAGGGAACAAAATTGCCTACGGATAATTTTGTCGTTGGAAGTATAAAATTATTTGAAGAATTCGGAAGTGTCATAACGAAACATACGGGAAATAAAATAAATGGTCAATCAACGCATAGTTTAGAGGATGAGATTTGTGCGATATAAAGGAGTGGAATAAAACAAAAGAACTATTTTCTTTTTTGAATTGAACGCGGATTCAACGAAATAGAAGGGAAAGGCGGTGAAATTATAAAAAACCGACGCTGTTCAAACCACCTTCAACATATGGAAGTAAGATTATTATTTTTTTTTGATATATATATATAATTTAAAGTCAAATTTCTTTTAGTTGTTTATTTATTTGTATGGTAAATTCTTTTTTTTGAACACTCTATTCAAAATGATAGGCTAGATTTTTTTCAGATAATAAGAGATTCCCAAATTTAGGATTCTGTGGGGATAAACGCTATCCCGTAGCAATATTATTAATATTATTTTGTACGAAAGGTCCATAATAACAAATTGTTTAAATGGTGTTATGGTGCTTCATTTACCGTATATGCATGCAGAATTAGCGAATTGAAAAGGCACGCGTTATCCGAAATAGGGTCACCGTGAAGGAAAAGGAGACCTAAACTTTCTGGGTTATAACCAAATTATTGGTGTACAATGAGGTAAATCAGTGTTAGTAAAAATAATTGTTTTTTGCTTCCTACCGGGTTGATGGATGCTGCAAAGTATATTAAGCGGTACTTTTACTAAAAGAAAAGTATCTGAGAGCGACAGGAAACTGAAAACCGGTTCGACTCGAAGTTTATCATTTGAGGTTTGCTGTGTTTATCAAAGATTATTACCAGATAATGTTTGCTGCTTGTTAAATATTATTACCATTAGCCGTTTGCTAATTATCAAAGACTACCCCCAGTTGATATTTGCTAATCATTAAATATTATTACCATTTGATGTTTGCTGTGTTTATCAAAGATTATTACCAGTTAATGCTCCCGGATTGTTAAATAGTATTACCATTTGAATTTGACTAATTGTTAACCTTCATTACCAGCTGGATGTTGGCGGATTATTGATGATTATTACCATACTAGATTCTTACGGTGTTTATCAGTAATCGCCTTAGTTGTTGCGGCGCAACACTTATACAGTATTTCAACGCAACATTCCTATACAATTTATACGGTTTTTACAACAATCGCCTTGGTTATTGCGGCGCAACTTTCCTACAGTATTTCAACGCAACATTCATCTAAAATTTATATTATCTTTACAACGTTCGCCTTGGTTATTGCGGCGCAACAGTTTTACAATTATTATACCACTAGCCATCTTATTTATACAGTTTTTCCAATAATACTTTACCTGCTGGGATATTCACCGCTGATGGAGAGCTAAATGTTAGGACTTTGTGGCCTGGCGGATATAATCATGGGGTGAGTGAACTTTGATTATTTTTCTAACGTAGAGGTGTGAATGCGCGTGAATGGGTGTACAAGTGAATGAATGGGGGCTTGCTTGTCGTTGTGTGTGTGTGAGAGCTGACTGTGCGTGCAAGCGAGCCACGATCAGTCTAAATTGGAGTGGATTATAATTGAAATAATTTTGTTCCGAGGTAATATTTAGTTTTCCAAATATCTTTTTGTTTTTTTTTATTTTAAATTATATTACCTAAATCTACTAATTTATATTTTTCGTAATTAAAAATCAATCTTAAATAATATGAAGCCCAAACAAAAAAAAAACAAACTCTTTTCATCTTTAATCTTTATTAACCGTATTACACATTAACCAACTATACACAACATGTATTTAAATTAAATTTGTTTTGAAATGTTTAGTTAACTTACAAATAAATTATAACTTCTTTTTTGGAGCTGTAAATAACCATTTTTTCTTTGGTAATTTATGGTGATTGTGTATGGTTTTAAAAATTTTGAAAATGTTATTAATAAAAAAAAAAGGAAAAAAATAATAAAGACTCTCAATATAGCGTGTGACGTTCTCCCGTGCTCTTAGATTTGATTCTGGGTTTACCAGCAATGGTAGTAGTTTACGAACTGTATCAGATTGATCAGATGGCAGCAATACAACTTATCGTTGATTACTACCATCTACGGTACTTGCGTGGGTCTTTGAGCTTTCTCGTCTTGCTTCGCTGTCTGAGTGTGTGGGTGGACGTGAGCGTGTATGCAGCGTGAGTGTGTGGGCGTGTGGGAATGATTGTGGGGGTTGGACGTGCTGATTGCGGTTCTTTCGCAAAAGGGGTCGCCAGAGTCTCATTTTTTCATTCGTATTATATCCATTTCTGTACATACACGTAATTTGCGTACATTTCTGCATTTGTGTTGAAGCAGCAGGTATTAATCTATCAAATCCACGATGACTGAGCTTTAGTCGTTACGGCGTTATTAATCTTTAGGTACGCAGCCTGCTATGCCGCTTCATTGGTTCGCCAATGGAGAAGCTCTTCATTACAATATTGTAATAGAATACATTAAAAATAAATTTCCAAATATCATTGATACAAATTTAGCTTGTCCAATTGATGGTTATGTGGCTGAATTCATTCATTCTTACGTCCGAAGCAACACCAATTTTTCACGCTCCATACTCTGTGCCTTATCGGTTAAAGGATCAAGTGAACAAGGAAATTGAACGATTAGTTAATCAGAATATTTTAGTTCCTGTACGATATAGTCAATATGCTAGTCCGGTTCGGTCCGGTTCGGTTTATAGATAGCCTTTGATAAATGAAAAATACGGCTTCAAGTAGAATTTTTTTAAATATAGACCAAAATAGACCAAATTAAAAAGGGTCGAGTCAAAATGTCGCAAAATTTTGCTGAACTTGACTGAAATTGCTTTTTAAAAAGTTCATTTAATAATAAAATATTTGATATTTAACATAAAAAAAATCTGAATCTAAAAATCGCCATTTTTATAATTTTTCTTCAGAACAAAAAATACTGATTCCCGACAGTCATATGCACAACGAATTTTATCTCTAAAACAAAAAATGATGCTAGTCCTAAACTTTCAGAAGTTGTTAGATATAAAATAAGCTTTAGTTTAATTAAAAAAAAAAAAAAAAAAAGGCTATGCCATCTTTTTTTCAATTACACCATTTTTTTCTAATGTTACACCGTTAAAAATTATTTCAAAAAATTAACAGTGTACATTTTTAAAAACTTTGTTCTAATACCTATTCAACGACATATCATTTATGAAAATCGATTGAGTAGTTTTTCTACAATCGCTCGTCAAAATGCACTCACATCACAAAATAACAAAAATTGAGGGGCACCCTATGAAGACCCCTGGTCGAAAAAAAAAATTCTAAGAGAACTTGTATTTTTTATTTATCAAAGACTATCTATAAACAAAAAATAATCAAAATTAAAAGGGGTCAAGTCAAAACGATGTTGAATCTTCGTGAAATTGCTTATATATATATATATATATATATATATATATATATATATATATATATATATA